>CM048750.1:11918296-12290796 GCA_026315105.1 Locusta migratoria
TCCAGGCCCGTGGCGTTGCCTATCCCGTGTTGTGTCATACTCTCTTACTATCGTGGTGTTCACCACAATCAGGTATTGAACAAGCTTGTGCCATTTCAGTATCTAGCTGCACTCTCTTTTGATCAGATGTATCAATTGCTTTCCAATTACTACTGTCAGCATACCAATGCTGCATTCTTATGCACAGAATACTACATATTGTAAACAACCCTATCAGACCTACTTCGCTTGGGCTGCGGAACTGCAAGGGTTAAGTGATCACTGTCAATTCATCTCAGACTTACATAAAGACTCCTATGCCAATCACACGGTTCATGACATCATTCTACAATTAGCTATCGACACAAAAATCTGTGATCAAGCACTTCAGTGTGACTATTTAACATTGGGCGACACTCTTAAGATAGCTCAGGCTTTTGAGATTTCTTGTGTGGCGGGCCAAAGAGTTAATGCATGGTGTGATGTTTCTGCTATGCAGCCAACCACCCCTCTCCCTCCCCCACCTCCTGATGCTCTCTGGGGGAGTGGTAGCAGTTGCTCGTGCACGGAAACCAACGATGGGTTTGTCACCACCACAACGTGCTCCACAGCAAACAGAAAGGGAATTAAAAATACGATACAGGGAGCATAGCTATCCCAATAATGGTAGCACAATAATTTACATCAAAATCATCATGAATGTCTTGACATTGAAAACAACTTGTATATTTTTCATTATGAGAATAAAAGCACACATTTAGACATTTTGGAAGATTTAGAAATTTTGTGCTTGGGTACACCATGCAGGATTAACTGCTTAATGAACAATTTAGCAGCACAAGGAACTGGTTTTTCCAAATTTTCGAAGCAACATAGCACTTAGTCGACATATAAAATACTGTATTTGCCAGCATATAAGACACATCAAATATCTAAGGCAGTGCATTCAAGTAGTGTTCATAAACTTTACACAGTCAAGTTTCTGCCAGTTTGCACACATTCAAACGGATATTTCGCCTTTCGCTGTTTACAGTATGCGCCGACTATGGCGCGATGTTTGAAAGAGCACCGTAAAGGATTACGACATTGCCACCTAGGTGGCACTGATAACGATTGCTCCACTCAGCCACATTTCACATTTAAAATGTCGCATTTTGAGAATTTATTGTGAAGTGCGAATATTTATGTAAGTATTTTTGTGTTGTTCCATAAACTGTGAGAATGATGGATGTTTTGCGTCTGTGTATTACTTTGGTGCACTGTATGGGGCACAGCACGTTATAACCTCAAAAATACAACTGTGAGACGCAGAAGCTGCACAAAAATCACAAAAATACTTGTGTATATATTTGCACTTGAGAATGTGAATTCTCAAATATCTTCCAGTGGGACATGGACAAATACGTGAACTGTGTTTCATTATTCAAATAATGAATGACACATCATTAGATTGCCGTAAACATTGATTATGATGAAATTACATAGATAGTTTCTACTTCCTATGAAGTTACCTTTTTGAGTTGTGCTTGGCACTAAAAATGGAACGAATTCCAATAACCTTAACTATGTAAGAAAGCTGCTGACGGGTAGTTTGATGCACACTATGTACACATATTAAATATATACCATGAAAATGTAAGAGAGAACCTTAAAAGCAAATTTTCCCACTTAAAACATTATTTCCCCCCCCCCCCTTTTTTTAATTCCTTGAAAATAAATGTAACTTGTAGGTATCTATCTTAACTGGCAACCAGCG
This sequence comes from Locusta migratoria, assembly GCA_026315105.1. Taxonomy (NCBI): domain Eukaryota; kingdom Metazoa; phylum Arthropoda; class Insecta; order Orthoptera; family Acrididae; genus Locusta; species Locusta migratoria. Next base: position 11,920,032 of record CM048750.1, read on the forward strand.
TATAAGACACATCCAGTTTTTGGACCAATTTTTGTAGAAAAAAAAAAGTGTGTCTTATACGCCGGAAAATACAGCACATAAATTAATGTACATATAGACTAAGTGCTATGTTGCACTTATTACTTTATCTCCATTTTTTAAACAAGGTAAGGGTAGCATCTCTTGATCCACTGTAAATGATATTTATTATGTTATTACATGATTTGTTGCATATTTTTTATATTTTTGACAGACAACCAACTTCTAGTTATTGCTTATATAAGTATTTTACTGACAGGTCACCAGATGGTGTTGTATAAATAAAATAAATAACCTACTTTCAACAACTAAGAGATCATTCCAGCAACCTATAAGCAATTTTAGAATCATTTTAAAAATTTTGGTCATAACAGTTGCATACCTTTATCATGACATTCAGATAAGATAAGCCATACAATATTAGTTGGGGGTGACTTTAATCTACTGAGTATAGTCTGGGACGTCTATGGTTTCATTTTAGATGGTGTAATGAGGCCACATTCGGCTAAAGATAGTGAAGCACACAGTACCCTCCATCATCATTTAACAAAATATCCTATACCAATAAAATGTTGATGTACTGTGTTCCAAGATACCAGGGAACACAATTTGTACTGACTCTTATCATGTGTTTAGAGACAATCTGTGATCACACACCTGTGTATACATAAGGACAACACTGTTACTAATCATACTTATGAAGAATCTCACTAGTGTAAAATCAATTAACTCATCTGTAATAGTAACTCATTATAAACACCTTCACAGATATTTAAGTAAGTGTCTAATTCATGTGCAATTAATGAAGTGGACTGCATACTCAAATATAGGAGATCATTTATTAATGTAAATCATATTTAAAAAGGGCAAAACTATATTTTTAACAAACAGCATCAAGAAGTTACTTACAGCTACACAATGTTATCATCATTTTCCAACTCCAGTTTCCTGGGTGTAACTAAAAAGCACTCTCCATCTCTTCCGATCTTGATATAGCATTTGGTCTTGGACAGTGTCCTAGTTAAAACCGTTTTTCTCTCTGTCTGATTGTACTGCCTCTATCCACCACTTCCTTGCCTTTCTGCTTTGTATTTTTCACCCCACAACCATTCAGAAGTATTTCTTATACTACCCATTCTCATTACATGGCCATACCACTGTAGTATTCATTTCCTTGGGATGTTGGCAATTGGAACCCTAACACCAGCTGTTTCTCTTTGTACCTCATTTCTGATTTTGTCTCTCCTGGTAATTTGATTCATAGTCCTCAAAAACCTCACTTTTAAGTTGTTTGGATTCTGTTGTAATCCTTTTTCAACAATGTACAAGTTTCCATGCTAAGTTAACTTTGCTGCCCGGAGTACTTTTTTGTCCCAGAATTGGTTCAAAACTTGCATGTAAAATTTGGGTGATTTTTGTGTCCTGTTTCGGATTTCTTCTCAGATGGTGTTCTCCAAGGTGCTGAAAGTGGGGAAACTGATTCAATTTTTGTTCCCTCCAACTAGACATTTGAACTTCTTCCTTCTCTGTTTGTGGTCATATAAACAATTTGGCATAGGAAGTTGGGCACCTTATGGCACTTTCCTGACTACCCAGAATCCCAACAAACCCCTCATCTGGTTCAGATTCATTGATGATATCTTCATAATCTGGACTGAAGGTGAGGACACACTATCCACATTTCTTCAAGCCCTCAACACCTTCTCCTCCATTTGCTTCACCTGGTCCTACTCAACCCAACACGCCTTTTCAGTACCTCCGTTCTACGGACCATTAACAATACCTTCATGTTGACAGTTGCCACCCGTTCCACACCAAAAACTCCCTTCCATATAGTCAAGCAACCCTTGATCATTGCATCTGCAGTGACAAAAGTCCTTCTCCAAATATGCCAGACACCTCATGGAGGCCTTCACTGACCACAATTACCCTCCACACCTTGTCCAGAAACACATCTCATGCGCCCTGTCTGTCTAGTCACCCACCAGCTCCTTCACACTCGCCGTCTGGCCACAAAGGAGACCCCCTTGTTACCCAATACCACCTGTGATGTACCTGGTCATAGATCGATGATTCTTGAAGTTCTTGACAATCGGCTCTCGGTAGCAGGTGGCTGGAATTTCATGAGGCGAGAACTAGTTCACTACAAATGACGAACGCAACACACAGAATTACAATTCGTTGAACTTTTCATTATTAGTGCCCACCTGTCCCCATTTGTGGCCAGCTTATAAGTCTCATTAATTACAACCATTTATAACAGGCAAGCTCATTCCACACATCAATAATGTAACTTTGCAACGCAGTCTGTATGTGGAATGCAAAAGTTATAGGTGTACCTAGTAATGTGGCATAGACATTAATTAATCACGATAGATGCACTTTCTGCACTGAAGAACTTTTACATTATTCATCAAATTTAAAGTCCAAACTGACGTGACTTGTGCATCAGATCACGGCCAAAACAACAACCAATACTCGGAACTGACATAGGTTCTGCCTCTGATAACTGACTAAACAATACTCTGATACAGCTGCGAGTGCATCCTATTTATATCATCCAAACAATGCCACTGAAAATTGTGTATTTTTAATTATGAACACTAAATTAATTATAATGGAAAAGTAAACAATTACATACAACTGGCTATAGTAAAAGATATCATAGATATTACTGAGTAAACTGATATACAAATTTCAGTTAAATTAATAGTATTTTACTTACAAATATATTTAAACACATTTTCAAACAATTACTTCATAATAAACGGTAATTATACAGAAACTAATGAGGGCAAAACTTTCCTATCATTACTTGTTAAACATATAACTTCTGTAACATTATTAGAAAAGAATTTACCTTGTTTTAATAGAAACACTAATTAGCACACTTTCTGAAATTAAAAAATATACTTCTGGCATGAATTAATTGATATTTACTAGTTGAACAAATGCATCCAGTGTCAAATAATAGATAAAAGACTTCAGATGACTATTTTACAACAAATAATAACAAAAGTTTTGGAAAAGAAAATGATATCTATTATTATGCAACAGTGGTATCGGGAGGTTCAGTAATGCAAGCAGATGGAAATAAATCCCAACATGCTTTGTTACACACACAGGACTGGAGGAGTTTAACCACACTCTCTGTCAGGGTTTCAACTACCTTTCATCCTGTCCTGAAAAGAGAAATACCCTACCCAATATCCTCCCTACCACCCCTACAGTGGTATTCCGCCACCCACCAAACCTACGTAATATCCTTGTGCATCCCTACTCCATTCCTGCTCCCAATCCCTTGCCCCATGGCTCATACCCCTGCAACCGCACCAAACTGTCTATCAGATGAATGGCCATCGCCAAACTGTAGCTAGGAAACAGCTAGTCTATCCTGTTGCAGAGCATGCAGCATTGCATAATGTGTCTTATTTCAATGACTGTGTAACGAAGCATGTTGGGATTTATTCCCATCTGTTTGTATTACTGAACCTCCCAATATCAATGTTGCATAATAATGGATGCGAATGTGATTACTCTAGTATCATTTTCTTTTCCAAAACTTTTGTTATTCTCCATTGTAACGTAACTATCTGAAGTCATTTTCTATCATTTGATGCCGGATAACTTTGTTTAATTATCAAATATTAATTACTTGATGCCAGAGATGTATTGTTACGTTTCAGATACTGTGCTAATTAATATTTCTGTTAAAACTAATGAAATTATTTTCTCATCATCTTAAAGTAGGTATTACTATGTTTCACAAGTAATGTGAGGAAAGTTTTGTCCTCTTTAGTTTCTGTATAATTACTGTTAATTATGAAAGTATTGTTGATACACCTATTTTGTTAAACACATAAATAAAATACTATTTGTATATTAATTTAATCATTACTATTTACACTATATTTTACTATAGCCAGTTGCATGTAATTGTTTGTTTTTCCATTATAATTAATTTAATGTACATAATTAACAATATATAATTTTCAGTGACATTGTTTGGATGATATAAATACGATGTGATCACGGCATGTAATAGAGTATTGTTTCATCCTCCATCTGATGCACAGTCTATGTCAGTTCCAAGTATTGTTTTGGCCGCGATCTGAGGCACAAGCCTTGCAAGTTGAAACTTTAATTTTGAACAATTATGCAGACGTTCATCTGTGTTATTGGCACAGAAAGAATATCTACCTTGATTAATCCATATTTGTGCCACACTGTACACCACAGACTTGACTATTCCACAGATGAACTCTGTAAATTTGTATTAATGATGTGTGAAATGTGCATTCCTGGTCATATTAATTGTAATTAATGAGACTTGTATGCTGACCATCAATTGGCACAATTGGGCACTAATAAGGAATTAAAATAAAATGTCAATGAACTGCAATTCTGTGAGTTGCATATGTTATTTGTAGTGGATTAGTTTTTCAGCCAGCTGCTACCGAGAGCAATTGTCAACGAGAACATTAAGAATCATCGATCTACAACCAGGTAATGGCACAACTGCTAACACAGCTTGTGCCATACGGATCCTCCCCACAAGTATAAGCATTACTGAATTGTACAGGTGGGATTGATTTGATTTGATTTTTTCAGAGAAGCCAAAACAGTCTTGATCCAACCCGCCACTGCCCACACCGAAACTAAGTTTATTTTGAGGTATCGCTCCCTGTATATCTAGTAAAGCCAATCAATGCCCTTGAACAGTGCAAGGAGTCCCTTTACCAGTTCTATATTAGACACAATTTCTTCGGGTGTGGTTGTCCCAAATGTTCTGTGCCTTTTACTCTCCAATGCAATGCATTCGAAGATTAGATGTGATGCAGTTTCATCACCGTCATCACAGATCCTAAATATAGGGTCCTCTTCTGTTATTCCCATTGTATGTAGGTGTTTTTTGAAATTCCCATGGCCTGTCAGCAATCCAAACATGAGTCTAATCTCTCTCCTCTTCAGGCCCAGGATTACAGAGCTTCTTTTAAAACATGGCTTTGGTATCATTACCTTGCCATGTTTTTGTTGAATATTTTACTTAAGGTTCTTTCATATAGAAGAAGGGTGATTTTAAGTGCTTTTACACACTACCCTTGAATTTCAATGTCATATTTTGGAGTTCTACCAGCCCGTTTATTCCAATCTTCGGGTTTTGTAAAGGAAACAGTAAAGAAAATAAATTTCTTGAATAAATTTTTATAATTTTATTGTGTGTGTTGGCTTTTGATAAATATTAGAAAAAAACAGGAAGTTAGGCAATAACACTCAAAGAAAAATGTGTTCACTTCCATCTGATTGGTGTCACTAAGCGTTGGTAGTAGGGGGGGGGAGGGGGGGGAGCTGAATATCAGACAGAAGGTATGATAGTAAAATCTTCTATAACCTTTTACTTTGCTTTTGTTATTAATTGACTTTTCGTATGCAGAGGTCACTATTGCATGTTACTAAAATACAACATAGGACAGCAGCCTTTTTTTTTTTTTAATTTGTGAGTCTTATATGTTCTGAAACAGCTTTATAAATAATATTTAAAAGTGAAATTATCAGTTTGCAGTCAGTTTTGTTTCATGATCAGAGATGTCTTTGAAATAATGTACTTTTAAAAGATCTACTTGATCACTTGTACTACTATATTAGCTTGCACTTCATGCAAACTGTGAACATTTATAAAACAGAACAGTGGCAGAATTGTCTTCATTTACTGATGTTATGATCAAATATTGATCCGATTGTCTTTAGCCCACCTCTTCATAATTCTTATTATGAGTTCTACTTGTGAGTTTGCAGTATTTCGCAGAAGCTGTATCACCTCCTTTAGGTGTTCCCTAAAAACAGAAACCAATAAAGTACTACATGGGCATTAAAACCAAGATATAAATAAATAACATTGCTTTCTATAACATAGTAATGACAGTTTACAACTCACCGCAAAGATGTGGTGACGAGCTGCGACAGGCACATACAAAAGACACACACACATACAACACTTTCAGCTTTCGGCCATGGCCTTCTTCAGAAAATAGAACTCTCACGCAATCACACAGGCACACAACACAGTCATACAACCATCACCTCCGGCTACCGCACTTGTTCTACTCTTGTTAATGTTCATCTCATACCCTCCCTTTATGACAATGTCCATTTCCTTCAATTGCTCTTCCAAGTCCTTTGCTGTCTCTGACAGAATTATTACTGTGTCATCGGCAATCTGAAAAGTTTTTATTTCTTCTCCCTGAACTTTAACTCCTACAAATTTCTTCTTGCATTCCTTCACATCTTGCTCAATGAACAGATTAAACAACATTGGGGAAAGGCTACAACCCTGTCTTACTCCCTTCCCAACCACTGTGTCCCTTTCATGCCCTCAGACTCTAGTAACTGCTGTCTGGCTTTTGTACAAAGTGAATATAACTCTTCGCTCCCTATATTTTACCCCTGCTACCTTCAGAACTTGTAAGAGTGTATTCCAGTCAGCATTATCAAAAGCTGTCTTCAGATCTACAAATGCTAAAACTGTAGGTTTGCATTACCTTAACCTGTATTCTAAGATAAGTTGTAATGTGAGTATTGCCTTCTGTATTTCTACATTGCCTCTATATCCCAACTGTTCTCCCCCAAGGTTGGAGTCCACCTGTTTTTCCGTTAACTTGTAAATAATTCATCTTAGTATTTTGCAACCATGACTTATTCAACTGATAGTTCTGTAATTTTCAAATTTGTCTGCTCTTGCTTTCTCTGGAATTGGAAGTATTATATTTTTCTTGAAATCTGAGGGTATTTCCCTTGTCTCATGCATCTTAGTTTCCAGGTGGAACAACATTATTCATGACTGGCTGTCCTAACAATATCTGCAGTTCAGACATCATATCATCTACTAATTCAGTGTTCTGCCAAATTCTTTTTGAAGTATTGCATCTCCCATCTCATTTTCCTCTACTTCCTCTCCCATTTCTAGAATACTGCCTTCATGTTCATTACCTTTGTATAGACTCTATATATATTTCTTCCACCTTTCAGCTTTCCTTTCTTTGCTTAGTACTGGCTTTCCATCTGAGCTCTTGATATTCATGCAGCTGCTGTTATTGTCTGCAAATGTCTCTTATTTTCCTGTAGGTGATACCTATCTTTCCTGTGGTTATACATTCTTCTATGATCTTTTTCAAATGTTTATAAATCTAAGAGACTTAACTATGTTGGTCATCATTACCTAGGCATACAAACTACTTAAACTAACTTAAATTAACTTATGCTAACGACAACACAAACACCCATGCCTGAGGAAAGATTTTAACCTCTGATGGTAAGCAACTGCACACTCCGCAGTTTATGGTCTTGCATTTGTCCTCTAGCCACCTCTGCTTAGCCACTCTGCACTTCCTGTCAACCTAATTTTTCAACCGTCTGTACTCCCTTTGGCCTGCTTCAGTTACTGCATTTTTATATTTTCTCATTTCATCAATTAAGTTCAGTATCTCCTGTTTTATTCAAGGATTTCTATTAGGCCTTGTCCTTCTGTCTATTTGATCCTCTGCAGCCTTAATTACTCCATCTCTCAGAGCTATCCATTTTTCTTCTACTGTATTACTGTCCCCCGTTTCGATCAATCCGTTCCTAATGCTCCCTCTGAAACTCTCAACCACCTCTAGTTCCTTCAGTTTGTCCAGGTTCCAACTCAACAATTTTCTACCTTTTTGCAGTCTCCTAACTGTTAATGTAAGTTCACAATCAATAAGTTATGATCAGAGTCTATATCTGCCCCTAGATATGTCTTACATTTTAAACCTGATTTCTAAACCTATGCCTTACCATTTTTAAGTCAATCTGGTACCATCCAGTGTATCTTGGTCTCTTACACATACACAACCTTATTTCATGGTGATTAAACCAAGTGTTTGTGATGATTAAATTGTGCTCTGCCCAAATTCTACCAGGCGATCTCCTCATTCATTCCTTTTCCCCAGTCCATATCACCTTCTACATCTCCTTCTCTTCGCTTTCTAAGTACAGAGTTTCAGTTCCCCATCACAATCAAATTTTCCTATATTTAACTCTCTGGATTATTTCTTTTATCTCCTCATACATTTCTTCAATCTCCCCATCATCGACAGAGTTGTTGGCTTATAAACTTGTACTACTGTGGTCAGTGTTGGCTTCGGGTCTATCTTTGTTATGATAATGGGGGCTCACTATGCACATAGTAGTTTACCCACATTCCTATTTTCTTATTCATTATTAGAACTACTCCTGTAATACCCCCAACTGATTTTGTATTTATAATCCTGTACTCTCCTGACCAGAGATCCTGTTCCTTTTTTCACTTCACTAATCCCCACTATATCTAACTTCAACCTATCCGTTTCTCTTTTTAAATTTTCTAACTTCCCTACCCGATTAAGTGATCTAACATTCCACACTCCGATCCGTAGAAAGCCAGTGTTGTCTTTCCTGATGACAACATCCTTCTGAGTAGTCCCCACCTGGAGATCCAAATGGGGCACTATTTTACTTCCAGAAAATTTTACCTGAGAAGATGTCATCATCATAAATACATACAGTGGAACTGCATGTCCTTGGAAAAAGTAATGACTGTGGTTTCCCCTTGTTTTCAGGTGTTTGCAGTAGCTGCAAGGCAAAGGAATGTTAACTGATGTTACAATGTCAGTTCAGTCAGTTATTGAGACTGTTGCCCTTGTAACTACTCAAAAAGCTGCTGCCCCTCTTCAAGAACCACAAATTTGTTTGTCCTCTCCAAAGAAACCGCTCAGCTTTGATTGCATCTATGGTGCAGCTATCTGTATCATTGAGGCATGCAAGCCACCTCACCTTGGCAATGTCTGTGATTCATAAAGGTGGATAATCATAGATAATTTAAATTTGGGTGGCTGGATGCATATTTGAACTGAGGAAATTGGGTTATTCTTGTGTGCAGGTAATTTGATTTACATGGACACAGTATACATGCAAGAGAGGGTGTTGAGTTTAGCATCTCCACCTGTTGTGGATTGCCAGTTGCGAGATGTTGCACTTTGCACTTGTGTCACAGCCCTGGAAGCACAGCAATCAAATTAATAATAATGAGTTCATAAAAATAAAATAAAGGTTAACAAGAGACAGTCGAAATCTATGTTACCTTAAACAGCTATCAAAATTCCTTGTCACTTATCTGGCTTTTCAAATTAAACCAAGAAAGAAGTTATCTTTGTATGAAGTGTCTGTCTATGTATTAAAAAAGAAAGATATTATAGAGGAAAAATTCCTAACAGGAAAAAAATATACGTAAAAAATAGATGAACACTTACCAGGCGAAGGGGCACAGGCAGTAATAGCAACAAATAAACACACAGACACACACACACTCAAAAATGCTAGCTTTCGCAGCCTAGCTGCTTCATCAGGCAGAAGGGAAGGAGAGGGAAAAGGAAATGATGAGGGATTTAAGGAAGGGGGTAAGGAGCCATTCCAATCCCGGGACAGGAAAGACTTACCTTGGGGGAAAAAATGGAAGGTAAATAAATGCACATACACCCACACATTTACACAGACACCTTTATCAGGCAGAAGGGAAGGAGAGGGAAAGGGAAATGATGAGGGATTTAAGGAAGGGGGTAAGGAGCCATTCCAATCCCGGGACAGGAAAGACTTACCTTGGGGGAAAAAATGGAAGGTAAATAAATGCACATACACCCACACATTTACACAGACACAAGTACACTTAGGCAGACATACTGTAGAACTGTAGAAAGCAAAGAAGTTAGAAGTTAGACAGAGATGCCACTTGAGGCAGAGGCTCTGTCCAGAGAACCAAGGCAAAGATGTTAAGATGGTGGGTGGGAATTCGAATTTAGCGGAGGTTGAGACCAGGTGGGCAACGGGAAGAGAGAATATGCTGAAGGGCTAGTTCCCATCTCCGGAGTTCTGAAGGATTGGTGTCAGTGGGAAGTATCCAGATAACCCGGACGGTGTAGCACTGTGCCAAGATGTGCTGGCCATGCACCAAGGCATGTTTAGCCACAGGGTGATCCTCGTTACCAACAAACACTGTCTGCCTGTGTCCATTCATGCGAATGGACAGTTTGTTGCTGGTCATTCCCACATAGAACGCTTCACAGTGCAGGCATGTCAGTTGGTAGATCACGTGGGTACTATCGCAAGTGGCTCTGCCTTTGATTGTGTACACCTTCCGGGTTACGGGACTGGAGTAAGTGGTGGTGGAAGGGTGCATAGGGCAGGTTTTACAACGGGGGCGGTTACAAGGGTAGGAGCCAGAAGGTAGGGAAGGTGGTTTGGGGATTTCATAGGGGTGGACTAGGAGGTTACGGAGGTTAGGTGGGCGGCGGAAAGACACTCTCGGTGGAGTAGGAAGGATGTCATGAAGGATGGATCTCATTTCGGGGCAGGATTTTAGGAAGTCGTATCCTTGCTGGAGAGCCACATTCAGAGTCCGCTCCAGTCCCGGAAAGTATCCGGTGACAAGAGGGGCACTTCTGGGGTTTTGTGGAAAATTCTTAAATTGGGGAGATGAGGAAGTGGCTCTGGCAATTTGCTTCTGTACCAGATCAGGAGGATAGCTGCGGGATGTGAAGGCTGTTATCAGGTTATTGGTGTATTGGTTCAGGGATTCAGGACTGGAGCAGACTCGTTTGCCACGAAGACCTAAGCTGTAGGGAAGGGAACGTTTGATGTGGAAAGGATGGCAGCTGTCATAATGCAGGTACTGTTGTTTATTGGTAGGTTTGATGTGGACGGATGTGTGTAGTTGGCCGTTGGATAGATGGAGGTCGACATCGAGGAAAGTGGCATGGGATTTGGAATAGGACCAGGTGAATTTGATGGGACCAAAGGAGTTGAGGTTGGAGAGGAAATTCTGGAGTTCTTCTTCACTGTGAGTCCAGATCATGAAGATGTCGTCAATGAATCTATACCAAACTTTGGGTTGACAGGCTTGGGTGTCCAGGAAGGCTTCCTCTAAGCGTCCCATAAATAAGTTCGCGTACGAGGGGGCCATCCTGGTCCCCATGGCTGTTCCCTTTAGTTGTTGGTATGTCCGGCCCTCAAAAGTGAAGAAGTTGTGGGTTAGGATGAAGCTGGCTAGGGTATTAAGGAAAGAGGTTTTAGGTAAGGAAGTGGGTGGTCGGCGTGAAAGGAAATATTCCATCGCAGCGAGGCCCTGGGCATGTGGGATATTAGTGTATAAGGAAGTGGCATCGATGGTTACAAGGAAGGTTTCAGGAGGTAACAGGCTTGGTAAGGATTTCAGGCGATCAAGGAAGTGGTTGGTGTCTTTGATGAAGGATGGGAGACTGCACATGATGGGTTGAAGGTGTTGGTCTATGTAGGCAGAGATTCGTTCTGTTGGGGCTTGGTAACCGGCCACAATGGGGCGGCCGGGATGATTGGGTTTGTGAATCTTGGGAAGTAGGTAGAAGGTGGGGGTGCGGGGTGTCGGTGGAGTCATGAGGTTAATGGAGTCAGGTGAAAGGTTTTGTAGGGGGCCTAAGGTTTTGAGGATTCCTTGAAGCTCTGCCTGGACATCAGGAATGGGATCGCCTTGAAAAACTTTATATGTGGTATTATCTGAAAGCTGACGCACTCCCTCTGCCACATACTCCCGCCGATCAAGTACCACGGTCGTGGATCCCTTGTCGGCAGGGAGAATGACGATGGAATGGTCAGCCTTCAGATCACGGATAGCTCGGGATTCAGCTGCGGTAATGTTGGGAGTAGGATTAAGGTTTCTCAGGAAGGACTGGGAGGCAAGGTTGGAAGTAAGGAATTCCTGGAAGGTTTGAAGAGGGTGATTTTGAGGAAGAGCAGGTGGGTCTCGCTGTGACGGGGGACGGAACTGTTCTAGGCAGGGTTCGATTTGAATGATGTCTTGGGGAGCTGGATCATTAGGAAGAGGATTATTTTTCCTCGTGGCAAAGTGATATCTCCAGCAAAGACTGCGAGTATAGGATAGTAAATCTTTTACAAGGGCTGTTTGGTTGAATTTGGGAGTAGGGCTAAAGGTCAGCCCTTTGGATAGGACAGAGGTTTCAGATTGGGAGAGAGGTTTAGAGGAGAGGTTGACCACTGAATTGGGATGTTGTGGTTCCGGATTGTGTGGATTGGAATTTTGAGGTTTGGGAGGGAGAGGAGTTGGGAGTGGGAGATTGAGTAGATGGGAGAGACTGGGTTTGTGTGCAATTAGAGGAGGTTGAGGTTTACTGGAGAGGTTGTTGAGGGAGAGAGTATTGCCTTTCCGGAGGTGGGTGACCAGGAGATTGGATAGTTTTTTGAGGTGCTGGGTGGCATGCTGTTCTAATTTGTGGTTGGCCTGAAGGAGGATATTCTGAACTGCAGGTGTAGATGTAGGAGAGGAAAGGTTGAGGATTTTGATTAGGGATAGGAGTTGACAGGTGTGTTCATTGGCGGAGTTGATGTGTAGGTTAAGGATTAGGCGGGTGAGGGATATGGATTGTTCAGTTTGGAATTGGTATAGGGCGGGATGAAAGGATGGATTACAGCCAGAGATGGGAACTTTCAGTGTGAGGCCCTTGGGAGTGATTCCAAATGTCAGACAAGCCTGCATAAAAAGAATGTGGGAGCGTAATCTGGCTAGGGAAAAAGCATGTTTACGGAGGGAATGTAAATAAAACTGGATGGGGTTGTTGTAGGGGTGTTGTAAGGAAGGCATAATATATGGATGAAGGAAAAGTGAGAAATATGGGCTATGTAACAGGTTGCAATGAACGAATAAAATAATATAATAAAATAATATATATATATATATATATATATATATATATATATATATATATATATATATATATATATTTAAAAAAATTAATGTGAAAAGTAATTCAGATAAGCAAAAAGGAAGGAAATAGAAAAAAGAAGAAAAAGTCGTTAAAATTCATTGTTGAAACTGTGGTCACCTTAAGTGGTCAACCACGTAGTGTTAATGGTTAGGTAGTGGTATGGCGGGCAAACGAGGTTTAAGGATGGTGAAAATCGGAAAAAATCGGAAAAAAAATACGAGAAAATTGCGTGAGAAAGCAAGGAAAACGTCTAAATAGGATTGGTGGAGTGGTAGCAGATTACGATATTGAGGCTAAGAATAGTCTGACGATGGAATAGTAGAGTCAAGACCAACGTAAAGTAGCTGAAGTACGATCGGAAAAGTAGGAAAAACGAACGGAAATGTGGAAAAACGGGAATGGAAACAAACGTGAGGTGACTAGGAAATGCCGAAAATGGTTATAAACAATATGAGAAACTACAGTTGTGAATTAATGTTTACGTTATATAGCGAGAAAATTTAATGAGCGGCGTATTTCAGTCGGAAGAAGGAGTAATGGAAGTGGTAAAAATCATATAAAAGTACTCAAAGGTTAGGTTAGGAAGTGGACGTATTGTTGTAAGTATTGGCGAAAAGTGAACAGTAAGATAAGAAGGGAATGTAGAATGGAACTGCTATATAAAATATATATAAATGAATAAATAAAAATAAAAATAAAAACAAAAACGCAAAAACAAGGGAAAGTTAGAAGACAGAAAAGATTTCGAAAGGTAACAGACCAATGACGGAAGTAATTGTTGAATTCAAATTTATGATACGAATATTATAGAGGAAAAATTCCTAACAGGAAAAAAATATACGTAAAAAATAGATGAACACTTACCAGGCGAAGGGGCACAGGCAGTCAAAAATGCTAGCTTTCGCAGCCTAGCTGCTTCATCAGGCAGAAGGGAAGGAGAGGGAAAAGGAAATGATGAGGGATTTAAGGAAGGGGGTAAGGAGCCATTCCAATCCCGGGACAGGAAAGACTTACCTTGGGGGAAAAAATGGAAGGTAAATAAATGCACATACACCCACACATTTACACCCTTCCTTAAATCCCTCATCATTTCCTTTTCCCTCTCCTTCCCTTCTGCCTGATGAAGCAGCTAGGCTGCGAAAGCTAGCATTTTTGAGTGTGTGTGTGTCTGTGTGTTTATTTGTTGCTATTACTGCCTGTGCCCCTTCGCCTGGTAAGTGTTCATCTATTTTTTACGTATATTTTTTTCCTGTTAGGAATTTTTCCTCTATAATATTCGTATCATAAATTTGAATTCAACAATTACTTCCGTCATTGTTCTGTTACCTTTCGAAATCTTTTCTGTCTTCTAACTTTCCCTTGTTTTTGCGTTTTTGTTTTTATTTTTATTTTTATTTATTCATTTATATATATTTTATATAGCAGTTCCATTCTACATTCCCTTCTTATCTTACTGTTCACTTTTCGCCAATACTTACAACAATACGTCCACTTCCTAACCTAACCTTTGAGTACTTTTATATGATTTTTACCACTTCCATTACTCCTTCTTCCGACTGAAATACGCCGCTCATTAAATTTTCTCGCTATATAACGTAAACATTAATTCACAACTGTAGTTTCTCATATTGTTTATAACCATTTTCGGCATTTCCTAGTCACCTCACGTTTGTTTCCATTCCCGTTTTTCCACATTTCCGTTCGTTTTTCCTACTTTTCCGATCGTACTTCAGCTACTTTACGTTGGTCTTGACTCTACTATTCCATCGTCAGACTATTCATAGCCTCAATATCGTAATCTGCTACCACTCCACCAATCCTATTTAGACGTTTTCCTTGCTTTCTCACGCAATTTTCTCGTATTTTTTTCCGATTTTCACCATCCTTAAACCTCGTTTGCCCGCCATACCACTACCTAACCATTAACACTACGTGGTTGACCACTTAAGGTGACCACAGTTTCAACAACGAATTTTAACGACTTTTTCTTCTTTTTTCTATTTCCTTCCTTTTTGCTTATCTGAAATACTTTTCACATTAATTTTTTTAAATTTATATATATATATATATATATATATATATATATATATATATCTATATATCTATATATATATATATATATATATATTTATTTTATTTTATTATATTATTTTATTCGTTCATTGCAACCTGTTACATAGCCCATATTTCTCACTTTTCCTTCATCCATATATTATGCCTTCCTTACAACACCCCTACAACAACCCCATCCAGTTTTATTTACATTCCCTCCGTAAACATGCTTTTTCCCTAGCCAGATTACGCTCCCACATTCTTTTTATGCAGGCTTGTCTGACATTTGGAATCACTCCCAAGGGCCTCACACTGAAAGTTCCCATCTCTGGCTGTAATCCATCCTTTCATCCCGCCCTATACCAATTCCAAACTGAACAATCCATATCCCTCACCCGCCTAATCCTTAACCTACACATCAACTCCGCCAATGAACACACCTGTCAACTCCTATCCCTAATCAAAATCCTCAACCTTTCCTCTCCTACATCTACACCTGCAGTTCAGAATATCCTCCTTCAGGCCAACCACAAATTAGAACAGCATGCCACCCAGCACCTCAAAAAACTATCCAATCTCCTGGTCACCCACCTCCGGAAAGGCAATACTCTCTCCCTCAACAACCTCTCCAGTAAACCTCAACCTCCTCTAATTGCACACAAACCCAGTCTCTCCCATCTACTCAATCTCCCACTCCCAACTCCTCTCCCTCCCAAACCTCAAAATTCCAATCCACACAATCCGGAACCACAACATCCCAATTCAGTGGTCAACCTCTCCTCTAAACCTCTCTCCCAATCTGAAACCTCTGTCCTATCCAAAGGGCTGACCTTTAGCCCTACTCCCAAATTCAACCAAACAGCCCTTGTAAAAGATTTACTATCCTATACTCGCAGTCTTTGCTGGAGATATCACTTTGCCACGAGGAAAAATAATCCTCTTCCTAATGATCCAGCTCCCCAAGACATCATTCAAATCGAACCCTGCCTAGAACAGTTCCGTCCCCCGTCACAGCGAGACCCACCTGCTCTTCCTCAAAATCACCCTCTTCAAACCTTCCAGGAATTCCTTACTTCCAACCTTGCCTCCCAGTCCTTCCTGAGAAACCTTAATCCTACTCCCAACATTACCGCAGCTGAATCCCGAGCTATCCGTGATCTGAAGGCTGACCATTCCATCGTCATTCTCCCTGCCGACAAGGGATCCACGACCGTGGTACTTGATCGGCGGGAGTATGTGGCAGAGGGAGTGCGTCAGCTTTCAGATAATACCACATATAAAGTTTTTCAAGGCGATCCCATTCCTGATGTCCAGGCAGAGCTTCAAGGAATCCTCAAAACCTTAGGCCCCCTACAAAACCTTTCACCTGACTCCATTAACCTCATGACTCCACCGACACCCCGCACCCCCACCTTCTACCTACTTCCCAAGATTCACAAACCCAATCATCCCGGCCGCCCCATTGTGGCCGGTTACCAAGCCCCAACAGAACGAATCTCTGCCTACATAGACCAACACCTTCAACCCATCATGTGCAGTCTCCCATCCTTCATCAAAGACACCAACCACTTCCTTGATCGCCTGAAATCCTTACCCAGCCTGTTACCTCCTGAAACCTTCCTTGTAACCATCGATGCCACTTCCTTATACACTAATATCCCACATGCCCAGGGCCTCGCTGCGATGGAATATTTCCTTTCACGCCGACCACCCACTTCCTTACCTAAAACCTCTTTCCTTAATACCCTAGCCAGCTTCATCCTAACCCACAACTTCTTCACTTTTGAGGGCCGGACATACCAACAACTAAAGGGAACAGCCATGGGGACCAGGATGGCCCCCTCGTACGCGAACTTATTTATGGGACGCTTAGAGGAAGCCTTCCTGGACACCCAAGCCTGTCAACCCAAAGTTTGGTATAGATTCATTGACGACATCTTCATGATCTGGACTCACAGTGAAGAAGAACTCCAGAATTTCCTCTCCAACCTCAACTCCTTTGGTCCCATCAAATTCACCTGGTCCTATTCCAAATCCCATGCCACTTTCCTCGATGTCGACCTCCATCTATCCAACGGCCAACTACACACATCCGTCCACATCAAACCTACCAATAAACAACAGTACCTGCATTATGACAGCTGCCATCCTTTCCACATCAAACGTTCCCTTCCCTACAGCTTAGGTCTTCGTGGCAAACGAGTCTGCTCCAGTCCTGAATCCCTGAACCAATACACCAATAACCTGATAACAGCCTTCACATCCCGCAGCTATCCTCCTGGTCTGGTACAGAAGCAAATTGCCAGAGCCACTTCCTCATCTCCCCAATTTAAGAATTTTCCACAAAACCCCAGAAGTGCCCCTCTTGTCACCGGATACTTTCCGGGACTGGAGCGGACTCTGAATGTGGCTCTCCAGCAAGGATACGACTTCCTAAAATCCTGCCCCGAAATGAGATCCATCCTTCATGACATCCTTCCTACTCCACCGAGAGTGTCTTTCCGCCGCCCACCTAACCTCCGTAACCTCCTAGTCCACCCCTATGAAATCCCCAAACCACCTTCCCTACCTTCTGGCTCCTACCCTTGTAACCGCCCCCGTTGTAAAACCTGCCCTATGCACCCTTCCACCACCACTTACTCCAGTCCCGTAACCCGGAAGGTGTACACGATCAAAGGCAGAGCCACTTGCGATAGTACCCACGTGATCTACCAACTGACATGCCTGCACTGTGAAGCGTTCTATGTGGGAATGACCAGCAACAAACTGTCCATTCGCATGAATGGACACAGGCAGACAGTGTTTGTTGGTAACGAGGATCACCCTGTGGCTAAACATGCCTTGGTGCATGGCCAGCACATCTTGGCACAGTGCTACACCGTCCGGGTTATCTGGATACTTCCCACTGACACCAATCCTTCAGAACTCCGGAGATGGGAACTAGCCCTTCAGCATATTCTCTCTTCCCGTTGCCCACCTGGTCTCAACCTCCGCTAAATTCGAATTCCCACCCACCATCTTAACATCTTTGCCTTGGTTCTCTGGACAGAGCCTCTGCCTCAAGTGGCATCTCTGTCTAACTTCTAACTTCTTTGCTTTCTACAGTTCTACAGTATGTCTGCCTAAGTGTACTTGTGTCTGTGTAAATGTGTGGGTGTATGTGCATTTATTTACCTTCCATTTTTTCCCCCAAGGTAAGTCTTTCCTGTCCCGGGATTGGAATGGCTCCTTACCCCCTTCCTTAAATCCCTCATCATTTCCCTTTCCCTCTCCTTCCCTTCTGCCTGATAAAGGTGTCTGTGTAAATGTGTGGGTGTATGTGCATTTATTTACCTTCCATTTTTTCCCCCAAGGTAAGTCTTTCCTGTCCCGGGATTGGAATGGCTCCTTACCCCCTTCCTTAAATCCCTCATCATTTCCTTTTCCCTCTCCTTCCCTTCTGCCTGATGAAGCAGCTAGGCTGCGAAAGCTAGCATTTTTGAGTGTGTGTGTGTCTGTGTGTTTATTTGTTGCTATTACTGCCTGTGCCCCTTCGCCTGGTAAGTGTTCATCTATTTTTTACGTATAAAAAAGAAAGATATATTGATGTACAACAGTAAAAAGTTTTATGGTGAATTTCATAGAATTGAAGAAGATCCAGAGACTGGCCGATGCAGCTCTCCATAATACCCTATCCTGAGCAAGCCTCTTCAACTCCACATAAGAATGGCAACCTATATCTGTCTGAATGTGCTTACTGTATTCATCTCTTGGTCTTCCTCTACAGTTTTTACCCCACACACTTCCCCCCAATGCTAAATTCACAATTCCTTTATGTCTAAGAATGTGTCCTACCAATCGATCCCTTCTTTTAGTCAAGGTATGCCAGAAATTCCTTTTCTCCCATTTCTGTTCAGTACCTCCTCATTAGTTAAGTGATACACCCACTTAATCTTCAGCATTCTTCAGTATCACCACATTTCAAAAGCCTCTATCCTCTTCCTGTCCGCACTGTTAATCGTCCATGTTTTACTCCAAGACAAGGCAACACTCTACACAAATGCCTTCAGAAAGGACTTCCTTAGGCTTAAATAAATATTCGATGTTAAGAAATTTCTCTTTTTCAAGAATGCTTTTCTACCCATTGCCATTTTTCATTTTATATCCCCTGTACTGTGACTATCATTTGTTATTTTACTGCCCAAGTAACAAAACTCATCTACCTCCTTTATTGTTTTGTTGTTTAATCTAATTCCTTCAGCATCACCTTATTTTCGTAGAGTGCCCTCCATTACACTTGTTTTGCTCTTGTTAATGTTTATCTTATATGCACCTTTCAGCACTCTGTCCATTCCATTCAACTACTCTTCCAGATCCTTTGCTGTCTCTGACAGAATTACTATGTCATCGGCAAAACACTATGTTTTTAATTCTTCACCCTGAACTTCAATTCCTTCTCCAAATTTCTGAATATACTATTACATTCTCCAAATAACATTACTTTACAGTAAATACATATAAATATTTGTAAACACATGGCCTGGAAACATAACTTACTTTGGCTGATGACCAGCAATGATCTGTTGAAAAACACCTACACAAGCTCCTCTTTTTCCTTCCCAGTATTCAGGGTTTGGATCCAGTCTCTCCAGCATATCAAAAGCTTTAGCAGCATACCAGAATTGCCCCATTCTGTAGCAGTCATTTGCAATTAGTTGCAACAGGCTGAAAGCCTCGGATGAAGTTTCCATTTTCAGATATAATTCCCATGCAGACTGAGGTTTTTTGTTCATAATATCTTAATCAGAAACACAGATATTAGTGTGTGCATGTTATAAAGTTATAAAGTTATAAATATTACCCTAGTGTGTAATTTATGCTGCAGGCATTTTTGGAGTTCTATAACATAATCATCCTTGTGAAAGTCTGTATGTAAGTATACTGTCATCTTTTTAGTAACTCACAACATGTAGAAGGCGTTAACAAAATGGACAAATAGACTCTACGCAACAAACCAGGCAAATAAGTGCAAATATATGAAAATAATAGATTGCTAATCACAACATAGAAAAGGCATTGAGTGTCAGACTGGCACATTAAAAAAAAAAAAAACACTGCTAGACATTATTAGCTACAGACTTTGACAAATCTTGAATCTCAGTGTGTATCAACACGAATAAATGTACTTTTTTTTAGAATGAACTAATCATGTATATTAATTTAACATTTGAGATTTAGTTACTTACAAGGGAACCTTCCCATCGCACTCCCCTCAGATTTAGTTATAAGTTGGCGCAGCGGATAGGCCATGAAAAACTGAACACAGATCAATTGAGAAAATTGGAAGTAGTTGTGTGGAACTATGAAAAAATAAGCAAACTGAATGGTGGGTAATGTCAGGTGCTGTGAAATGAGAGGTCCTTGGTTCAATCCTTTCCTCAAACAAAAATTTTTATTTTTATTTTTGCAAAATTATGATTTGTCCGTCTGTTCATTGACATCTCTGTGCGCTGAAATCACTTTAGCATCTGTGTTTTGTGACTGCACCACAAAACCGTGCGATTAGCAGATGAAAGGAAGTGCCTTTCCAATGGCAATCTAAAACATTTCAGTGCAAGGTGATAAGTCAACCCATTCCTCCACAGGAAAACATGTCTGATGTATTCTATACGACACTGATGATGGTATGTGCATCATATGATGATGGTATGTGCGTCATATGACAGGAATCTTGTCAACCCACCTAACTTGTACACTTGGTCAGTGGGTAAACAGATTCTACCTTGTCCGATCTAGGTCTTCTTGTGGATCTGATAATCACTCCCCAAAAAAGTGATGAAAACATAAGAGTTTATCACATAAACTGCAACAAATGAAATGCAACAGTTTCACACTCTGCTCTATGTTGCTTATCATTCGCAAGGACTGCTCACTTTTTATATTTTGATGATTTTTTTCATATTTACACATGAGTTCTTCCTGTTTTCTCAACTGATCTGTGTTCAGTTTTTCACAGTTTTTCACTGTGCCAACTTATAACTAAATCTGATGGGGTGTGATGGAGAGGTTCCCTTGATAGTACATCTTATAACATGTCATGTTATATTTAGTTTCCCTTTGAACAACACTGTATATTATCCATGTTTATTGAAAATTAATGCTATTTTAGAGCTAGTTTGTGGTTGTAATACCAATAAATATATCAGAGATTAATATATTCTCTTTCAGATTTTCCTATTATTATATAAGAATCCTTATATTGTATACTAATTGCTTCAGTTCTTTAATGAAATTTGTAATACTTTTAGGTTAACAAATTCAGAAATTAACATTCTCAGAGCCTTTACAAACTGCCATCCAATGTGGATCATGCCACCCACCCTTACCCAGCACCCTTTCCCCTCCTCACAAACTGTCAAGATGTTTGTTGTGCTGGAGCAGCATAGATGGTAGTCGTGAGAAATTGGAATATTTGAGGGGACTAAACAGAAGGTCATCAGTCTGTTATGTGAGTTTAAGTCACTCGATTACTGATGTAAAGTCCCACAGAGATGACAAGTATTTTTCAAAAGAGATAGATTGGCTGGCTAGTACTTCCCTTAGTTCTGTACCCCCAATAGTCACACAAAAAAGGCAAAAAGTAGGACTAGCTTTCAAATCAGGGTTCCTTCATCAGGTAGGAGAGAATGGAAGAAAAAGGAAACAGATGGGGAAGGTTATCCATGACCTGTGTCATGAGGTGGTGATGAGTGATGTTTCAGGACCATGGAAATCAGAATACTGTATATTATTACTGAACCAGGCCATGGAGGATAGATAAAGTGATAAAAAGAAGTGAAGAGATGTGAACCAAATAGTGCTGAGTGGGGGATGGGTTAGGGGGGGGGGGGGTTAGGTAAAATGTTTTTGATTAACAGGGAAAGATATAGAGCAACAAACACACACACACACACACACACACACACACACACACACACAAGTAAGGCAGGGAAGGGGTGATAAATGATTAAGGAATAAGTGAGTTGAGGATAGAGGAGGGAAAGAAGTTAGCACAGTTTTAGGCCAGGAGGGTGGCAGGAGGCGAGGATATGTTGGAGAGCAAGTTCGCAGCTCCGTAGCTCTGAGGGACTGGTGTTTGGTGGTAGTATCCAAAAGGCATGTGTGGTGTAAAACATGCCAAGGTCCCTGGAATCATGCTGGAGAGCATGGTCTCCCACAGGATATTAGATGTCCCCCATGCGAACTGTCCATCTGTGACCGCTCATGTGTTCAGCCAATTCGTTGGTGGTCATCCCAACATAAAGGGCTTTGCAGTGGACACATTTAGTTGGTAAATGACATGCATTGTTTCACATGCCCTGCCTTGAATGGAGTAGGTTTTTCCTGTGTTGGGGCTGAATTATATGGTTGTGGAGGATGCTTGGGACAGGTTTTGCAACAGGATCGGTTACAGGAATAGGAACCATTCGGCAGGGAGGGTGGTTCTGTGATGTTGTAAGGTTTGACGAGGATGTTGTGGAGTTTGTGAGGACTGCAGAAGGCTACTCTGGGTGGTGTAGGTAGGATTCTTTGGAGGGAAGTTCTCATTTCAGGGCATGATTTGACAAAGTCATAGCCCTAACAGATCAATTTGTTAGGCATTCTAGGATAGTATGGTACTGGATGACTAAGGGAATGTTTCTGGTATCTGGGGTTAGAAAGATTGTTGCTGGAAGGGGAGGAATGGACTGCTTGGGAGATCAGATTGTGGGATTGTTTCAGGAGAGGAAAGCATTGACAGGCTGTTGTAGATGGTGAGGGATTCATCACTGGAGCAGATACATTTCCCACAGATGCCTAGGCTGTAGGAAAGGGATAACTTAATATGGAAGGGATGGCAGCTATCAAAGTGGAGGTACTGTTGCTTGTTTGTGGGTTTAATATGGACTGAGGTGTGGATGTGGGACTCAACAAGGTGAAAGTCAACATCAAGTAAGATGGCTTGAGTTTTAGAGTAGGACCACGTGAATTTTAGATTAGAAAAGGAGTTAAGATCTTGAAGGAAGTTCAGAAGGGTTTCTTCACCATGAGTCCAGAACATAAAGAATAATGAAATTATGCAAGGGCAGATCACTAGCCATCACAAAAAAGACATGTTGAGCCACAATCAAACATTACAAAAAGAGACTCACACAACTTAGCTTCTGGCCAAAGCCCTCCTCGGAATAGAAAATACATACATACACATTCATACATTCATTATATTTTTGATATTCTAAACCTGAACTTTCCATTGTTTGAATAATTTTATTGTTGTTTTTGTTTTTGCAATTACAGGTCTATAACCAAAGGGAACTAAAGGAAATAGAGAAAAAATAATAATGTAAAACAACAGTGATGAATACGGAAATTCACAAGAGAAACCTTTAATTTAAATTTGATGTGCACTAAGAATATGCAGAAAAATACTTACAGCACCTGGCTAAATGGCTAATGTAAACATATTCTTCCTTAAATTTTTCATTCTTTATCAAAAGAAATATTTCCTCTGCTTCTTTGTAGCTACCAGTTGCTACTTTAGCCTGGAACAGGAAAAAAGTCTTTTTTTACAAGTATGTTTTCTATATGAACAAGCCAAACATAGTGTAACTGAGTTTCTCTTCCTTTTCAAGACGATTCTAAAATCTATCCTATCTATTGAGGGAAATATAAGATATACTGACAAATCAGTTATATGACATACCAATTAATTAGAAACCTGGTTGACATTCCATTAAAGTGTTATGAAATTAAAGTTATTGCATGAATGTTCCTTTATGAATAGATAACTTTAAAATTTACACTGAAGGCCTATAAGAATTTAAACTTTAATATGTCATTGTATTCCTCATGTCAGTCACATGAAAAGTGAAATTTGCATTAGGAAATTCTTGTTACTACTTGCTTCCTCTCAATGCTAATCTTTATTCTCTCAGGAGTTACCTGGGAAAAATCATAAAGTGTAACTTATTACATCAGTTTCTTAATAATCTAATGGATCTATACCATTCAGAAACATAATGAGGGTAGTCTGCAACTCATCGTAAAGAAGTTCATCGAGCCGTGACAGGTGCGTAAATAAAGACAATGATACAAACGGAATTTAGCTTTCAGCTACAGCCTCCTTTACAAAAAAAATGCAATCACACAGGCACAATTAATAGACACACAACCATCATCTCCAACTGCTGCATTCCAAGTAATGCCCTGTGTTGATGGGGTGGGATGGGATTGTAGGAGAGGGGAAACCGATAGGAATGTTGCGAGGCAAAGATGGGGATGGGTACAGCATGGCCTTACAGAGTATGTAGGTGCTCGCTGGGTGGAAAGAGATGCAGCTTATCAATGGAGTATGGAGGTAGGGGGGGGAATGAAAGCAAAACACACACACATACTGTAGTACCTCCATGCTCTGCCCGCACTGTGTCAAGTGTGTGCCAAGCCTTACAGTGGCATGCTGCCCTCAACAATCCAAATTATCATTTCTGCTTCAGCCCACCTCTTGTTCTTCCTAAATTTGAACAATAGTGCAGAGACTCCCCAGTAAGAGGTTATGTTTTGCACATTAAATTAAAATCAGGTTTAGTGTTCTCTCATTTCTTTTATAATTAAGAGAAACAAGTGTCAATTCAGTAACTGAAAGAACCTTTATACACCTGACATATTTAAACATCCCTCATGTCTGTGCTGATGTTTGTAGGATCAGAAACACTTTTCTCCTAGTGACACCTGGCAGGTGGAAAATTAATGTACAACATAGTTTTCTTGTTTAACTGCACTTTCACACAAAGCATCTCATTCCTTAGCCCTTTATTTGTTGCTCTTCTTGGTCTTGAGTACTATACAGTGGCATATATTGTAGGCTATCAAAGCTACCACCGAAGCCCATATCTAAAGTAAACCAGAAATTAAGAACCAATATTAACAAAAATGGCAGTAGAAGCCAGTTTCCATCATGAAGAATTAGCGCATAGTATGAAATATGTCTGATTCACTTCATTCCAACAGTGGGAGAACAGAGCTTCAGATGCTCACTGCCACAGACTTCGCTAAGATGAGGGGAAGGGAGGGGTGGGGTAGTGTGTCCGACAGTGCGCCAAGGCATCGGAATCCCGCATGCAACACAAGCTTAAGTGCTTCCGAAATTTGCCGAACAGACACAACTTGTTCTTGGCCAAATCCACTTCAGTTTAAAGCAACAAAGAGCGTGTTTGTTACGTTTCACAGCAGCTGTATTGGTGTTTTTTTTATTTCATAGTGTGCATTGTACTTTGACAGTTCTTAGTGCTAATTCTTCAAAATGGATGGGCAAAGTGTAATGGATTCTCCATGCATAAATATGTAACTTTTGTATAAAACATTTTTTTTTTCCTTGGTAGATGGCACTGTAAAAGGCAATATCTGAAACAAATACACATCAGATCAGAAAAATCAGAGTACAGTTTTTCATGTTTCTGTAATGCTATCTTGTGACGTCTCCCACAATCAAATGAAACACAAACTATGATCATGCTACCAGACAGTTTGTTGTATTTCGATGAGTCGGACTGTATCCATCACTACGCAATTGTTCCCCAATGTTAACGATTGCAGAGAGAGAGTAGATATCATTTCCTAGTACTATGAGGCCTACAGAATTGTTGAAGAAGCTCATCACAGATATGCTACACTTTCATTTTTGCCAATTACAGCGCCATTTATAATGAAACAAAAGAAAGAAGTTTCATACGAAAGTTACATATTTTTTCACGAAGAATCCAAATCTGCAATAAAAAGTAGGTGTTCCTAAAAAAGTTTCAAAGTTGCTTCCCACCACCCATCACGAGTTTTGGTAGGAGATGGGCGAGTGTAGTGTCATTGGATGTCCCCCTCAATGCTTTAACATTTGCTGGTAACTGTTTCTTTGTTTGCTGCTAATTTCTTGAGATATTTGGCATGGTCACTATCAGTATCTCAGAAACAACACAAGATTCCCCCCCCCCCCCCCCCCCCAGCATTTCTTTCTCGGTACAACCTTAGAAAGTGAGATAGTAGTGATAGCCCAAGTTACAAACCCAGCATTTTTTTCTTTGGCAGCAGCTGTTCTTGTGCTCTTTTATGTTCCTGTTTTGTCTCTGCCATCATTTCTAATGATAATTACCACCAGCAATCATAATTAGTAAACCTAGGGTAGTATTTTTGCAACAGTTGAATTTTGCAAAGTAGTATAGAATTCAACTTGAGGAGTACTGGCACAAAAGTTACTAGATTTCTAGATCATCCATTATCTATGGTATGTCAGTGGGAGGTGAATTCCACATAGGGGTGGAAATGTGTTTAAAGAAATGGAAAAAGGTCATTGATGATAAAGAAAATCATTACGCACCCATCCACAGGCTTATTCAAGCTGATCACTCAGAAGTTGTTTTATTCCTTATTATAAAGTTTACTGAAACCAGGGTCTATATGCTGGAAAATAAAAAATACAATAAAATAAATAAATAATAATAATAAAAAAGAAATGGCTGATGACTCTCGTGTCTTTTCATTTCAGTAAGTTGTTCATTTCCCGCTTCAGCCTGTATTAGCAGCACACGAAGAAGGGAAACACGAGGTAGCTTTGCATTCAGAAACAGCAGGCAGCAACAACTGCGTGCAAAAAATGCAGAATGGCAATGGAAAGAAAAGTGTTTGTGAAAAACAGAAATTTATTAACATCAAATATTAATTCAAGTACAAGGAAGTTTTTTCTGAAGTCATTTGTGTGGATCGTTGCCTTGTACGGAAGTGAAACATGGACGATAAATAGTTCGGAGAGGAAGAGACTTTTGAAATTTGGTATTACAGAAGAATGCTCAAGATTAAGTGGATAGATCACATAACTAATAAGGAGTTACTGAAAAGAATTTGGAAGGAAAGGAATTTTTGGCATACCCTGACTACAAGAAGGGACCGATTGACAGTAAACAGATTCAAATGGATGTGAGTAGCCATTCTTATCAGGAGATGAATAGGCTTGTACTCATGATAGAGTAGGGTGGAGAGCTGCATCAAACCAGTCTCCAGACTGAAGACCACACCAACAACATGATGAATGTTTGTATTAATAAACCATTGTGCTCTCCTTAAGAGCAGAGACTCTGTGAAGGAAGCAGTTATTAAAGTCTACTATGCTACGTATGAAATCTTTCTCTAAGGAGAGCACAGGCAGTGTTTTAGCCACTCATGAAGCGGCAAGAGGCTGGTTACCACATCCATCAACTAAATTGGTAGAATGCAGCAATTATATTAATTTTTTAGTTATATCCGAAGGTCTTATGCTGAAGTTGTTGTTGTTACAGTCTTCAGTTAAGAGACTGGTTTGATGCAGCATCTCAACCCTACTCTATCCTGCTCAGACCATCTAGGAGAATGTAAACAAAACCGAACGTCAATATACATACAAAACAACTGCAAAAAATCAATTTGAATGGGACATTTGTAAAACAGATGTATTATTTTGGCCCTTAAGATTCATACCTTTATATCTCTTTTTGCATATCTAGCTCAAACACTTTTGCACGACTACAGGTAGCAGCAACCTTTTCACTGATGTTGTCTAAAAGGGATTGAAAACACTGCACTCGTGGAGATTTCATGAACTAATAGATATCCTAGTTCTTAATCTCATCAATAGAGGTGGCTCTCTTACTTTGACCGCCACTGTTTGTGTAATATTGACATTTTAGCAACTTTATTTTTCCCTAGTTTTCTTTGCTCTATCAAGGAGGGGTACTTTTCCCCTTTCAGAATACCTATTCCTAACTGACCAAGCATGGGACTCACACTTTAGTTTCACCTCCCCCTTTCTTTTTCTTTGTTTAGAGAAGTGGATTTCTGATTTTCATTGGAGTGCCTATAAGGAGTCTCATGTTTCCTTTTCCACAGTCCCGGCCCCTTTTTATGGAATATGAACATTCTTTGCATTTCATTATGCCCGTCCACATTATGGTTGATCATTTTTGAGTCTTCCACATATTCAACATACTCCTAATCAGCTTTATCTCTAGTACCTGGAAGCTTTTCCAGATGATCATAATGAACAAAACTGTTAAGCAACCACAGCTCAGACATGCAGCATATTTTTCAATACACTTGTCCAAGATTGTCCTGATGAAATACAATATTCATGGACACCAGAAGAAAGGTCAGTAGCTCTTAATTTTCACACATGTTAGTGCATATGGAGATATTAATTAAATTACCTGGGCATAATTAAAATTGAAGCTATCATCATTGTAGAAAAAGCTTCTAATAGAGTTCAAGTAGACAAGAACATCATCAAATTGCCTCTTGAGAAAATATGAAGATGCCATGCACTGCCTGCCAGGAACTGTATCACATTCACTTGCACTGCTTCCAACGAGCTGGAAATATTGCTGTGCCATCTTGAAATTTTCACGCTGAAAATGAGATATCATTAATTTGGTACAGCTAATACTACATTGTTTCCTTCTTTCAGTAGGATTACTTACATATCAAAATCTAATTGCTGTAACTGAAAGAAGTGAAACCTGTTGAGTGCAGTATTGAGACAGTATCAAATAAATTTATGGCTTGTAGAAAATAAATTATTGCTTAATCACATAAAGACTCAGTTTTTAGTTTCTAACACACACACAAAAATCTGACATTTAACTACATAGAAAGAGCCTATGTTTAGTGAGACTGAACGGTTCAAATTCCTAGACATACAGATATATACTAGGCTGTTGTGGAAAGTCCACATTAAACATCTTGTTCAAAAACTAAATGCTGTTTTATTTACCTTTACAACATTATCTGAAATACATGACCGTTCAACACAATAAATAGTCCTATAATCATATAAGTAATAGAACAAAAAAGGAGGGTTGGTAAGATTCAAACCATCAATCCCTTTTCTTTGTTGTCAATCTACAAAGTTACCCACTTTTTTCCCATGCAATTAAAGTCAATATTCTTAAGAATGTTTGAGAGTTGCATTGAATCACTTTGAGTTATGAACTTCACATACCTAAAATATTTTAAAGAAATAACAACAATCTGATATCCATATGTTCTCCTTGCTAGGTATTTGTACACTTAAACTTCCCCAAAAGACTCAGAGAAAGGATTATCTGGAATCAGACTGATGACATTTTGATAAATCATAGATACAGGAACAATTATGTTTCTAATAAAACATATTCATATGCAGACAATCACTCAGATTACATACTCCAATAACATTCCCCAATCATATTCTCCTAGTTGAGGTTTTAAAACTCAGGAAGAAGAAAATAAAAAAGAATAGTATGAGTACATCTTAATAGTTAACTCAAATCTCTGTCAGACACCTTATGTACTTAAGATAAAATCAAAAAACTAACTTGTATAGTAGATTCTATCAAAGAGGAACATATGAAATAATCACCATATGACTAAAGCAGTACTTCATATGATTGATAGGAGGAAGAAAAGAAAACCAGATGAATACACGGTTTCTCTTTCCTAATCTCTATACACAACATAAATATTATTAAAGAGAAATGAATGAAAACTGCAGTTCAACATAAAATGCAGGGCTGTATATTGTCCCCACTGATTTTCAGTATCTATTTAGAATAAATCTTTAACATCACACTTGATTAAATGTAGGCAGGAAAGTCCTTCAATGGAAAATGAATAAACAAATTTCATACTCCTACAAACCAGTAATATTCACGGATACACAAGAAACTTCTTATTGATACAGTTAAAACAAAATGCTCTGAATATGGTCCAGACATGAATCATCAGATAATTAAAAAATTGGAACTAATAAAAAACAGAGTCCATCTCTGGCATCTTAAAATAGGCTATAATCTAATCAAACAAATACACACATTAAAAAAAGTGTTGCATTACCACAATTCTAACAGTTCATGACACATTACATAAAAATGGAATAGAAATATAGAAAAACACCATTTCAGTTCTCTTTATTGGTCATTGCTACAAGAGACTGATTGTGTGGTGTGTATAACTGGTTCAAACGATGTGTGGTGTGTATAACTGGTTCAAACGATGTTGCCATTGGTGAAGCAGACGCCTGTGTAACAGGCTTGAAGAATTTCTTAGACTATAACAAAACAAAGTGTTCAATTATTGTCACAATTCCTCAAAGACACGATTTAATCTATAATTCTTGTGTCAATAAAGAAATCCGTAAAACAAACATCCGAATCAGGCAACTCTGTGCAATGTATGAGAAATGTGACGTTATAGATATTGGCAAACTTGATCGTGAAATGCATACTAAACACAGCATGCATTTAAATTATAAGGGGAAATGTTTTATTGGACTAGAGGTCGTCAGAATAATTCAGGGAAGAATCGAAATAAGTAACCGAATAGGACTAATTAGTGGGGCCAGCATAGAAAATGAAGCAGCAGAGCAAGGAATGAAGAAAATCAAACCAACAAGAGTGACAGCACATTCAAGTACACAATCAACTCCACCAGCAGAGGATGCATCCGTCCACCAGCTGACATCCACAGGGAGAACCCAGCCTGCCAGAGCAAGAAATCTGCCAGCAAGAAGTGTGGATTTTTACTGGCCACAGATGAAGACGGCACCTTCGTAAGGCAGTCCGCAAGTTCACTCCAGATGGTAGAGGAAAGAAAACAGTCGCAGGAAAATGTAAGTGATAAGTCAGAAAATAGAAAGAGAATATTTAGGGATTATAATTTAAGGATCTTACATCAAAATGTTAGGTATGCAGCAAGTAAATCAGAAGAAATTGAAGTATTGGTAACTACTGAGCAGCCAGACATTTTTATTATGACAGAGCAAGGATTGAAGCTGTTATCAGGTTATTGGTGTATTGGTTCAGGGATTCAGGACTGGAGCAGACTCGTTTGCCACAAAGACCTAAGCTGTAGGGAAGGGAACGTTTGATGTGGAAAGGATGGCAGCTGTCATAATGCAGGTACTGTTGTTTATTGGTAGGTTTGATGTGGACGGATGTGTGTAGTTGGCCGTTGGATAGATGGAGGTCGACATCGAGGAAAGTGGCATGGGATTTGGAATAGGACCAGGTGAATTTGATGGGACCAAAGGAGTTGAGGTTGGAGAGGAAATTCTGGAGTTCTTCCTCACTGTGAGTCCAGATCATGAAGATGTCGTCAATGAATCTATACCAAACTTTGGGTTGACAGGCTTGGGTGTCCAGGAAGGCTTCCTCTAAGCGTCCCATAAATAAGTTCGCGTACGAGGGGGCCATCCTGGTCCCCATTGCTGTTCCCTTTAGTTGTTGGTATGTCCGGCCCTCAAAAGTGAAGAAGTTGTGGGTTAGGATGAAGCTGGCTAGGGTATTAAGGAAAGAGGTTTTAGGTAAGGAAGTGGGTGGTCGGTGTGAAAGGAAATATTCCATCGCAGCGAGGCCCTGGGCCTGTGGGATATTAGTGTATAAGGAAGTGGCATCGATGGTTACAAGGATGGTTTCAGGAGGTAACAGGCTGGGTAAGGATTTCAGGCGATCGAGGAAGTGGTTGGTGTCTTTGATGAAGGATGGGAGACTGCACATGATGGGTTGAAGGTGTTAGTCTATGTAGGCATATATATATATATATATATATATATATATATATATATATATATATATATATTTACTGCCTGTGCCCCTTCGCCTGGTAAGTGTTCTTCATCTATTTTTTACGTATATTTTTTTCCTGTTAGGAATTTTTCCTCTATAATATTCGTATATATATATATATAAATAGAAAACAGATGACTTACCAAAAGGACCGGCTCGTCGATAGAAACAAATAAAATAAATAAAATCACACACAAACACACATACAAGCTTTCGCCACCACTGGCAGCTTCTTCAGGAAAAAGAGGAAAAAAGGGGAGGAAAAGGGAAGGATATGGGTTTTAAGGAAGTGGAAAAGGAGTCATTCCAATCCCAGGAGTGGAAGGACTTACCTTAGGGGAAAAAAAGGAAGGCGAACAAAAACACACACACCCACACATTTACACAGACGCAAGTACACTTAGGCAGACAAACTGTAGAACTGTAGAAAGCAAAGAAGTTCAAGTTTTTGTTTATCCCACCGGGAAAGTTTCCCTCTATATATATATATATATATATATATATATATATATATATATATATATATAAAATAGAAAAGAGATGACTTACCAAAAGGAACGGCTTGTCGATAGAAACAAATAAATAAATAAAATCACACACAAACACACATACTAGCTTTTGCCACCACTGGCAGCTTCTTCAGGAAAAAAGAGGAAAAAAGGGTAGGAAAAAGGGAAGGATATGGGTTTTAAGGAAGTGGAAAAGGAGTCATTCCAATCCCAGGAGTGGAAGGACTTACCCTAGGGGAAAAAAAGGAAGGTAAATAAATACAAACACACTCAGACATATCGAAACGCAAACACACCTACACAGAAATTTGTAAGGGTTTGTAACGGTTTTTACAAGGGTTTGTAAGGGTTTTTACAAATGTCTGTGTAGGTGTTGTTTGCGTTTCGATATGTCTGAGTGTGTTTGTATTTATTTACCTTCCTTTTTTTCCCCTAGGGTAAGTCCTTTCACTCCTGGGATTGGAATGACTCCTTTTCCACTTCCTTAAAACCCATATCCTTCCCTTTTTCCTACCCTTTTTTCCTCTTTTTTCCTGAAGAAGCTGCCAGTGGTGGCGAAAGCTCCTTTCCGTTCCTTTTGGTAAGTCATCTCTTTTCTATTTTTTATTTTTTATTTCTTTTTTTTTATTTTTGTTTATCCCACGGGGAAAGTTTCCCTCTATAATTTTCGTATATATATATATATAGTATAAAATAAAGATTTTTGACTTACCTAAAGTACAGGCTGGTCGATAGGAACACTAAACACACACAAAAACACACAACCATTCGAGCTTTCGCCACCAGTGGTGGCTTCTTTGGGAAAAAGAGGGAGGAAGGAGAGGAGAAAGGGAAGGATACGGGTTTTAAGGAAGTGGAAAAGGAGCCATTCCAATCCCAGGAGTGGAAGGACTTACCTTAGGGGACAAAAAGGAAGGTAAACAAATACACACACACTCACACATATCCACATCCAAACACACTTACGCAGACATTTGTAGAAACCCTTTTTAAAATTGGTGTAGGGCTTGATGAAAGGATGGGTTACAGCCAGAGATGGGAACTTTTATTGTGAGGCCCTTGGGGGTTATGCCAAATGTTAGACATGCCTGAATAAACAAAATGTGGGACCGTAATCTGGCGAGGATGAAAGCATGCTTGCGAAGGGAATGTATGTAAAACTTGATGGGGTCCAGGTAGGGTAACATAATGTATGGAATGGAAAAGTGAGAACTATGCGTTGAATAAATGACTTCAAAGTATTTAGAAAGGAAAGAAAAATTTTTGAAGGTGGATAGATAGCGAAAGGATTCAGCAAAGAAAATAGAAATCTATAAAGTTGTTCAAGAGAGTTGTTGAAGTTGAACCTGGTGGAAACTGAGGTCAACTACAGTTGGTTAACAACGTAATGCACAATAGTTTGGTGGTTGTATTGGCGTCCAAAACACGTTACAGGGAGGAGAAAATCAAAGGAAAGCGTATTATAATGACTGATTAGTAGTGGCAGTTTACAACTATGAGGTAGACAATAATCTGAGGAAGGAATAATAGGGTTAAAAACGTATGAAAGTTACTGAAAAATGAACGGGAATGTCGGAAGAATGAACGGAAATGTGGAAAAATGGGGTTCGGCAATAATAATAATAAGCTGGCGAAGGAATAATAGGGTTAAAACGTTATTGAAAAATGAACGGGAATGTCGGAAAAATGAACGGAAATGTGAAAAAACGGGAATCGGAAATAATAATAATAATCTGACGAAGGAATAATGGGATTAAAACAGATAGAAAGTTATTGAAAAATGAACGGGAATGTCGGAAGAATGAACGGAAATGTGGAAAAACGGAAATCGAAAGTAATAGTAATAATAAGCTGACGAAAGAATAATTGGGTTAAAACGTATAGAAAGTTTAGAAAAATGATCGCGAATGTCGGAAGAATGAATGGAAATGTGGAAAAACGAGAATCGGAAATAATCGCGAAGTTTCTAGGAAAAGCCGAAAATGGTTATTATTGGTTATTGTAAAATGGAGTTGTGAAATAGTATTACCACAGTAAATGTGGATAACGGGTAGATATTATACAGGAGATGCAGTGATGAAAGCGGTAAATAACAAAAAATAAAAAATAATAATGATGAAAAGCGTACACGAAAAGTCGTTAGTCGTATTATTAGTGAAGGTTCAGAAGTCAATACTGATTGTTGTATGTGGCTAATTTGGCCAGGAGAAAAATGAACTTTAATGAGAGCGAAATGAACTTAAATGAGAGCGAATATAGGGTGAGAATATAATGTAAAATTAAAAACAGAAGGAGAAAGTAAGAGGACAGAAAAGATTTCGAAAGGCAACAAAGCAATAATGAACGTAAGTAATTGTTAGGTTCAAGAGGATGAAACTAATATTATAGAAGGAGACCTTCCAGATAGGAAAATGGTATAAAATAAAGATTTTTGACTTACCTAAAGTACAGGCTGGTCGATAGGAACACTAAACACACACAAAAACACACAACCATTCGAGCTTTCGCCACCAGTGGTGGCTTCTTTGGGAAAAAGAGGGAGGAAGGAGAGGAGAAAGGGAAGGATACGGGTTTTAAGGAAGTGGAAAAGGAGCCATTCCAATCCCAGGAGTGGAAGGACTTACCTTAGGGGACAAAAAGGAAGGTAAACAAATACACACACACTCACACATATCCACATCCAAACACACTTAGGCAGACATTTGTAGAAACCCAAATGTCTGCCTAAGTGTGTTTGGATGTGGATATGTGTGAGTGTGTGTGTATTTGTTTACCTTCCTTTTTGTCCCCTAAGGTAAGTCCTTCCACTCCTGGGATTGGAATGGCTCCTTTTCCACTTCCTTAAAACCCGTATCCTTCCCTTTCTCCTCTCCTTCCTCCCTCTTTTTCCCAAAGAAGCCACCACTGGTGGCGAAAGCTCGAATGGTTGTGTGTTTTTGTGTGTGTTTAGTGTTCCTATCGACCAGCCTGTACTTTAGGTAAGTCAAAAATCTTTATTTTATACCATTTTCCTACCTGGAAGGTCTCCTTCTATAATATTATATATATATATATACGTAAAAAATAGAAGAAGTCACTTACCAGGCGAAAGGGCACAGGCAGTAATAGCAACAAATAAACACACAGACACACACACACACAAAAATGCTAGCTTAAAAATAAAAATAGAAAAGAGATGACTTACCAAAGGGACCGGCTCGTCGAGAGAAACAAATAAAATCACACACAAACACACATACAAGCTTTCGCCACCACTGGCAGCTTCTTCAGGAAAAAGAGGAAAAAAGGGGAGGAAAAGGGAACGATATGGGTTTTAAGGGAGTGGAAAAGGAGTCATTCCAATCCCAGGAGTGGAAGGACTTACCTTAGGGGAAAAAAAAGGAAGGTAAACAAATACACACACACTCAGACAAATCGAAACGCAAGCACACCTAGACAGACATTTGTGAAAAGCATTTGTCTGTCTAGGTGTGCTTGCGTTTCGTGAGTGTGTGTGTATTTGTTTACCTTC
Organism: Locusta migratoria; assembly: GCA_026315105.1. Taxonomy (NCBI): domain Eukaryota; kingdom Metazoa; phylum Arthropoda; class Insecta; order Orthoptera; family Acrididae; genus Locusta; species Locusta migratoria. The sequence continues at coordinate 11,955,544 of CM048750.1, forward strand.
CTTTTTGTCCCCTAAGGTAAGTCCTTCCACTCCTGGGATTGGAATGACTCCTTTTCCACTTCCTTAAAACCCATATCGTTCCCTTTTCCTCCCCTTTTTTCCTCTTTTTCCTGAAGAAGCTGCCAGTGGTGGCGAAAGCTTGTATGTGTGTTTGTGTGTGATTTTATTTGTTTCTCTCGACGAGCCGGTCCCTTTGGTAAGTCATCTCTTTTCTATTTTTATTTTTATTTATCACACCGGGAAAGTTTCCCTCTATAATTTTCGTTTCATCAATTATATATATATATATATATATATATATATATATATATATATATATATATATAGAGAGAGAGAGAGAGAGAGAGAGAGAGAGAGAGAGAGAGAGAGAGAGGAAAAATACCTAACAGGAAAAATATACGTAAAAAATAGATGAAGTACACTTACCAGGCGAAGGGGCACAGGCAGTAATAGCAACAAATCAACACACAGACACACACACACACACACAAAAATGCTAGCTTTCGCAGCCTAGCTGCTTCATCAGGCAGAAGGGAGGAGAGGGAAAAGGAAATGATGAGGGTTTTAAGGAAGGGGGTAAGGAGCCATTCCAATCCCGGGACAGGAAAGACTTACCTTGGGGGAAAAAATGGAGGGTAAATAAATGCACACACACCCACACATTTACAAAGACACAAGTACACTTAGGCAGACATACTGTAGAACTGTAGAAAGTAATAATACAGATATGATCAAACTTCGGAATTGAGCTTCCAAGTACATCAGAACTACAGATGACACCCCAGAGTACTTCCTTCCTGGTGTTATGACTGTAACTGATCAGTTGTCTTACTCACTCTGTCACATTGGCACAGCTCGTGCCTGGTTGTTTACATCTTTGAGTAAAGAAATATCTCACCCTGTCCAGAGAATGGCCCCAAAATTTTAGTACATTTCCTAACTCTGGACAAAAATGGCAAATTTTTCTTATTTTTCACCCAACCAGCAGTGTCTAGGCTCGAGTTGGACTTTGTTGGTCACACACCTGGCCACGTGCCTGCAACATCGGCCCTGCATGGTGGTCTGTTATTGCTGACAAGGGTACGCCACCCTCCTTCAATTGGTGCTATCTGCCCACCAACCAGCAAGCCCCACCTAGACACATGTGATTGCCTGATCTGACACCTTGCTGCCCTGTTGGGTATGCCATGTTCTCTTCCATCTCGACCCTCCACAATGATACAATGTCCTGACTTTAGCTCCGGCTCAACTCTCTTTAACTTGTGGCCATGCTCCACAGGAGTAGATATTTCTCTTTCCTTTGTTAATTTACTACTTATGGTTACATATGTACAGCTTCAAGCTATTAAACATTTGCAGTTAAATGAACTTCCTTCTACGTATTTCAAAACCCTAACATGACTTCACAACTCCTGCTTCCCTGTCACATTTTTTAGGGTTGTTCTCACACACACACACACACACACACACACACACACAGAGAGAGAGAGAGAGAGAGAGAGAGAGAGAGAGAGAGAGAGAGACATGCCCAAGGGGGGACTTGAACCTCTGGTGGGAATGGTCATCCTGTCCATAGCTTGACTCTTTGACTGTGCGGACTGTGCAGGTTGAGTGATATCTATGGACAATCTAAAGAACTATGTTCTTGAAGCAGTATACACATTTGATTTCAATGTTCACGAGAACTTGGAACCAAGGTGACGCAGCACTTTTTTATATGTGTACATCCATGCAAATACCTTGGCACAATCATAAATGACTGGTGAAATGAAAGCCAGAGCAGTTTAAAAACAATGAATACAAAGATAAGACATTTCCATTCCTATGTATTCGCCATCTTCTTCTACAGTGGGGAAACATGAACTCTGAAAGAGTCATTAATTAAATCATTGTTGGCCCAACAAATGTGGCTGAACAGGATAATTTTGATTATATGGAAAAAAGTAAAAGTTATGCTGATTACCATGAAAATAGAAAGTTGAAGTACCTGGAACATATACAATGTAATGAGGAATGAAAACAGATACAGTCCATACTTTACGGAAAGAGAAGTATTAAAGAAAGAAGAATATCCCGGTGAAGAAAATATTAAAGCTTGAACCTCCAAACCACATACATCAGATGTAAATCAAAATACACAGTTCATTCTCAATCTGCGCCCATTTCAAGTTGAGTTAACAAGCCAGGTAACACCTACACTCTCACAGTACATTCATGCTACAACTTGGCTCTGCTTGCATAAATATGTGCATCTGAGCTTATAACATTAGTAGTATTAGAGTCTAAAAACTTTATTTATGTAACTCAAATACTGGATATTTCAACTGAAATGTGTCATGCCACATATGAAGCATGGACAATCATTGTCATTTTGAACAATCCATTTCTTGAAGATTGTGCTTTTAATTAATGAGTGAGCTAAATGAACAATTATAATGCACTTTGATCTGATAGCTTTCTACAAAGAGTAATGGATGTGAACATGACATTTTGTGTAAGTAAAGTAATTCTTATCTGCCACATCTGGTTACTTGGTTCAGTGACTTGTTAACACTATGGCTGAGTATTCAACAGCATTTCATTAATGCATTTTTAATGAGTTTTAAGTTAGTAATAGTAATGTAGCCATTCAACTCTCAGTTTTTTGTGAATACCAACCTGGTTGAACACATCAATGGTTTCATGGAACTGAACTGTTTCATGAAGAGACATACAGCAACAGCGAAACAAGGATCTTTTTGATTTGGTTGATTAATTTCAACCTGTGTAAAGTACTGATAAATAGTTGCTATATCACAAGCATGTTAATTCTTAAAATTTTAACCTGGTCATTATCAAAACAATATAACTTTGAAGCTAATAAAATATGCGGAAAATGTAACCAAAATTTTGGAGTTGAGTGCCATACTACAGACTACAGAAAGCAAATTGCAGGTTGGCACTTTAAAACTTCCACTCGACTTGTACATAATCATCGGTTATTTTATTTTGAACTTCCACTCCACTTTGAAATAATTAATTATTATTTACTGTTGTATGTTAATTAAGTAAAAATAAGAAATAATAATTACATAGAGTTGACAAAGAACCTCTTCCAAAGGTGTCTTCAAAATCATTCTGGAGACACATTCCACACATATACATATATCACAAATACTATAAAATCAAATAAATGTGCATAGTAAATTAAATTATCAACAATTACAATTCCCGTACACTATTCATGAGTGTAACATGACTGGAAAGGAGCAAAGGGATACTGTTAAATGGACCATACAGAGATGTTTCTTTTTCACATTTTATGTTTTTGGTACAATTGAGAGAGAGAGAGAAAGTCCCAACAAAATATTAAAAGTTAAGTAATACTATTTCTAAGGATATATGTATAAAATAATAAAGTTTAGAAAAATGAATCCAATTAAAGATTAATGATGAAAATTCTCCTCAGAGGTGATAAATATTGTTAAAAACGAGATAGAATGGCTGGCCAGTACTTACAATTGTGCTGTACCGCCAATAGTCACACAAATGAAGAATCAGAAATTGTCCCCTTTTTTCTGATTCTTCATTTGTGTGACTATCGGCGGTACAGCACAATGGTAAGTACTGGCCGGCCATTCTATCTCGTTTTTAACAATAAGAATCCAATTAAAGCATTATCTAATACAATGTATGTGGCACTACTGGAAGAAAAAGCAGAAATAAACTTACGGATCCATTTTCTTGGCCAATAGCTGCATACACGACTCCTTTGAGGATGTATTCTGGAGGAACTGATGGTTCCAAGTCCTTTATTAGATTGAAAGCCTCTTGTACGTCATCCTAAGAGATATTAATCATATATACATATTAAACCATATAAAAGATAAATATTGAATCAATCACATCAAGAGCAAAGACTGCCACTCGCCATACATATGATATATTGAGTTGCAGACAGATAGTATTAAAAAGCCGTTATATTTCTGTGTTTATGCTCTACAAAGAAAACACATAAACATCACCTATGCATGACAACTACATACGTCTGCTACAGTATTGCATCACACAAAAGTGGAGAGGGTGGGATGGGGGGGGGGGGGGGCAGCAGAGAGAAGAAAAATGTAGGGGAAAGGGGGTGGAGGGGAGTACTGACAGAGGGTATGGAACAGAATGAGGGTGAGGGTGAGGTAGAGGGACAACCGTTGAATGAAGGAATGAGAGACAGAACAGCAAAAAATAAAAAATAAAATAAAAAATAAAAAATAAATAAAAAATAAAAGGAAAATTCCACAATTTTTTTTTTTTTTTTTTTTTTTTTTTTTTTTTTTTTTTTTTTTTTTTGTTTGTTTGGGGGGGGCAGCTACAATTAACACTACAAAGATTTTAACATTTTAAACAGCATTGTGTTGGCATTTTCTATATTTTTTACCAAGAGTACTGTTACTGAAGTAATAACATAGACAAATATATTTCCCTCCACTTCATTGTGCAATTTCTTTCCTAGTGTGAGAAATGAAGACCCTTAATCTAAATGAAAACATACAAAAGTCAAAACAATTCTGAAATAATAAAATAAATAGATGTATTTAACATTTTATAGCCTCAATGTTATCGAATTTGTTCAAAATCATTGGAAATAGAAGAAAATACACATTTGTGGCACTCATTCATTTTATCAGTTATATGAATAGCACTGTGGCATTCCGTGAGACGATATCACACACGGGAGCCAGAAGTAACCTCTTTGATCGAGGTGTATGATCATTGCATCAGCAACGAGACTGAACAGTGCTTCTCTGTACTCTATAACACCATTGCCCAATTTTGACCATTTTTTGGTAATAATATTTCATTTTATGCTACGTTAGATACTAAATTTCATTCATGTTACAATCGATTGCACTATTGTATGGTATGTGATGTCTGTACTTCATGTGCTTTTTATGTTTTATAAATATCTATATCATGTTTATTTTTGTAATTTTAATTGGCTTCGGTAATGTCAATTTCATTTTTGATTCCTTTTATGTATGTGAATATTATGTAAATTTGTAATATCTCACGACCAGCATGATATGTAAAAGATGTTGTTGTTGTTGTTGTTGTTGTTGTTGTTATGGTCTTCAGTCCGGAGACTGGTTTGATGCAGCTCTCCACCCTTCTCTATCCTGAGCAAGCCTTTTCATGTTCTCATAAGAACGGCAACCCACATCCACTTGAATCTGCTTACTATACGTGTCTCTTAGTCTCCCTCTGCGAATTTTACCCCACACATTTCCCTCCAATGCTAAATTTACGATCCCTCGATGTCTAAGAATGTGTCCTACCAATTCCTTTTCTCCCCAATTCCGTTCAGTACCTCCTCATTAGTTATGCAATCTACCCACCTAATCTTCAGCATTATTCTGTAGCACCACATTTCAAAAGCCTCTTTTTCAAAAATGCTTTTCTTCCCATTGCCATTCTGAATTTTATATCCTCTGTACTGCGACCGTCATATGTTATTCTACTACCCAAGTAACAAAACTCATCTACCACCTTCATCGTTTCATTACCTAATCTAATTCCTTCAGCATCGCCTGAGTTTCTAAGACCGCATTCCATTATTTTTGTGTTGCTCTTGTTAATGTTCATTTTATATGCTCTCTTCAACACACTGTCCATTCCATTCAACTGCTCTTCCAGGTTCTTTGCTGTCTCTGACAGAATTACAATGTCATCAGCAAAACACAATGTTTTTATTTCTTCCCCCTGAACTTTAATCCCTATTCCAAATTTTTCCTTGCTTTCCTTCACTGCCTGCTCAATGTACCAATTGAATAACATCGGTGAAAGGCTACAACCCTGTCTTACTCCCTTCCCAACTGATACTTTCCTCTCATGCCCTTCGAGTCTAATAACTGCAGTCTGGCTTTTGTACAGGTTGTAAATAACTCTCCTTTCCCTGTATTTTACCCCTATTGACTTCAGAATTTAAAAGAGTGTATTCCAGTCAACATTGTCAAACACTTTCTCCAAATCTACAAAAGCTAAAAATGTAGGTTTGCCTTTCCTTAATCTATCTTCTAAGATAAGACGTAAAGTGAATATTGCCTCCCAGGTTCCTACGTTCCTCCTGAATCCAAACTGATTTTCCCCGAGGTCAGCTTCTACCAGCTTTTCCATTCTCCTGTAGATAATTCGTATTAAAATTTTGCAACAATGACTTATCAAACTGATGATTCTGTAATTTTCACACCTGTCTGCGCCTGATTTCTTTGGAATGGGGATTATTACATTTTTCTTAAAGTCTGAGGGTATTTTGCCTGTCTCATACATCCTACACACCAGTTCAAATAGTTTTGTCATGGCTGGCTCTCCCAGAGACTTCAGTAGCTCTGAGGGTATGTAAAAGATGTAGTGATTCCAATGTGAATGGAATTCCGTTGTAAACGAAAAGGTGGTGTTGGCGTGCAGATAACGGAGACAGAGTAGTCAGTCGAAGGTTGGTATTCACAGCTATCAGTGGGAGCTCACAGCAGTAGTGAGCCCATGTTTGTAGTGCACAGCATCAAGATGTAGTGGCAGACTTGTGCTACTGTATACTGGGCCAAATATTTGTTTCACTTGAGACAGAAGACCAATCTACTTACAATGGCCTCAGTGAACGTGCAGATGCAATGGTAACACTTTTACTGTCTGCATACGGAGCTAAATAGAAGCTAATGGAAACTGCCGTTATAATGTTGGCTCACAAACTGCATAAAGATTAAATCTGAGCTGTATACCCTGTGCCGCCACCTCGCCACTGGTCCGCATTAATATCAGGTCACAATATTTATTGTTACTGTTTATAAACTGGTTGTTGAGAGATTTAACTTGTGTTTTGAATGTGTTTCAATAGAGGTTACATTTCTGTTAAAAGTAGTATGTATGTAACCCTAATTTATCCCAAGTCACATAACCTAATAGGGATCCTCTCCTGTAAAGAATTATTAACCGAGTAACCCTTTTTAATTTTTTGGAGAATCTTCTTAGTACAATATTCAGTGCTGCAACTATAAATTTCATTGCTCTTGCACAATCGTATTGGTAGGAATAAGTTACTGTTTTGCCACATAACTAATTTTAATCAGTTCATATAACTGAAATAGTTCAGACGTGAATTTCTATTTGTGGTATCAGTGTTCCTATAACTTGTCAGTACAGATTCTAGATTCCAGGCTATCAGATTTAATTGATGAATCTATTCAGCAAAAAAATTAAATAAAAAAAAAAAATAGTTAACTGTAACGGAATTATTAGTTTCATGGTAGGGAGAAAGATTTCATTATTTTCAACAAAGTGATACATACTAGTCAGTGTTCTTTAAGTAGAGTATTGAACAGAGGTCATAATCATAACCAATTTATCACTTATTTACAAAGAACACTAGGAACAGCACTGAACATAACATCAATAGATTTTAATTATTTTTAACACTAATTATAAGCCTTTCAGTAACTTTGTTTCTGAGTGACATTTGCATTGCAATACTACATTCCACACTATGTTCTATAGTAACAGAAAGTAACTGATGAGATGAGTCTTACCGTTACATTAATTTAAATAATTACTGCTTTCATTAAAATCTTTATTATTTTTGTGATTGGTATTTTTTTATCTCTTATGAAATTAGTGACAAAGTTTTTTCCACCCTATATTTATTCTGCACCAAGCTTCTAAATTTAACTGCATTCTTGATTTATCACTGCATGGTATTCTTATGCCTCATTAGGCTGGCGAGCGTGTATATATTTTTATTAATGAAACAAAATTTTAAACATGGCTGCAATTTAGCAACAGTGGAACACGATCCAAAAGTCAACACAGTTTCAGCCGACCAGTTGCATAAAAATGGTTTACATGCATAAACCTTGACCTAGGTTTCGGTAAAAGTAATTTCGCCTTCAGGAGTATTACATAAAGCTCACATTTAAAAAGTTGTTAAATAAAATGTGGCTGACTCCATGTCAATAGAAAAACAGTAAAATTTAAAACAATGTCACATCATAAAATTGTGGAGCACGTCCACACACAGGTCGGGCCATGTGCATGTCGTACCTGGCACCTCGACAACGCATGTCACACCTTCAGAGTTGTTCGCGAGCCCATTTCCCAATCTACACATGACAGCCAGCATCTTTGTCATGATGCTGCCAGCTGTGGCCCGCGCATCACACTATCTGTGTGCGCTACACAGTTCAGTCTGATGTGTGCACTACCATACAACCTACACTCGACACCTGGTGTCACTGCCGTGAAGCCACCTGCCGCGTCGTGTGACGATTCATTCGCATCTCCGTCTAACCTACAGACGAGGCCTGGCATCACTCCTTCGTGCTGCCTGCCGTGTTGCATGAACCCTCATGTAAACTAATGTACGACCCACACTTGACACTTAGCATTACTATGACACCTCCTGCTGCGTCGCGTGACGCCGCATTCGTGCTGCCATACAGACCGCTAACTGTGCCAGGTATTCATGATCTTCATCCCTTGGCAGAAACTCAGTTGGACACAACTTCTCACCACTCATGCTTCCCAAAGCTGCCACCATTGGACAAATCTAATTCTATTACATGGTTCGCTTTGGTAAAATCTATCTTTGAGTTCCATAACATCATGACTGAGAATGCTCGATTCTCGTGTTTAGTCACACGTCTCCACAACCAGATGGACTTGGCTGGCGATATCATCCTGTCGCCTTCACCCACACCGATGTTCCACAACACAAAGGAGATTATTCTTTGATGCTTGTCACAATCACCAGATGAGGACCAGATGAGGACTGACTCACATTATTGAGGAGGTGAACATTGGTGACTCCATCCCTGGTCAGCTCTGTGTCACCTGTGGTCAACAAATGGATCACTCCTTCTTGCTGGACCAGCACTGTGGGCTATCTGGTTGCTCAAATTGCCAACCAGACACGCCTCTTCCCTCCCTCCCCCCCCCCCTCCCCTTACATTCCGGCAATCGAGCATTCCAAGTGGTGCGCCTTTCAACAGATGGTGGAGCAACCTGTCAGCAACAGGCCATTACCGTCGCCACCTTCAGGCAACCCCACCTCCACACCTTCATACCTTGGCATGCCATCTGTCACGCATGCCACAACTACTTCCAGCTCTGGTGCGATGGTTGCACTTAATGCATGGTGACAAATCACCCAACTGCAGGCCGCCAGGCACAGAACAGTCAAACTCTAGGCGTGGAGATTAACAGCGCTACCAAACTATTTCTCCAAAAATGAAATAAAAATATGTCATTTTATGCAATACATTGCAATAAGCAATGTCTTACCATGGGATTTTTTTAATAAAGGGATCACATAGAAATTTGATGGAACCATTAGATTTCATCGCCATAGCTAATAAGTTGTTAAAAGCGATGTCACTATAAACAGTTTTGACTGTTTGTGTACTATAGTTTACAATAATGTAAAAGAAGAAGAACTGTAGAATAATTGTTTAGAAACACACCAATAACATGTGACAAAATTGTGCAGAAATGTTATATTTAATTGAATATTTTGTAGCAGAATATCTGAAAATTTGAGCTAGAGAGATCACATACTTCAGATTGCAGTTTGTTATCTTAAAAAATAATAAATGATCTACCCAGTACAATATATTATATTTAATGATGTTTTATGAAAAACTGTAAATAATTTTTGTGTTTAGACAGATTCTCCTGTATGTTAATGATGGAAATTGCATGTATGGCACAACAGTCTGTTGATATAAATTTGAGCAACCAGTTGCACAACTCAAATATTTATTTCTAACTGGTTTTGGGCTTTCAGTGCCCTTCTTCTGAGATATAAGTGACCTTATAAGTGAGTGTCCTTACATCATGCCTGAACTCTACACAAATACACAAGGTCACTTCTGCAAAGCAAACATTAGCAATAAATAATTCATTGGGGAACAAGTCACTTGTTTTTTATGTCAAAATTTAGATAGTTGCTGAGGATGGACAAAATACTATTGTCATTTATTGTATTCAGTAATTGTGTAAAACATTCAGGGGTTCTCACTATGACTGCCAAAGAGGAAGGTTTCAATTCATGATGTGATTATAACTCAGAAGTATTCAATTGGAAAAAAAGTGTATTTTTCAGGAACAAATTCTCCTCTGTAACTTGGCCTCAATTTTCAAATACATATAATTTTGTGCAGGAACATTACTTATGTTACATTTCTTCATTTTATTTATAGAATAATGTTTAGTTCATACCTGTTTTAGGTAGTATATGACTAGGTTCAGACGTGCTTCTGGAATGACATCGACAAGAGGAGGAAGAACTTGCAGAGCTCCCTCACCACCACGGAAAACAACCAGGTTATGTCTTATGAGGTCATGTCCAAAGCTGAATGTTGATGAACTCTGGTCCTACAATCACATTAATTAACATAATTTTAAAACTTCCACCATATACTAAAGGAAAGTTCAAGAGCACAGTAAGCTGTATTAAAATGGTACTTTCTGTTACTTTTCCTGTCAAAATAATATCATATGACTTTTCTACGTACTTCAAGAAAGGGAGAATAACTGATTAGATAATTGCATATTAATCTGAATTTTTTCTGATTGCAGTTATAATTTTCTTTAAACATCTTTTAGAATTATTAATTGCTTCATCGTGTTTCATGTACTTCATTATGAATTAATATGGAGTGTCAAAACAATTATCAAATGAGGAAAGGCTTTTCCTGTGGTCTGGTGGTTAATATTGCTGGCTGTTTACATAGAGATACTAGGTTATATTCTCAAAATACACTCCAGATTTTCCTGGTACTTACTGGTGTGGAATTGTGACACTAAAATGACATGAACCAAGCTGGGAAACTTCCTGAAGAAATAAAAAATGATTCTAACAATGGAAAGACATGGCTGTAATATTGTCTGTATAATAGGGAGAGATGATCACTGAGATGCTAACAGCTATATAGGAAATACAATCATGCAACTAAGAGTTGTGGTCTGATGGTGTAAGTGACCAAAACCAGTTACCAGGGGAATAAAAGAAATTGCAATCTAGACTGCCTTGTTAAATAAATTAATAACTACTCGTAAGATTGCTGTTATCCAAAATGTTCTCAAAAATAAATCCTTGACAGCTTGATTGTAACTAAAACACAATGAAACCAAGAAACAAAGTCAAGGAAGTGTCTGCATCCAGCCAACGTTACTTCATCCTCCATTGCCACAATAAAATGAGCAACACAGTCAGCCTATAAAATCTCTGGAAGTAAAATACATTAAAAAAAGACAGTTTTAAAAGAACAGGGGGGATAAAAATGTGTGAAGGGTTAGACCAGGTCAGACCACTAAATAAGGGCTACCATGGTGGTCAATTAGATCAAAGAGTGCTGTCTCATAGTGAGGAGTAGAAATCACAATTGTGGGTAAAATATAACACAAGTTCAGCCACTTTGGCACAGTTGCCTAGGATCCTAGGCAGTGTATCATCAAGTTTAAGATTTCACTCCAGAATAGACAAATTTGGACAATCCAGTATGATTTGGATCACTGTCAGATGGGAACCACATTGACAATGGGGTGGATCCTCAGGCCAGAAGATGTGGTAATGGGTCAGTCAAGTGTGAGCAATGCAAAATCAACAAAGGATGGTAGATTCCCTTTGAGAAATGCAAAGGGAAGACTGACACATGGTTCATATCTCCTTTATTGTCTGCAGCTTGTTTGGTGGGAACAGGGTAGACCCTCCTGGGAGCCAACGTGAGCAACTGGTCAGCACGTTTGTTACCAGGGATCTCAATGTGACCGAGTTTCTTGGAGATAAAAAAAGAAGATCTTGCATAGCCACAATGAATGGGTGTAAGGATAGCACTGATTGATAGCCTGAAGACTGCTCAGGAAATCATGCTGATTATGAACACTGCACTGATGGAGGGCTCATTTGATGGCTACCATTTCAGAAGTGGAAACACGGTATCCATTCAGGAGAGGGGAGAGTTCACTGCATCTTGCATGTGTGTTGACAAAAGCAGTTCATCCACTGACTGTTGAGTTTTTGGATGGGAAGAGGGCAATGCTATACCAAGAAACTCTTGGGTTATTGGAGGCAATATTTAACTATTCTAGTCTGAAGCAAAGAATGTTGCATCATCTAAATAACAAGTGAGAGCCACGTGCAGCACTAGAGATTATATTGGTAAGTAGAGTACTGAAAATGCATATTTAAGGGGACTGCCAGATGCAACAATTTCAGTTAGAATAGCCCTGTTTATAATTGAATAAACAGTTAACTGTTTTATTTTCCATAGAAGAAATGTAGCTTACACACATACATGTTGTATTGTATCTCTGTTATATTCAATAAAAAAATAATAAAACAGTATTTACCATAAGTGATTTCAATTCTGATTCTGCTGCTTTGCCATTGTACAGGCGAAAATGGTTACATGCTTTCAGATTTATAGCAATTGCAGAATCCGGAAAATTTTGCAGATAAATTGTGAGGACTTCTTGTGACATATCATAATAATCCAGTTTGTAATAGCAGAGAGATATATAGACATTCAGTGCCAAGTATTCCCTGCAAAACAAAATATTTTAAAAGTTGAAAGGTACTTGTTGACATCTACTACACAGTTTACAAACAATGTAACTCCAATAGTGAAACTTTTTTAAGTTCACACTAATTTTAGAAATTATTCGAGCTTTGCTGTAATTATGACCCAAGATAAACAAATAAACTATGAATATAAAACACAGGGTACTGTAAAGAAAAATAATGATTAGCTAAATCCAATAAAAATAGTAACATACTATTTCACACAAAAGAATGTCTCTTTCTAACTCAAGAATGGTTAAATTTCCATTTCAACAAATTCTGCGTAAGAGAAACGGGAGTGAAATGTGCTTCAACATACACAACAAGAATTTTAAAATTAAAAAGTTTGGGAAACAGGTGAAAGGCAAAAATTAGGATTCTGTATGACATACAATAAAAAATATGACTGATGTGTTCAGAGCACACATATGCTGCAGTTCTACTTTACACTGCATAAGATTTTATAACAAGCAGTTTTTCACTGCATGAAATTCTACATTGTGCTCATTAATCACAGATGGCAATTGTTAGGAGACCAGGAGCAAACTAATTGTACCATTTGTCATACTGTGGCATAAAATCAATTTTTATTTTACATAATGAACAGGTAGACTCTCAATTTAATGTGTCAGAAAAAAATTGAGATCTAAGTTAATCTGAGAAAAAATTGTAACTTAATGTGGAAGATTAATTTCATCATCAGTGCCAAATTCATATTTTTGAAGACTTTTTATAACAGGCATTATTTTGACAGAGTCTTGTATCACTCGCTGGGGATGATGGCATCTGCAAAAACCAAAGTTAATTTTATCTCCCTGTACACCGAAAACTGATTGACCCTCTGTACACTGCCCATTCTACTGCTACAGCATGCAGATTGACTGCCATCACCTTATCATCCTATTTAATTTTCTTTGTGACTTTGCTGGCAATTACCTCTGTTACCCACCTCAGCAAGAGGCTCTGAATGTGTTGTTCAAGTATAACAGCTTCCACATATTGCCAATGTTGATCTGGTATAGTAGACAGTGGTGTATTCCAGGTCAGTCATTCCACAAACGTCAATCAGACAAGTTTGATGAGCAAGAGGTACGGTGAATAGGGAGACCGAAGCACATAACCTGATGTGTTCCGAACACGAAATATACAGAAGTGGAGTGACCCCGCAGTTACCGTGTATACACTTTATTTGTCCATTTCTTGCTCAGGATTATAATGGGGCTGACACATACTCCTTTATCGACCATCCACCTTATGTCTTCAGCCGACACTACACAAATTGCAGGCCCAATGAAACACACCAATCTGCAAAACTGCCCCTCACCTTTCACTCAGGCCACCAATGATGCACTGACTGTGATTCACATTGCAGTTTAACACTCACTTCAACTGCCAGAGACAGTTTGCTGCAGCTGGACCTTAAACTTCATAGATTTTCTCGAACCAGTGATTGGAATGGACTTCTTCCACTACCACAAACTCTCACATGGTGTGTTCTACCAGCTCTCATGCATCACCCACAGGATATTTGGATCACAGCCATTGGTTTGCCACAATTTTCATAAGCAACATCACATGAGCGTGTTCTATAAGCACGCATCCAATAATGTGCACACTTATTAGACAATGTTGTCTAAGTTTGTCAGCAATACATCAAGCTCTGTATTAAGACACTTCCTCCTCAAACAGACAATGGCAATGTCCAATGCCACATCATGCTGTGTCTCCCGAGTTGACTGCTGCACGTGACCATCTTCCACACACTATGTGTCTGGCATTTGACACTGGATCTGTCTACCCCATCAAGCCAGCCACCACTGCATCAACTCAAAGTCGGTAACCAGCTGTGTTCACTGTTTGTAGGAAGCTAACCTGAATTCCCACTCCCTGTTGCCTGGTACAGGACAAAGAAGGAAGCACTCTTGAGGTATGCGCCATTAAGAACAGAGGTTCTTCCACGGGTGCCCCTTGGGCTATGAACCATTTACAAGGATGATTTAGCTGAGGTACTGTACAACATGAAACCGACACTTCTACTTGAGTATATTCTTCTTGCCAGCAATGCATTGGCGACCAACTTTCCTCACTTAGTTCAGTGACTCCAGGAACATGTTGTAACCACCAATCTGCTCACATCAGTACACCATGTTATCCCCAAAGTTTTCATCCATATATATAACTGAAATACCATGAGTTGCAATGATTGGGATGACACTGTGCAGCCTTCTACAGTGATCACCCATCTACACCATCATTCATGGAACACAAGAAGTGGTACAACTGGGTCTCACACAAGTGCCAATTGTGATCCAATTGCTTGGCACCTCCTGCACCACAGCAACCTTCACAGCAGACAGGCACACTAGCGCCAATCTACATCCTGGTCTTACCCCACCAGAGTACTTCATACTCCTGGTAGGAGGTTATGTGAGGACAACACCAAATGCATGATTTGTATCACTGACCCCTGCAGAGCACAGCACCATTGGACTATAAATGCTGAGAAAAAAGTACGTTCTGATGCTTTGCAGTGTATGGTAGCTTGTTGTACTTGTTAGCATAAAAATAATTGTTAACTCTCGAGTGGACATGTGGTACGCTATGTACACATGCAAGGAATAGCAATCATTATGCTACTAAGGTAAACATTTATGAGTTAAGGTACAATTTATTTTAATTAAACAACACTGATATCCCAAAGAGGTAGAGCAATCAAAACAATTATTTCATATTTTGTGGTTTCTTAAGCATCGCTTTCTCTGGAATATTGTACAGTTTCATTCCTAGAATGCGGTTCCAGCATTAAGGACATTCCAGTCATTAAGGAACATGAGAAAAGGTTGTGATCCGATGACTGTGAAAGCTCTGAAGAACAAGGTGAAGAAGTTCAAAGAAATAGGATTGTTTCAAGTGCAATGTGGCAGAGCGAGGAATTCAATCCCTTTGACGTCTGTAGAACTTGTGGCCAAAGTGTTAGATGCAGGGACGAGGACTGATGCACACGACTGTGGTGCACGTGGAATTGCCCCATCATTAGAAATGCCTCCGAGCACGGTACATAAAATTCTATGCACTATTCTGCATTGCTATCCATATAAAGTTACGCATCTGCAGGAGTTGCTTCTCTTTAATCTGCCAGCGAGACACGTGTTCACTCTACAATGTCTTGCACATATGGAACATTTTGTATACAGTTGATGCCCATTTCCACCTTAAAGGCTATTTCAATACCCTGATTTGCAAGATGTGGGAATGCAAAATCCAGTTGTATATGAAGCAGCGCCACTTCATTCAGCAAAGGTAACAGTGTGGGGTGGGCACACAGCGCCCTTTATCATAGGGCTTATTTTTTTCAAGATGACTCCAGAAGGACCAATTACATGTACTATCACTGGTGACCAGTATAAAAATCTTCCATGCAACCACATCACTCTAAGCCTTAAACAGTGTGAATGGGTAGTGCGGTTTTCATGAATGATGATGCACCTCTGCACATTGCAAAGCCAGTGAAGCCATTTCCCAAATGACAGATTTATAAGTTGTCCTTTTCCTATAGCCTGGCCATCAAGGTCACCAGACATCAATCATGTGACTTCTGGCTGTGGAGTTATTTGGGCACATAGTGAATTTGAATCAACTGAAGGCACACATTACGCAACATATTCACTGCATGACCCCTGACACATTGTGGTCTGTTATGGAACATGCTGTTTATCGGTTTCAAGTTCTAGCATAACTTGTGCCTGTCCTGTGATAATTAACAGTTATTTTTACCTTATCTGCTTTTTCTGTGGTTTTTTGCCTTGGTGCAAGGACAATTACAAACCATTTTTTTCTGTTATGATATGATCCTGCTGTGGCGGATGGACTTTGCACTGATGGTACCACAAGTTGTGCATGACATGGATTCATTTGTCAGCATTTACTTTCCTTATGCTGCTTACAGCACCATCTACTGATAAGGTTAGAAACTATATTTATTTATTGTATGCCATTGCATTTTCCTCTTCATCAATGTGGTCAGCTCAAATCTGCAGTCATTCTGCCCTGTGGTTCTTTTTGTAAGGAATTTTGAAAGTGAGACTTCAATTATGGACACTCCGTCCTACAACTGTGTCTGCTTCATGTAGAAAGTATACTCATCTGTAATGAATCGTGCAATGGCAGTACACTAATGGAGATGGTTGCAAATGTACTAGACTTTTATGATTTTCCAATCATAAAGAAATTAGCTTTTTTATCTCAGGAACATTAACACAGATTAGAAGAATGTATATTCGCTTAATATATCTTCTACTATATTTTCAGGATTTGGGTTGCAAGAGACTTAGTTGGTAGCATCCTGAAATCTACCAAAGGTGCAACACAAACAAAGATCTGATCACCGATTAATCCTTCAAAAAGAATTAATTACTGAAATACTTTTCTAAATTTTGAAACAGTCTCAGTAATTCATTAATTTATTTTCTAATTTCAATTATATTTTTTTCTAATTTTAAGTCACTTGTTGCTTAAACAGGCCACTACTTTAAAAAATTTTCTCTATCTCTTAAGTACCCCTACAGTAAAGTATCTAACATCATAATCTGAAGCGACGTCTTGAATATTTTTGCCATTTTCCAGCCTCTTTAATATTTTGAACTTATAATTAATAGAATTAGTACTTTCTTCTTTTACTCATTTCATTCACATGGGCATTAAGTCAATGTTCATATTCAACCAATACAGTTCTGAGCATAGCACATTAAAGGTGAAAATGTAAACTAACAAGAAACACCCTCAAAACATCCATGTGAAGACAAGTGATAGAATTGCCTACAGCAGAACTGGGAAGGAAATTAAAGTCCAATAACACAGAAAGATTACCCAAGAAGTCTACTTTACTAAGCAAGTATCTCTATGATGTACGGAGAGAGAAATATACTTGCTTTGAAAATTCTGTTGGAACGAGTAAAGTAATCATGCCTGTGTAGAGTAAGGTCATAATACTGTCTTGTTCCTCACTATCTTCACCACCAGAGTTTAAGCATTTGTCTGTCATACCTCGGGATCAGCTTCTGCATTCCTGAACCAGTCAAATCTATTTTTTGAAATTTGAACCGTATGTAATGTCACCAGAAACATTTTGTTACTGTGAAAATACTGCCAAAATCAAAAGATTAACACTTTATGATCTGATGGGATTTCAAAGTCCCACTTCATAAAAGTGAGTGTAACACATTATTCATCATTTGAACTGCCGCAGTAATGCAGCTTTGGTACATTGTTATGGCACTGCAGTTCTTTCATTGATGTGATATCTGTGATGCCAAAGCAATTTTAATTTCAGCACGCAGACCTTGGAGTATTTTGTTGTATACGGGTGATTGTTGAGATTGTATTCAGTGCATTCCCTGTGGGAAGCGATCTTCATAATTTTTTCCTGTTACTCAGTAAGTCAATTTATGATAATGATTGGTTAGGAGTTAAATCTATTATTAATCCTCAATAAATTTGTAAATATATTTTTTAACTTCTAAGTCTCTCATCAGGCCTTTATAATATCATTTGATTTGGTTTTTCTTTATACTAAATATATTTCCCAACAACAAAAATACCACAGAAAAATTTCAAAATATCAAAGTGAAAAGACAAAAAAATGCAGTTCATAAAGGGTTAAAAGAGGATATAAAATTGTGATGGCAATCTACAGGTTGCATCTTGAATCGACAAAACTTGTCAACAAAACAACAAATAATGGGGTGTGCAGTGAACCATACATTTAAGTTATTTTTGCTGCCTAAATAATAAAACTTGATTATTTTTACTGTCTCATTACCTAGCCTAAATCCCTCAGAGTCACCTGATTTATTCTGACAATATTTCATTATTATTGTTTTGCTTTTGTTAATATTCATCTTACATCCTCTTGCCAAGACACTAGATAGGCAGTTTAAGTGCTGTTCCACAAACTTTTGCTATCTCCGAAAGAATTACAATGTGATCAACTAAATCTCTCTCTCTCTCTCTCTCTCTCTCTCTCTCTCTCTCTCTTCCTTCCCCCCCCCCCCCTTTTTTTTCAAAATTTCTCCTTACTTTTACTTTCCTTTACAGGTTGCCCAATATACAGATTGAACAACATTGGAGAAAGGCTACAAACTTGCCTTACTCCCTCTGCAAGTACTACTTTCCTTTTACACCTTTTAATTGTTGTCTACATCCACACACCACAGGCCACATCAAAGTGTGTGGCCGTGGGGGGGGGGGGGGGGGGATACCTCGTGTATCATCTCCTCTTCCTTCTTTTCCTATTCCAGTTGCTTATGGTTTGTACATAAAAATGGCAGTTGATATGCCTCCTTGTGGGCTTTACTATCTGTAATTTTATCCCCATGGTCTTTCTGTGAGATTTACAAGGGCTCTCCATACAATAAGGTTCCCATGGTGCTGCAGTCGTGAAAAGCGCAGTTACAGTGGGTCCCGTGATTCTGTAGTGTACCTTGGTTCTTGGTTCCTCTACTCCAAATCCCCTCCCTAGCGAGCTGCCTGCGGAGCTCAGTCTTGGCATGGCAGCCGTATGTGATGGATCTCCCCCTTGCTTCACCCTCAAGGTGTGAGCTGCACTCAATGATCCGTTTCCTGTCTGAAAAAAACATTGTGCTGGCAGAAATCCATTCACAGCCATCAAAATCTGTGGAGACATGTGTAGGAGTGTACAACATGTGCACGAATGGTGCAGAGGTTTAAGAACAGGCATACTGACGTCAATGATGAGGAGCGTTCCAAACGGCCATCTGTTTCTGAAGCAACAATCGCAAAGATGGAGGCAGTGATGCTCTCAGATCGAAGAGTGATGGTACTGCAAGACACTGAAAAAATTGTGCTATGCAATCAAAACAAGAGGAGGGGTATGCTGTCCAAGAGAGGGGGGGATGTTTGTATCAGGATTACACTCAACAGCACAACACTAATGCTACCAACAAGATCATTGTGAAAATTTGCATCGGGTATTGTCAAACATCCACCCTACAGCCTGGAATTAGCCCAAAGTGACTACCATCTCTTCCCTGACATGAAGAAACACCTGGGTGTAATGCATTTTGATGACAGAGAAGAGCTGGAAGAAGCAGTTGGTCACAAAACGTTTTTGCTTGTGGCGCACTAAAATGGCGGATGGCGGATTTGTAGTGTATTTTAGGTGGCTCTAAAAGAAGTTATTTTGACTTAAACATAACTAATTATGTCGTGTACATGTGGATTTATAACTGTTCTGTGTGTGTGTAACTAAAAAATACAGCGATCTGTTGAAAAATCGGGACATATTGTGTTTTATAATTAACTCGTGAACAATGGCCGCCATCGGATCAGAAATATGGGTTTCTACATGCGGAATAAATGAAGAATCTCGGGATAAACTGTGTTACTGTAACAGAAAAGCAGGTAAAGGCATTAGTTGTGTAAAATGTAGAAGGAAATGCCACTACTCGTGTGTAAATACAACAAACAAAGTGAAAAATTGGATGTGCAGTGACTATGATGTGACCGAAATCAAAACAGACATTTCAAAATCGTGCTTGTGTGAAAAGTTAAAAAACGAACTCAGAATAGTGAGAAAGGAACTCAAGTGTTCGAAAACAATTATATCGTTACTAACTAACGAACTCAAGAAGCATGAATCGCCTAATAAAGAACTGTATACAAACAACAAATTCGAGATGTCTGACAGAAATTACGATTCACAACGTAAAGTGCATACAAGAACACAAAACACAGTTGGAAAAGAGGCAGGGGAAAAGGATTCAGGTGATACTGAAAGGCTATCTCCGAGCAGGAAACTGAAAATATTCATTACTGCTGATGGCCATGGCAGAGACTGTGCAAGAAACATTTTAAACATAGCATCAGACGTATATGAAATTGAAGGTAAAGTAATGCCAGGTGCACCAACTAGCGTAATATTACAAGATTCTGAACTGCAAAAGTTGACAAATGAAGATTTCGCAGTTATCTGGGCAGGGGCTAATGATGTTGCAAAAAATGAAGCCAACATTGCAATTCGTTGACTCCAAAAAAACTTGCCTACATTAAAGAACACGAATGTAATTGTAACTGGAGTACCACACAGACATGACCTACCTCAATGGTCATGAGTAAATAAGGAAATTCAGTTCACAAATAGAAAGCTAACAAAAATAGTGAAAGGCTTTCACAACGCTTGTTTTATTAATACTCCTAGTGACAGAGACTTATATACAGCACATGGACTACACCTGAATGCAGCTGGCAAAGAAGTAATGGCCAAAAGGCTACTAAAATCAGTAATATGTAATAGGAAAGGCAACAAAAATGCAATAGCACTGCAGTGGAAAGAAACTTTAGCAGATAAAGTATCAGTATGCACAGATAAGGTGAATAATTCTGCACAAAGAAAAACAGAATCCTTAGAACTGAACCATGTCTCTGAGGATAGCACTACTACACAGGGAAACATGACACGAAAGAAAGCAGGGCAAAAGTTAGCAGTTAATGGAGCCGGAAACGAAACAGCTTACAAGAAAGAAGAACCAGTTGCAGTAAGAAGTAGTCCACATTATAAGCAGGCTGCAAAACAATCAGCAGGTGGAATACGACGGTCAACAAGAAGAAAGAATCAGCTACCAAAGGACCAGGATTTTTGGTGGGATCGACGGCTATTCCACAGAAGGAAGCAGTTAAAGTGAGTCAACAAACAGATCAGGTATGTGACTATCACAATGCAGACAATCACAATGTGCCAGGACTAAAGACATTAACAGAGCCTACAATGTCAAAAACAGTGTGTAACATCTCTCAGAGGACTAAAGATAAAGACAAACTTATTACTTTTTTACAAATTAACATATGTTGCATTAGGAATAAGCTACTAGAACTAGAACATTTGTGTAATGTGGAGAATGTAGATATTATATATATATATATATATCTGAGCACTGGTTAAGCCAAGAGCAAGTAAATGTTTTTGTTCCTCATGGATATGTTGTGGGAGACATAATATGTAGAAAACAAAGAAAGAATGGTGGTGCTGGAATTTTTGTCAAAGAAGGAGTAAAATTTACCAAAATTGATCTATCCTCATATTGTTCTGAACTAGATGGAGAGTTCAGTTGTGTAAAACTATTAAATGAAAATATAGTGGTAGTTAGTCTGTATAGGTCTCCATATGGTGATGTTAATTTGTTTATTGAAAAATGTGAATTAGTAGTTAGAAATATCCTGAAGGGTAAGACTAGAATTGCAATCTGTGGTGATTTTAACATAGAAATGGCAAACACACAAAGACAAGTATCAAGGACATTCATTAATATGCTAAGATCATTAGACCTCTACTGTACAAATAACTGTGCCACCCGAAAGAATGCCTGCCTAGACAACATTGTTGTTAACTTCCATAGGGAAGATTTTACAGTCAGACTTGTGGGTGGGGGGCCAGCTGATCATGAGCCAGTACTCCTCACACTCTATAAAAGCAAATCAGTTAGGCCTAATACTGAAGAATCCAAAGTAGTACTTATTAGAGGACAAAAGGAAGAGCATATAAGAATATTCAGTGAAAAATTAAGTAGTGCGAACTGGGACTTTGTATATGATTGTCAACCTGGTAAAAGGGGAGCTGAAATGAACTTTGATAACTTCTTTAAAAAGTATATAGATTTATGGTATTCTTGCTCACAAATAAGAAAAATCAAGCATCCACATACACCAAAATATAAAAGGCTGAACTGGTTTACTAAAGAACTAGCAGAAATCAGAGGAAACATGCTCTTGCTATTCAATATACATAAGAATACCTATCCCCAGAAAACAGAAAATAGTGAGAACATTTACAGGTCATATCTCAAATGCAAAAAATTTTACAAAGCTAGGCTTATTCTTGCAAAAAAGCTAGCAGTTGAAAACTATATTCAAAATGCACCCAATAAATGTAAGGCAGCATGGCAAATAATAAAACAAGAGAACTCACCAAACTACACACAAACACCTCAACTTGACCCTGAAGTATTAAATCATTACTTCTTAAATTCTGTCAAAGAAATAGAAAACAGTATTGAAACTACAAATTCAGTTGCAATGGACATGGTTGGAGCACCCAGTCAGCTGAGCAGGTATTTCATTGGAGTGATATCACGTCTGGTGATATTATAAAAGCTGTATCAAAATTTTCAACATCTAAAAGTATGGATTGTTATTGGTTATCTAACTACGTAATCAAAAAGACAATACACTCCGTCTCTGCTCCATTAGCATTTATTTTTAACAAATGTGTGGAATTTGGTGTTTTCCCAGATACACTTAAGATCTCAAAAGTTGTCCCAGTGTTCAAAAAAGGGGACAAACAACTTCCCCAAAGTTATAGACCAGTGTCAATTGTCCCAGTATTCTCAAAGATATTTGAGGCACTGCTACACACACAAATAAGCAGCTACTTTGAAAGGTACAGTATCCTATGCGACAGCCAGTTTGGCTTTCGCAAGGGGAGAAACACAACGGGGGCTGTCTTGGAAATTATTGATCAAACCTTAGCAGCTTTTGAAGGCAATAACATGGTATCTCTGGTATTATGTGACCTTAGCAAAGCCTTTGATTGCATCCCAGTCAACATACTGCTAAGGAAACTTGAGTTCTATGGGGTGCGCGGAAGTGCATTAGAAGTTATAAATTCTTATTTAAGCAACAGAAAACAATTTGTATCAGTAAGAAATATAAATTCTTCCTTGATGGACATCAATACAGGAGTTCCACAAGGATCTATTCTTGGACCCTTCTTCTTCATTGTGGCAATCAATGATCTACCACAAAATATAGGCCACCCAGTCATGTGCTATGCTGATGACACGACACTTATTACCACACATCCGAACAGCAAAGATCTGACTAAACTAACAGAAGAAAATCTAGACAGGGCCCTAGACTGGTTTTCAGAAAATAAACTTCTATGTAACCCTAATAAAACCCAACAACTGTTAATGGGAATGTCTAAAGAAGTAGAGAATAAGTCTGCAATACTTCTAGGTATTCACATAGACTCCAAACTTGGATGGGAAGAACATGTAAATCATGTATGCAAAAAAATATCTCAGGTAGCATTCCTCATTTTGAAACTCAGGGAAGTAGTGAGTGTGGAGTACCTCAGAGTGACATATTTTGGGATGTTTCAGTCCCATATTTCATATGGTCTGATTATATGGGGACACTCCCCTCACACTAAGAATATCTTAAAACTACAAAAAAAAAGTCTTACGCATAATGTGTAAAAGGGGCCATAGGGAACATTGTCGTCCTATCTTCATAAAACTAAGAATTCTCACCATTATAAATTTATACATTTATGTGTCTGTGCTCTATATTAAAAACAATATCTCAGAATTTGTTGCTAGGGGACAAATACATGAGCACAATACCAGGGCTAGGAATAACTTGGATATACCAAGACACAGGTTGTCAAGGACTAAAAATTCTCACAAAGTGAACCCTCTTATATTCTTTAACAGATTACCACCGTATGAAAGATCTATGGATATAAAAATGTTTAAATTGAAATGGTACAGCTGGCTATCTGATCATCCTTTTTATGATATTAAAGAATTCCTAGAGATACCAGAGCAGGATATCAACATTTAATAATTCTTTTAATTAATAATATTTGATTTATTTGTATTAAGTGTCATGTAATTGTATAAAGAATTGCTATACAAATGATTTGCTACACCATTTTTACAGAATAATATAGCTTAAGACATTATTAAATAATACTTTCTTGTGTATGTTATTATTTCTATGTTTGAATGCATAACATGTCTAATCGGCATTAGATTACTATACTTCATTATCTGTGCTTAATACTTAATATTGTATTATATACCAATGACGAAACCAATATCATTGTACAATGATCTATGGTGAATAAAATTCTTGATTCTTGATGTATATTCATGGCTTGGCGGCAGATTTTTTTGACTCGGGCATTCAAAAGCTCGTACAATGCATGTGAAAATGTATTGATCTCAGTGGCAACTATGTAGAAAATCAGGTTAAAGTCTAAACTTTCCAAAAATGTACGCATTCATGAAATAAACATGGTTTACAATGTGAAAAAAAAAATTGGGAACCTTATTTTACAGACATCCCTCATGCATAGAAGGAAGCAATATATTTGTTGACTCTTCAGAAATGTATGCTCTCAGAACTTTGACAGAAGCCTGTAACATGATATTCTTGCCTTGTCAGCCACTACACTGATTTCCTTCAATCTTTTGCCCTTCTTAAATGAATGCATAACAAAGCCTGCTGCTCTCCATTGGATCTCCATCTGATATGGATCTGACATCATTACAACTGCTATCTTCTTCCTGTGTGAGTTGCATATAACCTTTCACTTCCTGTGTGTTAGTTCTGCTCCCTTCCAAATTTAACAAGGTACATTCCAATCAACATTGTCAAATGCTTTCACCAAATTGACAAAAGCTATGGATGTAGGATTTCCTTTCCTTAACATGCCTTATAATATAACTCATTGAGTCAGTATTGCTTCACATGTTCCTAAATTCTTCCAGAATTCATACCGATCTTCTCCAATTTTACTTTGTAGCAGTTGTTCCATTCTTTCATAAATGATTTATTTCGCAACCATGACTTATTAAATTGATAGTTAGAAATAATATCCACACCTGACATATTTCTTCTTGAAATTATGGTATTTCATCTGTCTTATACATCTTGTACGCCAGTTCTGGTTGACTCTTTCAATGGTATCGGTAGCTCTGAGGGTGTTCTTCTACTCTGGGGGGCCTTTCATTACCACACAAGAAACATAAATGATGTACATGTAGGCACATAAATTATGTATATGTACAACAAATACAGGACTATTACAGACAGGCAGGCTCTATCCCAGCAGCAAACTGTATCATGAATAACCCTAATCAACAAAAATAATGGACAGGGACAATATCAAATCAACCATGAAGGATTACTTGGTCAAGCGTTGCTTCTATCAGTGAGGCAGTACCTGGAAAGTAAAAGTGTGGCACCTGTTAAGATTATATTTTAAAAGTGTGTAGTGTAAGTAAATAATAAACAATATCACATTTTGTTTAATATGATGTTCCTAAAAACTTCAAGAAATATGTTTAGTATATAAGGAATGGTCCAATTTATTTTGTAGACTGTGCAGTTCTCAATTCATACGAGCAATAAATAAATAAATAAATATTTTGTTCTGCATGCAAACTGTGGAAGAAGTAAATAGAAAACTTATGTGAGTCTCTTTAATGCCACTGCTCAAATTTCCATAATCTATTCATGTACGTAATAACCACCTGTTGTCCTGAAGCACCCTCTTGTAAATATCAATTGCTTCTTGATAGTGAGAACGAAGATAGTGTATTGATGCTAAAGAAAGCTGGTCTTCAACAATGTCTTCTAATTCTTGATGATGTTCCATTAGTTTTTTCTCATCTCCTAGTTTATGAGCTAAATGAAAGAGCAACCGTGTCTTCAGGTTAGATGAAGGTGCCTTATCCAGAACCTGAAATAAATTTTTTAAATTATATTTTGTTCTTTTTGTGATAAAATTATTATATAAATATGTGAACAAAAAACTCAAATACAATTTTTAATATACATTAAGTATACAAGGAAGAAAGTTCAGTAACATTAACATAGACGATGTTCAAATGTTTGTAAATCTATTGGACCAAACATTAACATAGATGAACAATGAATTACCGTTACCTTACTGTCCTTCAAAATAGTTACCTCCCATAACTATAAACAGCTGAGCTATGTGATACATATCCTGGAAACTTTGCATGAAGTGTTCCTTTGGGGTGGTGTGCAAAAGCATCATCACATTTCACTGAATGTCAGGAATATCATCAAATCTCTTTCCTTTCATAGCAAGTTTGAGTCAAGGAAGCAGTCTAGAGGATTGAGATCTGGCAAGCGTGTTGCACGACAACAATCACCCTCGCACAGCCAATATCAGCAAACAGTTCCTGCAAAAAAAGAGGGTGGTGGAACTTTAACATCTCAATTTTCCAAATGTCTTCTGATTCCCTCAACTCAAACTTGCTTTGAAAGGAAAGAGATTTGATAATATTTCTGACATCCAAAAAAATGTGACAAGGCTTTTGAACAGGCATTGCCAACATTTTCACTGGTTGGCATGCCCAACCCCCCCCCCCCCCCCCCCCGTGGATGGAGTACACTGTAGTCCACCGCCCTGACCGTGACCGTGTGTCACAAGTGTCGGCACGGAACGAGAGAGGTAGCTGCGGAAAGAGTGAGACCGCACTGCACTGCTCTGCACCGGACTGTCCCGCGGTCAGATCCAACATAAACCAAGTAACAGGGAAAGTGCAGCTCCATAATGTGGTCAAAGAACGGTAAAACGAGCAAACCATTTACTGTTTAGGTAACAATTAGTGTCTGTATGGCAAAATCACTATGCGAAGCTTTAGAAAATATCCAAAACACAAATCAAAGGAAAACTTAGTAAATTTGTAACCTAAATTTGAATCTATTAGTATTGTACAGGCACACTCGTCATATACAGTATACACTAGGTTTCTTCTGAAAGATACCATCAATAATGACCAAGCTGTTGATGGGACGTTCAACCCTAAGCTTCCTTCTTCCTTCTGAAAGATATATATTTATTAAAGTTCCAAAATATGAGATCTTCTTTTGGTGAGTCCGCCTACTATTTATGTTAGCAACAGAGCACTACCTGCAGCATGTGTGGGAGTGAGACACCTATATGCCAAATACTGCAAGGAGGAAACGAAGGAAGTCAGTTTTTGCAACACAGTGAGGCTACTAAGTGGAGATGACAATGTCGTAGAGTACTTTTATAATCAGCATTTTAAGACTAATATATATTTGCTACCTTTTTTCATTCGCCAAAGCAATAACTTTATTCTTTAATTAAATAAGTACATAATGCAGTATTCATGTGATTAGCAGAAATACATATGTTTCTTGAAAAACAAAACCATTTGCATTAAGCTGTTTAACATATTTAGAAATCTTTATTGAAATCCTTAAAGAGAAAGGATAATTTTCGACACCTCTAATTCAAAACAACAGAGATGTTATGTAATGTAAATTATATCACTGCTCGCCACTCTGCACCATATGCCATTGCACACAGTGCGTGGGGCAGGGGCGCAAACAGGCGCCTGTGCCCATGGGATGGTGTGTGGCTGTGCCTGCTTTTGAACATCATCCCAAAGGAAGACTTCGTGCAAATTTTCCCAGACATGTATCGCAGAACTTGGCAGTGTATAGTTATGGGAGGTGACTATTTTGAAGAACTGTTAGTCAACTGTAATTCGTAGTTCACCTATGTTAGTGTTACAGGACTATTCACCAGACTTTATCGTCAGAGTCTGTAATTCAAAATTGGCTTTGCCAGAGGTGTGCACAAAGCAAAAATGAAGTGTGTACAGAGCCATTAAGAATGGTCAAAGGAAGCAGATGTTTTCATATCTCAAGAGAGTATGAGATATCACTATGCCACAAAAGGTACAGTTGTCAAACAACAGCCATCAAGTGGTCGAATGGGTAAACAATGTGGCTGACCGAATTATCAGCAGCAAAATCTAAATGTCATGATAATGGAATAACATTATTTCTTCGTCTCACTATTTCACGTATTATACTGAAAGAATAACTTTGAGGTCATCTGCTGCTGCTTACAGAGAATTCAAGTAAGTTCCTAATTTTTAATTACTTCATTTTGACTACCTGCAACTCCCTATATCCCTCATTACATGAAAATGCAGGGTTCGGGTAAGAACTAAGGTTCTGCATACCAATAAATTCCAATTACATTGAAACAACTTTCTAAATGCAATTGGACACATTATAACCACATGTAACACTAGTGTAAAGGTACAAGTATAAATAGGAGAAAAGTGTGGGGGGGGAGAAAGAGGGGGGGAGGGGAAGAGATGGAGGAGGAGGACAAAGGAGTTGTTAGTGAACAAAATAATGCAAGGCTCTATCAATATTCTTGGGGTGAAGACATATAGGAGGGGACAATTCGCAGTGTGGAAATCCTAAGACAGGCAAAAAACTAACTGACGGTGAAATATACATTGACAAAAACTGTGAGTAAAAGGTGCTATGTATATCAAATTTTGACCAACTAAGAATGAGATTTTAAATCTTGTGAGAAAAGTAACAATTTTTGACAAAATGAAAATATTTATTTAATTTTTCCATGGTAGGAAGGCGATCTCCTTACTTTGAAGTATTAAAATGCCAAGATCGCAATTAATTCATTTATTTTTCTGATGACTGGTTTCGATACACCTCAGATACCATTAAATTAAATTAAATTGTGCCATGCCAGGCAGTAAGGGATGCCCATATGCTGCTGTCACTCAAAAAGAAGCTAACAACATTCCGGCTCCACACTGTTTTTAACAAGCAGTGTCTTCAGCATCAAGTCACACCTAAGTATGCTGAAATTTGACCAGATGATGGTACCCTAAGTGTATCAAAACTGGTCATCAGAAAAATAAATAAATTAATTGTGATCTTGGCATTTGAATACTTCAAAAAAAGAAAATGATAGAGTCAATAAAAATTCTTTTGGGGATTTATATAAGGGACTAGTTATAAGGCCATCTTCTTGAACAACAGGCATTGCCAAGTTCAGGATGCTTCTGTACCTCAATGCAACAGATAGTCATACTAAATGTGCAACCACAAAGGAGTAGTATTTGTGGAGAGGCCAGAAAAATGTGGTTCCCGAAGATTGTAGCAGCTGTTTTAGTGGTTTTAGGGGCAA
Source organism: Locusta migratoria (assembly GCA_026315105.1). Classification (NCBI taxonomy): domain Eukaryota; kingdom Metazoa; phylum Arthropoda; class Insecta; order Orthoptera; family Acrididae; genus Locusta; species Locusta migratoria. Next base: position 11,984,943 of record CM048750.1, read on the forward strand.
GAGTCTGGATAATTGACTGTTCTGACCTTGTAATATTAGGCAATATGGCTTTGCCATACAAGTTCGACAATCAGGTGAAATCAAGGTAAAACTACAGCCATCTAGAGAAGATGCACTTCTACATAAGGTTAAATTATGAAGGTGTCATATTGGATCCAATATTTAGGAGGTAAAGTAGCCCCCCCCCCCCCATATTTGGATCTACTATTCAGGAATAATAAAAGGAGGAATTCTAGTCATCAGAGCAAGAATGTTAGATTCATTAACCAGGTAGGCAGGTTAAGAACTCTCAAAATGGAAATGGATAGGTTGAGTAACATACAGTGTAATTAGTGAACTTCAGTGGCAGGTAGAACAGACAAGTATTTAGAATCATGTACAGATGTTTGCAGGATTTTAACTCACTAGCGGCAAAATTTCCACCACTGGCAAGCACTTTAGACTTTATGTGTTGGCGAAGGTCCACAAAGAAAGTGTTTCTCCTCTGAGACCTATTGTTAATGCTATTGCTTTGCCCACCTACTTGATTGCCAAGTTCTTGTCAACAGTATTACGATCACATGCGGGGCACTCACATTCCTATATCAAGAATTTGAGACATTTTGTAAGTAAATTAAATGACATATTGGTAAAGCCAGAGGACATATTAGTTATTTTTGATGTGGTATCCCTGTTTACTATGGTTCCAGTCGTGGCGATACTGCTGGACCTCTCATATCAATGTTATTGTACGATACCATCCGCGTCGGATCCGGAATCGTGTGGTTCAATAGTGATACATTTTGCATGTGAAGTTACAAATGAAATAGCCAGCCTAGGAATCAGTGTAGGACAGTGTCTCAGTGGTACTGTGATTAAAACAAGTGATACATTTCATTAATTAAGAGATTCGTTTAGATGCTTTCCAGACAGTTCTATAAACAATAGTTTCGTCATTGTACATTATTTCATTAACTAAACAGATGAATTGTAGAAACTTTTGTAAAACATAAAGTTGTGAAAATAAATAGCATTGTACATATGTTAGACTCATAGACAAGTTGTGTTGATCAGCTAATTGTGTTAATTAATGTAATAGACGAAATTTCAGTATTGTAATTCTTTGTATATATTTACTGACGTGAGATTTTGAACTTATTTTGAGAATTGACAAGATAGTGTATAGTTCAATATATGTTAGGAACATGTATGATGTACTCGTTAACTAATTAACTGACATTTAACATTTTGGTTTGTTGTCAAACAAAAAGTAGCGTGATTAAAACTTAAAAAGATATGTGCAAGCTTGAATTATTGTATGTATAGTTTTCATTTTAAATTGTGATTATTTGTGTACATGAAATGTTTTCTTTGTGTGTTTGTTAATTGTAAATTAGTATATACAGTTGTTATGAACAATGCATAATGCAATGTCATTACTGCCGATGTTATATATTTGCCTCACTGCCTTGCATGGGAGAGTTCGAGTTCTGGCTTTCGCAAAATGATTTGGAATCTATGTCAGTCTGTGTTGTTGTTGTTGTACGCAAGTTTGAATTTGTAATGTTTTGGTGGAGAATCAGTTTGGTTTCAAATTAAAGAAGAAGTGAAAAATTGTATATATCGAGTATTTATTTCTACCAAGACGCCCCAGGAGAATAATGTTGCAGCGAGCAGAACCCCCATACATCGTAATGTTGAAAAGCTGAGTATCGGTAGAATAAACTGTAATTACTCAAAAATATAGTAAAACATTTCACAGTCAATGAGGTGCTACAACAGCTGAATCTCATCTTTCCTCCCGACATTGCAGATCTGTTCAAATATTGCCTCACGAGCACTTATTTCAAATGGAATGATGATTTCTGTGAACAAACAGATGATGTAGCTATGGGGAGCCCTTTAAGCCTGGGTATAGCAAATTTCGAGGAATAGGCACTGAAAACAGCAAACAAAAAACCTTCCATTTAGTTCCGCTATGTAGACAATACATTTGTTGTGTGGAGGCATGTTAGAAAGGAACTAGATTATTTTCTTCAACACCTCAACGGGATTAATTCTAGAATTCAGTTTACCATGGAGAAGGAGGCACACGGAAAGCTGAATTTTCTTGATGTGTCAGTTTTCAAAAAGGGAAATGGCAGTACAGTTTATCGGAAGCCCACACACACAGACCGTTATCTACACCGGGATTCAAACCAGCACCCACAGCAAAAGCGGGGCATTATAAAGACAATGGGGGACAGAGCAAGAAACATCTGCGAACCGAAATTACTCAACACGGAATTGAAACAACTGAGTAATGCTTTACTTAAGAATGGCTATTCATCCTCAGAGATAAGGAGAGCATTGAGACCGACACGTAGAATTGGTAAGGATGAAAAGGTTCCTGTGAAAGCTAAAGCCTTCCTGCCTTTTATTAAGGATGTCACATTGGTAAAATTTTGATGAAACGGAATGTTGCTGTTATTTACAAACCTACTCATAAGATACAGGATAACCTGAAATTGGTGAAGGTTGCTTGCAAACCGCTGGAGAAAGCAGGAATTTACAGGAAATATATACATGGGTACCACAAAAAGAACAGTCAAATATGACTAGACGAGCAGAAAGGTAACTGGAGAAGGGGGAGAGATTGACAGATCAGCTATTGCTGAACATGTTTTTTAACGAGGGGACCACCTTATTCAATTTGATAAGACTCAGATTTTATCAGCCACAAATGAATACAACAATAGACAGTACAGAGAGGCTATAGAAATTGTAAAACACCCCAATAATTTCAATAGGATGGAGAAGGGCGCGAAACTAAATGAAATCTGGATTCCAGTGTTAAAGAAGAAATGTGACAGTCGTCCACCACGGGACGATATTAACAACAGACAACGGCTATCGGCAATGAGGAATTGCGTGCACATATCCAAAACATCTAACGTCACACCTCTGTGTGTGAGCTCTTGTAGAAGAATTGGCTGCAGTCAGTAACAAGCAAGGGTGTGCATCAGACATACAAAAATGACACAATACCCCTCGAAAATGTCCTCTGCAGTTGGGGACAAAACATTGGGGTCGAGTAATAAATCCATAAGATCACGGCATAATAGCCCAGAAAATTTTAGTAATATTGACCTTTCTGGCTGTGAAAGTTTACATTTTACAATAGGATTCTAAATACCTTACAATAATGGAAAGTCCACATTGGAATTGAACAATATAATAAGGACAGTTTACAACTCACTGCAAAGACATACGACAAGATGCGACAGGTACACAAAAAAGACACACTTACAACACTTAAGCTATCGACCATTGATTGGCCTTCTTCAGAACAGAGAGGATTCACACAATCACACTTCACAGTCTCACAACTGTCATGTCCAGCTGCCCGCACTTTGAATCATGCTCTGCAGTGAGGGGATAGGAGGAGAGGGCAGGGGTCGGGGGACAGAAAGGTTGCAACACAGGGGAGGGAATACAGCATTTACGTATTAGATGGGTGGAGCTCTGTAAGGTCGTGCTGTATCCATCCCCACCACTGTGATGCAACCTTCCTGTCCCTTCCTGTCCCCCCTTCCCATCCCCTCGCCACAGAGCGTGATTCGGAGTGTGGCAGCCAGAGATGACAGTTGTGCAACTGAAGTGTGCCTGTGAGATTGTGTGAATACCCTCTATTCTGAAGAACGGCAATAGCTTAAGTGTTGTATGTTTGTGTCTTTTTTATGTGCCTGTTGCAACCAAGAAAGATACAAAGCTAACATCCACCACAGCAGTACAATTTTATATGCCAACTAGCTTCGTAGATTGAAATAATGTGTAATGAGATAAATTATTCAGATAAGTTAGGGAAAGGAAAATTTGACTGTGATATGACAGTAGGGAAAGAGGAGGGGAAACAGTAGGAAAATGTTGAGTGGTGAAAATAAAATAAATTATTTTGCAAAAAGCATAATTTTACCATTCTAGCACAATACAGATGTCTAAAAATGTGACTGATAGGAAATTCAAAATGATTAAATAAGAGTAGGTAGGAAACATATATAAGTCTGTATAAGCATCTATAACTAGGGGGAAGACAGGTACCACCTACATGAAAATTAAACATATGATTTGACAAAATATAAACAGCTGTATGAATATCAAGAGCTCAAATGGAAACCAGTACTAAACAAAGAAGGGAAAGCTGAAAGATGAAGGAGTACATAGAAGGGATATACAATATCTGGATTGGTCATGCCTTGAGGCATGAAGGATTGCTAAAAAGCGCCTTTCATGGATTGCAGAGCTGCCAAGTTTGAAAAAAAGGTATCCGTAATGGGGAGAGGTGGGGGGGAGGGGTTGAACCAGGGCCCTACCCCGCAATTTATTTTATAAATTGAGCATAAAAATCTGTACTCGATACTTAATTGTTAAGCCACGAGAAGGAACCTACTATGAAAGTGCGAGACTTCTGTGTTAACTCAATAACTGATTTTTACTCGCTAATGACAAAACAGAAGGAACACTAGTACGCTAAATTGGAACCTAACAACAAGTTTATTTACCTGCAGAATTGAAGTTATTGTGGCAACACTTCAGTGTTTGTGTATATTATACTGTTCAGAATTGTGTTGCTTCAAAAACCATACTAGTTCATAAAACGATCCTACAAAAAACAGTGTTGCAAACTACTAAAATAAATCAAATATTGAACCCCAAATGTCTGGGATTGGTGGAAGGATTTAACCCAGGCTGGAGTATCTGAGACAAGTGATGAACGACATGAACTGTAACAGCTGCAGGACACTATGGAGAAATGCTGCAAACCGACCTGCAGTTTGATAACCAAAGAAGAAGATACAAGAGAAGAGGATGTAGATGAGAGAAACAATAATGCAAGAAAAAATTGACAGAGTACTGAAGACCTAATTGAAATGAGACTCCTTGAATAGTCAAAATTCCCTCAGAGCTACATAGGTATTGGTCAATGAGCCGAAATTCTTTCAGTGGAAGCACAGTAATCAGCCACAGTTGGGTAGCCAGGATTATTTCGTTTGTGGATTTTTGGGAGCACATAAAAGGTGATTGTGCAGTGTGTTGGAGTGAAGAGGGAAATGGAATTGGAGGAGACGTCCTGGGAAGGCCCTTATGATTTTAGGAGAGATTGAACTTTTGGGATGGGACCATCTTGGCACAACTTACAGGCAGAGGGCTCAGACAATTACACTGTGTAACATTTGCCTGCACAAATAATAATTAGATTGGCATCTGATTAGAGGTTGTGTAAAGCTTCCCTTTTTCTGGTGTTTCTAGGAAGGGACTTAGGGAATGATGGTGCTGCTGCATTGGAGGTGAGGAATTCCTGGAAGGTGGCCAGGGGCTGGTCGGTGGGAGTGATAAAAGATCACAGTTGGATGATGGTATGAACTGGGAGAGACCAGGTTCAATGTTAGGATTAGGGTATCTTTTGATTAAGGAATTGGTGCAAAGTAATGTTTCTATTGTAGTAATCAGTTGAAGCAGAGGTGGTCTTTCACAAGCCCAACGTGGTTACATTTTGGTGTGGTGCTAAAGATGAGACATTTAGATAGCACTGAAATTTCTGTGGGGTTGAGGTTTTGTGATGAAAGCTTAAAAACAGTGGTCTGGGGTTGTTTTTCCTTTCAATGTTTTGAAGTATTAGTGTAGAGTTTTGGAGGACATTTCAACTTGAAAATGTCAGCAAGGAAGGGTCCGGGTGCCATGAGTGGTATACACTGTGTGTGGAAGAGGGATCGGATAGTGGTGTACTAACTTCCAGATGCTGTAGGCTGTCTGTGGCTCAGTCCACTGCTACCTATTCCAAATTTATTGAAACTTCCACCTGGTATTTCAACTGTTAAACCAAAATACAAATTACTCCAAAATAAATACTGAAAATCAGGAAGACCATAAAAATAGCAAGATAATTATAAAATAACAATCAAGAAGTCACAAATAATTATTGTCTCTTATTATATAGTCTGTAAGTAAAAGAAATGGAAGCAACAGATATGTTATAAGCTGGGAAAAATTGTAACTCGCAACATTTGTCAAGAAAAACCAACACTGATTACAAGCATCCTTTCACAAAAACCTCTTATATTTCTATTGCTTAGAGACTTGAGTATCCTAAATGTCAAAACGCATTTGGAAATTACTCTGAATAGTACTTATATTGATGGAAGTAAAGACAAATGGCTCACCCTTAAAGCTTCTGGATACATTCCAAGATAAAAGTAGCAGCATGCAAGATTAACAAATACTCCATCTGGAGGATTCTTTAAATGTCTCAGGGATTCATATACAGCCATGGCTCTTTTGTAGTCACCCAAATGAAATGCACAGTAGCCAATCCACATCTCAGTCTCCTCATTGTTTTTACGCCCTGTGAACTAGAAATATACTTTTATGTAGCATTAAAACAACAATCTTATAGCATTTAACTTTTGATAGTCCCTCAGTTATCTAAAATAATATCAAGCTTATTACAAAATAAACATTATAAAAAAAAGTAGAACAGAAAATTCTGCAATATCACCTCAAGAACTGTTAATGCTCCGGTATAATCTCGTTTGCTTAAAAAGTCTTCTAATTTTGGTATTTCTTTTCGACCTGACAGCTGGCTGCTTGCAGTGTGTGTAACACCACTAGCTGGCTTTGCTCTGGACAGAATCTATAACAAGTAAGTTAATTTCATAGATTATGTTTAAAATATCATACTGAATAAACTAGAATAAAAGTGGAAAGAGTGTCATTATTCATAATGAGATTCATTAACAAAATGGTGACAAACTGTATTTGTTACAGAAATATGAGATACCATCAAAGCAGCGAAATAATATTTTTTAATAATGTAAAGTCCAGGTTGGAATTCAACAATATAATGAGGATAGTTTTCAACTCACCACCAAGATGTAAGATGAGCTGTGAGAGGCACATTTAAAAAAGACACTCACATGCACAACAGCTGTCAGCCACCAGCCTTTGTAAGAACAGAGAGCACACTTCTAAAACAAACAACCGTCATCTCCGGTCGCCGCACTTTGAGATTCACAGTTGTGAGATGAAAACTATTCTCATTATATTGTTAAAATATTTTTTGATACACGTTTCATATGGCTATACTCATGGATATTTTACTATGTGCATTATCAATAATGAAGGATAGATAACAACTCACCGTAAAGAGGCTCGCTGCGGTGCTGACAAATAATCACATTCACACAACTTAAATTATTGGCCATGGCCTTCATCAGAAAAAGAAACACATACATTCACACAATCACTCAGACAACTGTACACACAAGCACCATTACCACAGAGAAGTTACTTATATGACCAGGGACATAAATCAGATATTAAACTACTTCTTTGACAATGGAAAGTCATGCAGCTTTCAAGCACTGGCTCTTTCTTCAGCAGAAGTACACACACACACACACACGCACACACTTAAACCACAAAAACAAAAAAAAGTACAGTCCCATGGCAACAGTAAGACTAATTATTTGTTTATCTATATCATACAACTAGCTGATTAAAGTATGCACTGCTTCTCTTCTTCTACCATTCAACAGTTTTTTTAAGTTAGGAATATTGTGACAGTAATAGCTACTGAGGTATTCTTTCACTTCTCTTTTTAATATATTTAAAGATTTTCAATTTTCTGCCTGATGTCTACCAGTCAATGCAACAAGAAAGATTTCTAACTGTTAAGTGGGGAGAAATTATATTTTTCATTATGTTATCCATGTACTAGTGCCACTTCCATTTATTACCCCTCTCGAACTCTAGGAAATCTAATCGAGTGTGTGCCCCTAATTATCTATTTCAACATCTACTTTTACTTATTTATGGATACAATGTGTTACAAATGTTGGAAAATATTTTAATGTGTAACAATATTAGACACATATTTTATTTATTTATTTCTGTCCATACAACAAATATTTTTTGACATTGTTGGAAATTCAAATTTACAAGGAATTAGTGCACACACACAGTATATACAATGTATAAATATATTAGTACCACCAGTGAAGGTCGGTCATTTATGCCTATATACAGTGTTTACAAAGTGGCACTATAACCTGAATTCCTCTGTAGAATAACATTTGCCTATTAATGAATGCTTTAATTTGCTCTTTAGCAAGTGTAAGTTTGTTTTATTGATATTATATGGTAGTGCATTATAGAAAATTGTTCATGTTGTACGTTGGCTGTGGTCTGTGGCATTTTTATTGCTCACAATTCTGTGAAAATTTTTCCTTGCCTTTGCATTACAGTTATGTTTATCACTATTTATTACACTATGTTCTGGATTTTTCTTCACAAACATGATTAATTGCAGAATGTACACAGAGTAGATGATAAGTATTTTATATTTTCTGAAAATTTCTCTACAAGGCTCTTTCTATTCTACCTTGGTGACAGCTCTCACTGTCTTTTTTTGTAGTCTAAAAACGTGTCTGTGTAGACTGCTGGTTCCCCATCCCATATTTCAAAACCATACTAAGCTATGGATTTACAAGTCAAAATAATATTTTCCTAAAGGTATCATGGTCCACAAAAACCGAGACCCATTTTGGTATACAGGTTGAATCACCCAACACTTGCACCGCAAACATTGCGGAAACGGAAAGTGCGACTGATGTGCGGTTTTCACAGAATGGATTGGTAGTCAAGGACTCGTATTGTTAGCCAATAGACAGATTGTAAAAATATCTAGAAAGTGTATTTTTTGTGCAAACATGCAATTTTTAAATATAACAATGGTTGTTTCTATCATGCACTGGAATTTTTGACTCCAGCTGGGTACAAAGAATTTTGAATGACATTTTTAACACATTTAGTTTGGCAGCTACAACCATTCAAAGTTTTGGGGGCGGAGGCTACGACAGCATAGCTGACTGGCTGGTGGTCATGAGACAGTGGGCTGTGCCCCAATGGCTAACCACTCGGCCAATCAGATACACTATCACAGCCTCCGCCTCCAAACCTAAATGTGATAAAAATGTCACTCAAAATTCTTTGTACCCAGCTGATGTCAAAAATTCCAGTGCATGATAGAAACAACCATTGTTCTATTTAAAAAAACTGTATGTTTGCATAAAAAATACACTTTCTAAGTAATATTAAAATCTGTTTGTTGGCTAAAAATACGAGTCCCTGACTACGAATCCATTCTGTGAAAATCACACATCAATCGCACTTTCCCTTTCTGCAATATTTGCAGTGCAAGTGTTAGGTAATTCACCTTGTATACATGTTTTGCTGGGGCACTTTCTTTCTTTTTCTTACAAATCTGATTTGCATATACTTTCTAATAAAGGTGTTAATCTACAGCGACGCCCTGAATCTTGTGTTTTTAGCACAGCTAAGTTCCAATGGGGGTGTAACTGGAGTAGCATTTATGTTATGATTACAGCTAAGGATAAACTGCATTACCAATGTCTTCTCTTTATTTGCCTTGAGGTTATTTTCATTCAGGCATGTAGAGAAAATATTATAACTGATTTCAGTACTGTTGGGTGCAACCTGTATATTACCATCTTAACTGAAAAAGGATGTGTCACCAGCATAGCTTATAATCTTGCAGTTTTGGTGTTCAGTTATATTTTTGACATACACAAGGAGCGAAAGAGGCTCACAAATACTTCCTTGATACACACCATATTGAAGTAACCTGAAGTTGATTTACTTCTTAGAAGCTGTTTATTATTATAGGAAGAAAAGCATTTCTGAAGAATAGAAATTTGTTTACAATCCAATATTAATTTAAATGTTAGGAAGTCATTTCTGAAAGCATTTGTCTGGAATGTAGCAACGTATTGGAATGAAACATGTATGATAAGGAGTTAATACAAAAAGATTATAAAAACTTATGAAATTTGGTAATGAAGAAAAATGCTGAAGATATATTTGCTCATCATTATGGAATACGAGGACTATGATAGAAAGATCTACTGGCCGAAGGTACTTACTGAAAGCTCCCAAGTGATTCAACGTCAGGAATAATGAGGAAGAAATCTGAATTCCTTAAGCACTCTTCGGTAGAAGGCAATGTAATTAAGAATCTTCTCCCACAGGCACCTAGATCACCTACAGTATAAGCTTTGTCGAAGATCCACAAAGATGGGACTCTCTTTTGCCTCACTGTGTCCGCCATTGGTTCACTACACGTAAGCTTGTGAAATACCTGGCCAATATCCTCGCCAATTTCATCAACCAAATTAACCATCTTTGACTTGGTGAGGGTGACATTATGGTCAGTTTCGATGTGGTGGCGCTGTTTACGAATGTGTCCATCAAAGACTCTTTGAACTTAGTGTCCCAGTTCTTTGCAAGTGAAGTGGTCGAGCTATTTAGGCACACTCTTGCGTCATCCCATTTCCTATACATCGGCCAGTATTATGATCAGACGGACGGCATTGCAATGGGAAGCCTGTTAGCTCCAGCTGTAGTGAACGTCTTGATGGATAATTTTGAAAATATGACAGAGCGCGCTTAAAGCTAAATGTTTCCTCCGATATATTGATGATACATTTTTTATTTGGCAACACAGATGTGAGAAACTTGATGAGTTCTTAGAACATCTGAATGGCATCCACAATAACATCCAGTTTACCATGGAGGTAGAAAAAGAGAGTGAATTGCCCTTCCTTAACATTCTTGTCCGACACAAATGGAGTGGATGCCTTGGCCATAGTTTCTATAGAAAACCTTCCCACACTAAAATGTATTTTCATGCCACTAGCCATCATCACCCGGCACAGAAGTGCACTGCATTGAAGACATTAGTACAGTGTGCAAGAACAATATCAAATGCCGATAACCTGCACCATGAATTGAATCACCTACACAAGGCCTTCAGGAATAATGGCAACAACGGTCATGAAATAAGTGATACGATCTCAGGAAAGAAGCACAATAAGACCACTGATGAGGATGAGGACAAGAAACTTTGTTTTTCTGCTGTTCTGTGTTGGGCAAAATAAGCTGCCTGCTAAAGAGACACAAGATCAGGATAGGATAGTATAGGATGTTTAGGACACACAACAGCTAGGTTCTTAGGGCCCTTACAAAATAATTAGACGACGAGTGTCAATAGAGTCAACAGAAAATAAAAACAGGCAACAGAAAGACAAACTGCATGGTCAACGAAGCAAACGCACAAACGCATATTGTATATCAGCAATGTAATTTGGCCTACTAAACTAGACAGTTGTAGAAATACTTAAAACGCAATAACAGAGTATAGCGGTTTGCTGATATGTGACATAAGAGGTATCAGCGAGACATTCTTTAACACCCTACACAAGATCAAATCAGTCTTCAGGCCTCCAAAGGAAATCTGGCAATTATTGAGAACAGTTAAAGACGCAGCAGGTCTTGGAACACCTTGAGTCTAAAAGATACCTTGCAAGTGCAGCCAGTCTCATGTCAGACAAACAGTTCAAACTGTCGAACAATGCAGAAAGGAACACAAAAGGTTTTAAAATACACAGATAAATCTGCTTTATCTGAACATGCTTTAGTAAACGGTCATCACATCAAATTTAATCACCATCATGGCTTGCACTAACAGCATCTGGGACAATATTATTAAAGAAGCCATTGAAATTAAAACCACTGACAACAACCTTAACAGAGGCGACAGCCGGCTACTCAGTGCGGCGTGGGATCCAGAAATCACAGAGTTAACACAGGAGCATCAAACACCAACTTACTGCATGCCCATATATGGCATCGCATCGCATCGCAGGGCACCAGTGATGTCACAGCTGACAGCTAGTATATATAAGCACATACTAGCATGCACTAGGCAGTCATACCACTTGACAATGGCAGAGGACTGCTTGGCTGAAAGCTTGTGGGGTTTTAATGACTTGAGTCAGACAGAAACCCGAGAACTTTTTATTTGATGTGTAGAAGGTGTAAATAATGAGGAGACACTGAAATGAAATGGGGAGAAAAGAAATAACTGGTATATCTCGACTAAAAGAAGGGAGCAACTGGTGGGACATATTCTGAGACATAAAGGAATCACTTTAGAGAAGTGTGCAGAGTGAAAATTGCAGAGAGAGCCTGAGAGACAAATACAGTAAGCAGGTTCAAAAGGATGTAGGTTGGCATTCTTTTTCAAAGATGAAGAGGCTTGCAAGAGATACAGTAGCTTGGAGAGTAACGCCAGACTAATCTTTGGACTGAAGACCACAACAAACCACCCTCCCCTTTACGATTACTACAGTCAGTCCAACATTTCTCTTAGTTCACGCTTCCTCCTCTGATGTGATTTTCTTTAAGACCCTTGAAACATTCATTGACTGTCTTTATTGCTCATAAATTTTAGTCCAGCTAAGAAAGTTTTCATTTTTGAAAGAAATGAAAGTCCTAGGGGATCAAATCGGGTGGTAGGGCAAATGAGGAAACAGTTGAAAACAAGTTCAGTCAATTTTTCCTCAACAAAACAGTTTGAATATGCTACTGCATTATCATGATGGAACTGTGGTGTTGCACAAGCCTGAAGTGCACGGCCCGTACTTTCGCCGCGCGCCGCCATGCAAGCACAGCACAGCGTTCTTACGACGTCTGCCACAAGCGCCCTCTGCTGCAATCACGCTCGTGGCCACCACTTAACTGCGTCGGTCACTTGGCAATCAGATAGGCACTAGAACACTTTCATCAGTAGGCAGGCTCTATCTAGTTAAACTATGTATCTGCATTCCACTAGTCTGCTGCCCTCCAAGTTAAGTATTGTATTATTTCTACAAAATATATATCTTGTTCTAATCTAGCTTAGTGTTTCTAGTATCTGCTGTCCCACTGACTGGTCACATCAGACTCTGTACCTGCACACGCGTGCATCCTATTTTCCTGTATCGGTCTCTCTCTACTCGGCTACCGACACACAGGACAAAAGACGGAAACGAGACACAAAAGTGGCAACGAGGATGGGATACAAAAGTGACGACGAGGAGCGATAGAAGAACCTTGGACCAGCCCGCTTGCAGCAGCTAGACAGCAGCAGTCGGAGCACGCAAAAATTGCTCCCGCCCACCCACCCTTATTATAAGATTTTTGGGGGAACATTCTGTTACGTGTTTTGTGGACTTTTTTGTTCCAGAGAGACATCTTTCACATTACATCTGTGTTTTGTTCTAATTTTCTTGTTTGCGCAGCGCCTAATCGGTCAGCATGGCCGCTACCCCAAACCCAAACTTAATGGAAATTATTCAGTTACAGATGGCACAAATCACGCATCTCCTTGTGATCTCAATTTTGCTCAAATAGTAGATGCACTGAATGCTCATTATGAGAGAAAAGTTCTCGTAGCAGCAGCTCGGTACCGATTTGTTAGACTAAAAAAATCACCGGACCAGACCCACAAGCAATGGATTAAGGAATTGAAGGGCTTAACCCACAAATATAAATTTACTTGCTCTTGTGGACTTTCTTATAGTGATGTTATGTTGCGAGATGCGATCATGCAGAACATTCAGGACCCCAGAATTAGGGCAGCAATTCTGAAACAGGCTGATCCCTCATTAGACACTGTACTGCAGCTTATTGAAGTGCATGATACCTTTAATTTAGCAGATGTAGAAATGCAAAGCCACAGTGTTAACTCAGTGCACCGCAACGGGCGCTGTCCTAGTTCTTCTGTGCCTACGGCGAAACTATGTAGTGAGCCACGTCGCAAGCGCCGTCGAGTGCGCCTAACTGAGCAACGGAAAAGGGTTCGGGACAAGCAATACGAGTATGTACAGTGCAGTCCTGTAGTGAACCTGGTGCCTTCTGCAACTTGTCATTGTAATAGTGCCCAGTACTGTGTAGCTAGTGACAGTAGACTTGGTATAGCTACTCAAAGTAATTTTAGTTCAGTAGCTGGTGAATCTGGTGTAGCTTTGCACGCTTGCGCGGAAGCCGATCCGGCAGTAATGTCATCTAGGGACAGTGTTATTAATCTGCCATGTGCCGACTCTGCGCCGCTTCCAACCATATGCAGCCCACGCATGTGCAAGCACAGCACACAAGCTGTATCAGACATTGCCCACATTCGCGCACCTGTCAAGCGCCACAAGCAAAAACTTTTTGTGACTCTTTCCATAGACAATAAGACTACAGTTTCAGCTCGACACTGGTTCCACTGTCATATTAATGAATAAAAACACTTATGAACTTCTGGGCTCACCAAAATTGTCGCCGTCTAAACAAATGCTAACAGTGTATACAGGACAAAATATTCCCGTGCTGGGAACGTGTAGCCTGCCTGCCTCTTTTCAAGGTGTTACCAGAACTGTCACCTTTGTTGTTCTTCAGGCCAAATCTACACAGATCATTTTTGGACTAGATGCATTTGACTTGTTTGGCGTATCAATTCAAAGAGATGTGCTTCAAATTTTGTCAGTAGTGCCTCAGGACAAAATCAATGCATTGTGTGAAAGATATAGTGATTTGTTTTCGCTGAAACTAGGTTGCGCAAAAGACTTCGTGGCACATGTAACTTTAAAAGAATCTGCAGTTCCAAAATTTCGTAAAGCTAGACCAGTGCCTATCGCAATTCGTGATAAAGTTGCTGAAGAACTTAAACGTTGGCAGGATAGTGGGGTGATTTCTCCTGTTTCTGCGAGTCAGTGGGCCTCGCCTTTAGTGATTCTAATAAAGTCGACGGGAAAACTTCGTCTCTATCCAGACTTCAAATCAACAGTGAACAGTCAAACACTTGTAGACACTTACCCCCTGCCCAGACCTGAGGAACTAATGGACAAATTAGGACAGTCTCGCTTCTTTTCTAAGATTGATTTATCAGAGGCATACTTACAGATTCCACTTGCTGACAAGTCAAAAAAGTTTTTCATCATTAATACTCACATGGGTCTCTTTCAATTTCAACGCCTCCCCTTTGGCAGTTCTTCAGCCCTCAATATTTTTCAGCGTTTTTTGGAACAGCTGACAGTTTCTGCACCATCTTGCTTGAACTATTTAGATGATATTGTGGTCTCAGGATGCACAGTTGAAAAACATTTATCAAACCTGGATTGCCTTTTCAAAGTGTTGACTGCAGCAGGCCTACGTTGTAATAAAGCAAAGTGTTCGTAATGCCCAAGGAATCCATCCCCTACAATCACATCTTCGAGCAATAAAAGACTTGCCTCCTCATAAGAATGTGCAAGAATTGCAAGCAGTAATGGGAAAGCTTAACTATTACTTCAGATTCATTCCCAATACCTCTTAGATTGCAGCTCCCCTGCATCGCATACGTAGGAAGTATGTTCCTTTTGTATGGTCTAAAGATTGCCAGGTTGCCTTTTTGCTACTGACGCCAACGCAACAGAATTACAGTTAGATAGAAAAGGAGGCCTTATCAATCATTTACAACGTCACAAAGTTTCATCATTGTCTCTATGGTAGAAAATTCAATTTGTTGACTGACCACAAGCCTCCTATGTTGCTGTTCTCACCCACTAAGGCAATTCCGCCACGAACGGCACAAAAGCTTCAGAGATGGTTCTTGATATTATCAAATTATCAGTATGAGATTTTGTACCGACCTACCACTAAACACGCCAACAAGAACACACTTTCCCGACTTCCGGTTGGCCAGGATGTGTCCTTTGAATCTTCAGAAATGGCATGTTGCCAGATATACTACAGAGATGCTTCCACTGTCGCAGACTTCCCTTTGAACTCTTGTCGGGTTGCACAGGAAACAGCTGCGGATGCGGACCTAAGAGTGGTAGCATGTTTTGTTCGCTCTGGGTGGCCCGCCAGAGCCAAAGACATTGAACGGCCTTTGGTTCGACATTATTTTGCACAACGTCACACGTTATCTTTAAGTCAGGGTGTTCTGTTGTAACATACTGACAACGACCAAACAAGAGTGATTGTTCCTCATTCCCTGCAATGAGAAGTATTACGCCTCCTGCATCAACGACATTGGGGTATTGTTCGGATGAAGCAACTGGCCAGACATCATTGTACCTGGGTTGGTAAGGACGCCCAGATAGAGAGCATGATGTCACAGTGTACGGTTTGTGCGGAGCATCTGGCAGCTCCTCCACAAACTCTTTCAGACTGGCCACACCCCAAGGGACCATGGCAACATTTACACATTGATTATGCCGGACCTTTCTGGAATACGCGCTGGTTAATCGTTGTAGACGCTTTCAGCAAGTTTCCTTTTGTGATTGCCATCAACTCGACGACAGGGTCTAGTACAATCAGTGCCTTAGCATCAGTGTTTTGCATCGAAGGTTTGCCTGAAACTATCATCAGTGACAATGGACCTCAGTTTGTTAGTGCACAATTTCAACAGTTTTGTCGTGTGCATGGCATTCACCACATCACCACTGCACCTTTTCACACTCAGTCCAATGGTGAAGCAGAACGTTTCGTTTGAACATTCAAGTCTCACATAGAAAAGATGAAAGGTCAGCACTCCAGGCAGCAAGCTCTTCAAATTTTCCTGTCTATGTATCGGTGCATGCCACGTGATGGCCCATCTCCTGCCGAGATACTCCATGGCCGCCGTCACCGCACTCTCCTTCACCTGCTACAGCCTCCCATGCACCAAGTCGGTTCGTACGGAGATTCGCGTTTTCAGGTTTCTATGCCGGTGATGTACAGGGTTGTTGCTGCAAAGAAGAGTTGGTTGGCGGGCACAATTCAGCGCGTGCTCGGTCGCAATATGTTTGTTGTCAGAGCTGCGACGCCATGCAAACCAGTTGAGCCTGCACAGGCCACGCGATCCTGTCTCTGGTTTCTTGATTCCAGACCCAGTTCCCCGCCAGGGAGCACTTTCACATCGCTCGCCGATGGGCCCAGAGTCCCCAGACTACGAGATTGTCCCCATGGAGGTCAACGCGCCTCCATTGCAGTGGTCCCTGCCGCCACAGATGACAGCATCACCGCGAGGGACTCCGGGACCGTGCATGCCTCCCCTGCCTGAGCCACGCACCTCAGAAGCTGACCTGCTCCCTCTGGGCGGAGGTGTGTGCCCTTCCCCTTGTTTTGGTGGGTTTTCTGGGGGATCGCAAGGTGGATACCGGGGCGTCTCATCCCAGCCTCAGCTACAACGCCCATTCCACCAGTAATGTCCCCGCCCAGGCCCTCCTCCCAGTGCCGTCACCGTGTCCCTCAGCGCTACGCCACGATGATGCGGCGGTTTGGGGGGAAGGGGTGTGGTGTCGCACAAGTCTGAAGTGCACGCCATGTACTTTCGCCGCGCGCTGCCATGCGTTCTTACAACGTTGGCCACGAGTGCCCTCTGCTGCAATCACGCTCGTGGCCACAACTTAACTGCGTCGGTCACTTGGCAATCAGACAGGCACTAGAACACTTTCATCAGTAGGCTCTATCTAGTTAAACTATGTATCTTCATTCCACTAGTCTGCTGCCCTCCAAGTTAAGTATTGTATTATTTCTATGAAATATATATCTTGTTCTAATCTAGCTTAATGTTTTTAGTTTCTGCTGTCCCACCGGCTGGTCACCTCAGACTCTGTACCGGCACACGTGTGCATCCTATTTTCCTGTGTCAGTCTCTCTCTACTCGGCTACCGACACCCAGGACAACCGGCGGAGACACAAAAGTGGCACAATGGATGGGATACAAAAGGAACAAGACTTTTTTCTTGCCATTTCAGGATGTTTGTGCATTGACAGATGCTTTGAGTATGTCCAGAAGCTATGCAAAGTATCCTATAGTGATTGTTTGTACCTTTTTGAGATAATCTATAAAAATACCTTTAGCATCCAAAAGACAACTGCTACCACCTTCCCTGCTGATATATTGCAATTTTTTTTTTTTTTTTTTTATTTTTTTTTTCCACTACCAGCTCTTCTGAACTGCACATATGGGAGCTAACCTTACAACACATTCTACGATCTCACAACCAGTGTGGAATTAACCTGCACCTAACAGTTCCCTCCCGCTCCCACCTGAGAGGACAATTCCCATCTGCACAGTTCAGAAGAGCTGGTGGTGGAGGGGAGGATCCAGATGGCTCGGGTAGTGAAGCAGCCATTGAAATCCAGAGTGCTGTGTTCAGCTGCATGCTTTTTGCCATAGTTTGGAGGTGGCCATTCATCCCGATAGAGAGCTGGTTTGTCGTCATACCGATATAAAACACTGTGCAATGATTGCAGCAGAGTTGGTATATCACATGGCTGCTTTCACAGGTGGCCTGACCTCTGATGGGGTAGGATACATCTGTGACAGGAATGGAATAAGAAGTGCTGGGCGGGTAGATTGGACAGGTTTTACATCGGGGTCTTCCACAGGGGTTGGGTTGGGTTGTGGAGGTTGGGTGGGCGATGGAACACTACTTTAGGAGGGGTCTCGGGTAGGATGTCTCACATTTCAGGGCATGATGACAGATAATCAAAGCCCTGACGAAGGATGTGATTAAGTTGTTCCAATCTGTGGTGATATTGGGTGACAACAAGGACACTCTGTTGTGACTGGTTACTGGGATTGGAGGGAGGATTGGCGGTGTGTGGAGATATGGCATAGGAAATGTTTGTGGACTAGGTTAGGATGATAGTGTCTGTGAAGGCCTTTGTGATGCCTATAGCATAATGGGTAAGAGACTTCTCATCACTGCAAATTTGTCATCCATGGGTGGCAGGGCTGTGTGGGAGGGATTTTTTGATGTGGAATGGATGGCAGCTAAAAAAAGTGCAGGTACTGTTAGTAATTAGTAGGTTTAATGTGGATGGAGGTGTGGATGGAGGCGTCAGTGAGGTGGAGGTTAAAATCCAGAAAAGTGACTTGCGGGTTGAGAAGGACCAAGAGAAACTGATGGGGGAGAAGGAACTGAGGTTCTGAAGAAACAAGGATAAGGTGTCCTAGCCCTGAATCCACACATCTTCCTCCCCCCCCCCCTTTTCCATTCCCACTCATTATACTGTATCTCATGTTTTCCTTGCAACTGAGTGTTGCCACTTACAATATCTCCTTAATAATTACTTTTAATTTTTATTTTTACTTATTTTTTTCCTATTTTTCCTAACTACTTTTTTCCTACTTTATTTTTACCTTTTTTCCTAATTATTTTTATCATTTCAAATCCCCCCACTCCCTCCCCACATTCCTCTACACCTCCATATTATCCTTTCCCACCCCTTCCCTTCACTGTATTCATTGTTGCAATTCAAATTCCCGCCTATCAGAGCTTTTAGAATTCATCATGCAACATGGAACCTTCCTTCCCCACCTTTACCCAGCATCCTTCCCCCTCCACTCCCCACCTCACTCACAGTCTAGATGCATGTGTCGCTGTAGTGTGGCCGCACATGGTGGTTGTGTGTGTATAGTTGTCTGAGTGATCGCGTGAATGTATGTGTTTCCTTTTCTGACGAAGGCCATGGCCCATGGCTGAAAATTTAAGTTGTGTGAATGTGATTATCTATTTTCATGTCTGTCAGCACCTCATTGAGCCTATTTACGGAGAGTTGTTATCTATCTTCCATTATTGACATTCCTATTGGATTTTCCTTTTGTACAGTAAGTTGCAACTTACCCTCATCACAAAATTAACATTCCAACCTGGACTTTTCATTGTTAGAATCAGCAAAGTTGCCTTGTACCCAAACCCAGTGTGTGGGTTTTTTGTTATTTTTTTCTTCCCATTGTCAGCCATTCCTTTTGTACTTTCCCTGTTTCATACCACATTCAAAACTGCACACACTCCTGCATCTGAGTCCCACTGTAGTAATGGTTCTGTCAATGCAAACACAGATCTGTGTAATAGCACAGACTGCTGATGCAGCATTACATTCTTCCCATATCAGTTTTCCCATCATATATACTTTCTCCCTCTTTCTTGCATATTTTACTTGTGTTGTTTATATATTTCCTTCCAACACCTGCCTATGCTACTCAAACATATATGTTAAGAACTCTGCTCCTACTTTACCATATTTAAACACAAACAAACTCTCATATCTTTTTGTCCCATCCTTTCTGTGAACTTTCTTCCTCATCTTGGTACACATTTGTACATATTTTTATGTTTTTGTGCATATTTTTGCTTTTTCTTTGTTACTTCTGAGTGATTTTGCATGGTCTTACATGTCCATACATTTTTGTGTTATTTTCATCTACTGTTGGGAATTTTTGCATATTAGTGTAATTTTTAAATTTGGGTGCATATTTGCACTTGTAGGTGTTTGATTTTTGATAATTTTATTCATTGGTAAGTAGTTTTGGACATATGCACACATTTATGAATATTTTCATGCATTCTTTTCAGCTATCCAGCTCCCCTCACAACGTAAAACACCTTCATCTGCCTATTTCTCATTTTTCTAACACATTCCCTGCTCCCTCTTTCAGCACCAGGTCAGAAAAGTATCTCTTTCCTTCATAAATGACCAGTCTCACAGCCTCCTCATTAAGTGCTGCCTAAACTGTGGAATCCATCCCAATGGTCTAACCATAACAATTTTCATGTTCCTCACAAAAGTAGTACTACACAAACACATTTCCATGACACAGGCATCCCTGAACCACTTCTGCTCCCTCCATGAGGTATTGATATTGTACAGTCCACATTGTATACACTTGTCTCTCAAACTGAACCTGTTGCACTCTATCACCTGGAAGAGCTCTCCAGACACTACCTCCAAAAGATATCCAGCCTACTGACATCCTACTGCTGCCATAGTGCTCCACGTCCAATCCCTAGCTTACCCACAGAGTTCCTCCTCATAACTACTCATAATATACTACTATAATTTTTACATTTATTTGGCAGCTGTAAAACCCTACCTCGTCACAAATCTGCAAGTTGATATTATGGGGTTTTGACAGGAGGAGAGAGGGTCTTTGACAAGTCCAACATGATTATTTTTGGTTGTGGGGCTGGAGGTGAGACCATTGGATGGACTGAAACTTCTTTGGGGTTGAAATTTTTCGTGTAAAGATTAACAAGTGTATTGGGCTGGTTTTGGATATTGTGGAGTGTTGGTAGTGAGTTTTGGGGACGCCAATACCCATAATCATCGACCATTCGACCATGGACAAATAATCACATCTTTACGATTGTCTTTGGGCAAGCCGCCACCAACAATCACTTTAGAGTCTGTATTATGCTTGTGAACTGTCGGTCCAATAAAGTATTAAGACACAGAAAAGTGTGATTTCTGGGGCTCACACCCTGTGAAAAACCCACAAATTTATTATGTATGTAACTTTGTAAGTAATTAAACAATATATATAATTCCTTAAATTTATTATGTATGTTAATAAATATGTGTAGCTAATTTGTATCCAGTGTACCCAAGTGTATGGTTTTTTGTTAAATGTCAATCTTACTGTATAAAATCTTTTGTACACAACACATGACAACATCAACTGCATGAAAACGCTTAAAGACGGCTGAATAAAATAAATAAATAACATCCCAACGAGGTAAAATTTTACTCCTTATCCCGGCAGTCGTGCATGATTATGTTAGCAAAATCAACAACATAGAAGAAAATTTTTGCCGAGATGTTAATATTAGAAATTCGAATCACATAGAATGACTTGATTAGTGTTTCATATGTATACCACTCTATGGTTGACAGGTTCTTGTACGATGAAGATTTCCTGATAAAACATTTGCATTGTCACATAACTGGTTAAGCCAATGACACACGATTGCCGGCATTCAGCATCCATTCACTTGAAGTTCTAAGGACGGGATCTAAAATTTAACCCCCTGACAGTATAAAGTGTAAGTTGGTCACCATAGCTGAAATAAGCTACAATGTGATGAAGTTATGAACAAATCGATGTCTATGAGTCAAAAATTGCTTTTTAAAAGTTATGAGCTCTAATTAGTAGGGAACCTATCAACTGATAAATTTATGTGCTACTTTTTATGAACAGACTTGCTAAAGGCATGTTTAATTTCAAATAATTTTAAGAGGTTCAGGTTGTTGCATTTGACAAATAGAAATTGAATAACTTACCCAAAGCACAGGCTCGTAGATAAACACACAAATAAATAGAAACACACACAAACACAACATTCAAGCTTTCGCAACCGTTGGCCGCTTCTTCAGGAAAAGAGGAAGGAAGGAGGGGAAAAAGGGAAGGATGTGGGTTTTAACGGGATGGAAGAAGAGTCACTCCAATCCTGGGAGTGGAAGGACTTACCTTAAAACCCGCATCCATTCCTTTTTCCCCTCCTTCCTTCCTCTTTTCCTGAAGAAGCGGCCAACGGCTGCGAAAGATTGAATGTTGTGTTTGTGTGTTTTTATTTATTTTTGTGTCTATCTACGAGCCTGTGCTTTGGGTAAGTTATTAGATTTCTATTTTATATTATTTATTTATATATGATAGTGTCTTATGAACTAACCCAGTTATGAAAAGTTTGAATATGGTCTTATTTATTTTGCAAAGTGGGTTGTTATTAGATTCCCTTTATTTAATTAATCCGAATTTATGGATATAATTTAACTGACACACCAGGGTCAATTGCTTGTTAATTCATTTCCAGTAATTCAAAGATTTTGGGCACAAAAATGTAATACAGCAAACTAAATACTATGAACACTTGAGCCATTTCAGTTGAATCTGGTAGGCCGAAATAACAAAGAAATGTGGTAATTTCTCGGTTATAGGCTTATTATGTAGCTGCTTTTATCTGTCTGTAGATTAATAATTGGCTCAAAGTACCAGATTACAACGAGATTTAGCAAAGTATAGTTGTTGGTCACAGTTAAGCTTAAACTGATTTTTGGGTTAAATATTCTGGAAGATGTCAACGATAGAAGAAGAACAGCATCACTTATTTATTTCACGGTCAACACTAAAAATTATCCCTTACAATTTATGTGCCTGACTGTTCAAAGGTCGTTGCCAACATCAACATGCTATGCCGCCGAGGCCATAAGTAAATACTGATTATAGTTATCGGCCAAGAAAATTATATATAAATAAATGTAACGGTTCTAGGAAATTAATTTACAAATTCCACGGTCCTTACATTTATGCATCGTATTTTTTAATACCAAATGCTAATTGACTGCTTGAATAGGAGTTTTATTAACCGTATTCATTTAATATGTATAATGTTGACAACTGAAAATACATAAATCGGAAACACAAGAATCATTAACTTTATTTTCTACAGTACATTTAATGCGATATTGGTATTCATATAACGGTATAACGAATGCTTTCTTTCACTTCTCGAGTTCTGTAACAATGCGCACCCTACAAATAATTAGTCGTTTTTAATTCTTCCTACACAACTAACTATTTGAGTAATTGAGCGACTGAAAAGTAACACCTGATTACGAACGTATACCATTCGCAAATTCTAACTAACAGTAAGAAGAAATGTTTCATTTGCCTCGGTTATTACAAAAAACCAAGTTACACAATACGTACCATTCGTAAGGAAAACTATGGTCTGATACAAGTGACGAAATACGCTGATATCTTAATCATCAGTGCTTGGCTTAAGCCCAAACAACGCACTGTACACATGCATACGTTTTCGCACAATGGAATTTGTTTGTCAACAGTCTCCCATGGCAACGGCAACATTGTTGTCAACGCGATCATTCTATTTCGTTTTTAGAATACAGTTCATACTTGCGTCACAGAAGTGGCGAAATGGGCATAACATTGGTTGACCTGAGACTGTAAAGTATAATTTATTTGAAAAATGTACAGTGCTGTCGCGATGGAGTACCGTAGTCCGAGTGTTAAAGGGTTGAAGGAAGGGTTTATGAGTCCGCAAGTGGTGTTTCATGTGTAGATGTTGGCAACAGCGCCGCAGCCAATCAGACGTCCTGTGCACTTTTCGATTTACTGGCCGACGCCCGACAGTGCATGGACGCAAGAGGTTCGTTCCAGCAACTGCCAAAGTGCTAATTTCAAGCGTGAACACAGCCGAAAGAAACAGGTGTTACAGCGCATGAGCGGCTCTTATGACGTAAGAACCCGTGTTTGATTCTTGCACTGCTGGAACCAAGGAGGTTAGAATACCTCCTTGGCTGGAACACTTTTTGCACAGCTTCTGGCTGGTTTACCGCGCGAAGTAGTAGATGAACTGCTCAGGGCCGGCGCAAGGCTGAGTGCCGCCCCGTGCGAGCTGCTAAATTGCCGCCCCCGCCCCCCCCCGCCCATTTTTTTTAAACAGATGTTTGTAGAATTTTACTTAAACAAATCTGTACGTAATGCCAGCAATGAATCGCAATTTTTGTTTTTACTTTTCAGATCTACCTCTAGGTTTCGGCCACTGAATGGCCAGTCTCAAAGCTTTTAATTCGTGTTTCCATCTAAACCGTCATGTTGGCAGTTACGTTCAGCATGACGGTCTAGATGTAAACATAAAACATTGAGAATAGCCACACTGTGCCCGAAATCCACGTAGATCTAGAATAAAAACACAAATTGTTGACATTCTCTACGGATTTGTACAAAACAGTCGCTGGGCACCAGCTCAAAAATGGAGTCAAACCTGATAGAAGAAATCTAGCTAATTTTAATAATCCTTGTAAATTTACAAAAATGTTGAAATGTGTGTGAAACATTATTGTGGGATACGCTGTTCAGGAGATGAAGTCATAGGAATTGAGCCGGGTAAAATTGAATTTCAGGCTGAATTTCACTACACACGTAGGTGAAACGATCAAAGAGTGGGGCGGAAGACAATGAAGAGAGGAAGAATAAGAAGATGGAGTAACATAATAATTCAATAAATACATAGCCGGGCATCGTGGGTACTAATGCTAGTCGAAATATATTAACTCACTGCACTGCGGTTGTTCATTTCAAAGAACTGACACTCGACATTTGTCGTAATTTCCATGTGTCAGTTCTTTCGTGTCTAGGGTTGCCAGATCTCCGGGCGCCGCCCGGAGTGCCCGGGTTTGGAATGAATTCTCCGGGTCTACGGGCCAATGACTCTCATCTCCGGGCGTGAATGTAACACTCATCTTAACTTTTTTTTCAGTACTATGCTCATGTAGCGACGATCTACATCGAACTTAACGTAACTTAAACTAAGGACACAACATCCATGCCCTAGGGGGGATTCGAACATCTGGCGGGAGCAGCCTCGCGCACCGTGGCAACTGCGCTGCTAGCTGTCAGAGCTGAACTCTCGCCGTACGTAGTATAGCACTGTCGATCAATTCACTATACAATTCGCGATCGTTGTTGATATCCTGTACTTCGGTGTATAACGTTTAATTGATATTACATTAGAACGTCGATTATCCGAACTAATTGGGGAACGTGGGTGTTCGGAAAACTGGTTTATTCGAATAATCTTATCTCTCATAGAAATGACAGCACTATTACGTTTAATCATTTTATGCCCTCAAGTTTACTTCTTTACGCGGCAGCAAGTGGTCATAACAGAAAGCAGACGGTAACTGTGCCCCTTCACATGGAGCCAGTGAGAAGCTCTTCTTGGTGGCGCGCGATCCTTCACAGTGCGCGGAGCCGCAAGTGGCAACTCTTGGAAGGCGCAGCTGTTGATGTGAGCAGCTGTTGATGTGAGCAGCTTTGATGCTGCCGCCACTTCTGCTGCCACGCCTACCGAAGTGTGCCGATGGTTGATCCACAGCAACTGGCAGCCTGGCCGGTCAGCTGCGGCATGTGAAGGCCAGCCCTAGCAATGGGGGGGGGGGGGGGGGATATTTGCTGGGAGGGAGGAGATGTTTAGGGTTTTATTTATTTATTTATTATTTTTTTTTTAAGTATTCACGTGTAATCCTGGTTGGGGGGGGGGCGAGTCATTGGCCAAGGGGGAGGGGGGCACGTATGGTCTCCGGGCCTGCCTCGAGTTCAATCTGGCAACCCTATTTGTGTCTGATTATGGAATGAGGGACGACAAATTAGTCATTGCCGTATCACTTCACTTTTCCTCCCTTTATTTTCATTCTAGCTATTGGGAGGACGCGTGCTTATTTGCCGACTTGCCAATTTTTTAAGTAACAGATCATAAAAAGAAATTTTCCTATTCTGCAATCTTGAAGGAGAAAAATTTTAACTTATTAGTAACATGTATGCGCAATACTAATTGTACGTTATATGAAAAGCACTAACCTATTAATTACATCCGAAGTTTCAAGAAATTCGGACGCACCAATTCATCTGTTCTTACGAAACGCAATGAAAGTGCTTCTGACCAATCTTGACTCCCTCGGCCAACTATCGAAAACGAATTCTGCAGTTTTCGTTGTAGTGAACGCAACAATACCAATTGCCTGGAAAGGCGAAGTGGTGACGCGGCGGTGCCGGAAACTAGGTCACGTGACGAGAAACAGCGAGGCGAGGCTACGGTTAAATTAGCGAAAGAAGCAAGAAGCGCACAGTAATTATGTGACCGATGATATTCTATGGCATTACGAACAATAGAAGAAAATACGAACTTTGCGAAAACTGCACAACTTTTTTTTCAAACAGAAATGAGGTTCAAAGCTAGCAAGGAAATCCTTAGAAGCAATGTTCTATCTATTGGTATTTGTTTTAGGTGTCAAAATTAACGTTTTGTTTTGTGCAGACGAGAGGGCATTGTTGCTAAAAGACCTTACTTTCTCAGGTTTTCATCAGAATCAAAGGGATAAGTAGTAAGGTTGAAAGATCTCCGGGCGCCGCCCGGAGTGCCCGGGTTTGGAATGAATTCTCCGGGTCTACGGGCCAATGGCTCTCATCTCCGGGCTTGAATGTAACGTTCATCTTAACCTTCTTTTTTTAAAATTTTCCGGCGCTTTTTAAGTACCACGCTCATGTAGCGACGATCTACATCGAACTTAAACCAAGGACGAACACAACATCCATGCCCTAGGCGGGATACGAACCTCTGGCGGGAGCAGCCTCTCGCCCCGTGGCAAGACGCCTCAGTGCGCTCGGCCATTCCCGGCCGGCTCCTCTCTAGTAATTATGAATAACTTTATATAATGTCAATTTCTTACTGCAACAAAACGCTACTTTTCTATTCTTCCTCTGAAAACTTTTCATTGTTGCGTCTGTAGTAATCGGCTAGCGCATTATTAAGCAAACACTGTTGCGGCAACGTATCAACTGTCGACGTCTTATTATTTGCGTTCGTTCGTTCATTGCTTGTTATCAGTTTACCGACAATTTTTGGAATACTCGGATCGTGTGTGAACAGACAAGTTTACATTAACTCAGATTAGTGAGTAATAACAGTCAAATGAAGAGACGATATCTAAGTTCGTTCCGTGAAGAATGGTTGCAGGAAGAAAATTATAAAGAGTGACTACAAAAAGTCGATACTGATGAGTGTGTGTGTACGTGCAGAATATCCGTTATCTCATTTACTGTTAAGTACGACGGAGTGAAAGCTGTTAATAAACATTTACAATCAGAAAGACACAAAGCGAATATTACCATACAAAAGAAGAATCAGTCGCTTCTTAAATTGTTGCCGAAACAATTTTCTGCAGAAGACGACAAAGTCACTGCGACGAAATTGACGTTGACTTACCATGGTGTGAAACACCACCATTCTTACAATTCTCAAGATTTTGGTAATAAGTTATATCCTTATGTTTTTAGAGATTCCTCAGTGGCAACGAAAGTAAGATGCGGCCGAACAAAAAGCGAGGCATTAGTAAAAAATGTGCTTCTGCGTTATGCTACAGAGAAGCTACTAAGCGAATTAAAGCAAAATGTTCCGTTTTCATTAGTTCAGACGCTTCAAACAAGAGCAATAAAAAACATTATCCGATAGTTGTAACATACTTCTCCAAAGATAAGGGAAAATGTAATGAAGTTCTTGATTTCTACGAAGATGTTAACGAATCTGCAGAAGCCATCTCAATCAAACTAAAATCCATTTTATTGGAAAATGGTTTGACACTAAATAATGTAGTTTCGTTTTCAGCTGACAATGCATCAGTTAATTTCGGGAAACACAATTCTGTCTTCACTAAATTGAAAGAAGAAAATGAAAACTTAATCAAAGCCAATTGTTGTTGTCATATTATACATAACTGTGCTAAGTTTGGATTCAAGCTTCTAAAATATGATGTAGAAACTCTAGTTCTTAAAATATATTCAGACTTTTCTTCATCATCAAAAAATTCGGAGGAACTAAAAACATTTTGCGAGTTTGCTCAGCATGATTACAGCGAAATACTGCGACACACCGTAGTGCGATGGTTGTCTTTGTAGTATGCTGTGGAACGTCTTGTTAAGATGTGGCGAGTTTTAAAGATGTATTATGTAGCACGGGGTGAGGAAAAAACACATCCCCTAATTTGGAAGTTCATTAGTTTACAACAAGACGAAATAAACGAGTATTTGCTAACACTACCAGAGTGCTTTCTGTATTTTTTAAAAGCAACTTTGCCTGTTTTTTGTAAAGCAAACAGACTTTTAGAAAAAGAGGTCACACTTTCCACAGATGTTCACGAGATTATGTTGGAAGTGAAAAAACAAATAGAGGGTCGTAAGGAGGATAAGTTTTATGGATCTGAAGTTAATATGTCTTTAGAACACCTTACAGAAGAAGAAAAGAATATTGTAGTAAAAGAGTGCACACTTGTTTACGACAGGTTATTAAACTATCTTGGTAAATGGTATAGCTGTAGTGGGAATGACAATGTGTATGAAGTTGTATCAGTGCTAGACTTATCTCAACCAAAACTATTTTCATTTAAAGACTTGGCCAAAGTGGGAAAGAAATTGAAAATTAGTTTTGATGGAAACGAACTGTATCAGGAGTTTTCTGTTTTGAAGTCTGTAGTATCAAATCTTGATAGGAAGGAAACTAATTATTGTAAAGTGTGGAGCGAGTTTTATGAAAAAGCAGATGCACCAAACTTGTTCAATATAACATTTTGGTAACTCAAGCTGTAAAAAACATCTAATCTTGTCCAATTGACTCAAATACCTAATAAAACTTAAGACACCGTTAAAACACAATGCACTGCACTACGCTAGAAATTAGATGATGATTAGTGATATAGGGCGCTCAACATCGAGTTCATCAGCGCCTAGAAATTAGATGTTTTGTGCAGCTACGAAAATGCATATAATGTAACTTGTCCCATATTTTAAGCTTTGAAAATGGTGTAATCACCGAAACTAGTTAGCGGAACAAATTTAGTCAGCAAAGTGTACAAATATGCATTTTTCAAAATTTATTGCTGCCCAGGATCGCCTCACCAAAATGTTTGAAGTATTTTTTAATTACACATTGGGCACGGTAAGTGGATGCGTGAACGTAAATGGATCAATTTGTATTGTAAAAAGTAATGACAGGTTCTTAAGATATGATGTCATTGCCCAAATCTCCCGCAGTGCACTATTATTTACTTATGTCACGACAGTGAAGTAATTTCCGCGCAAGTACAACAAATGGAGAACGAAGCACCAGTCACTGGCCACTACACTTCCCTGTCGAACCTGGCAACTGCACTGCTAACTGTCAGAGCTCAACTCTCGCCGTACGTAGTATAGCACTGTCGATCAATTCGCGATCGTTGTTGATATTCTGTACTTCGGTGTATGTTTAATTGATATTACATTAGAACGTTGATTATATCCGAACTAATTGGGGAACGTGGATGTTCGGAACACTGGTTTATTCGAATAATCGAACTGTACAGTTTCATTTGCCAATAAGTACTTTACAGTAAATGTATTTATAACAACAGGCATCTCTTTTAGTACAGTAATAATCTCGTATTTATCTCTCATAGAAAGGACAGCACTATTATCATTTTATGCCCTCAAGTTTACTTCTTTACGCGACAGCAACTGGCGGCCTGGTCGGTCAGCTGCGGCATGTGAAGAATTCACGTGTAATCCTGGTTGGGGGGGAGGGAGTTGGGAGGGTGGGGTGAGTCGTTGGCCAAGAGGGAGGGGGGCACGTCTACGTCTGGTCTCCGGGCCTGCCTCGAGTTCAATCTGGCAACCCTAATCAGTAGTATACTTAGATGAAATATGGATTCACTCGCATTATACAGTAAATAAATGTTGGCAAAGTGATAGTGTGCGAGTAGTATTGTCAAACGAAAGAGCCGGTCAGATTTTAATTG
Source organism: Locusta migratoria (assembly GCA_026315105.1). NCBI lineage: Eukaryota > Metazoa > Arthropoda > Insecta > Orthoptera > Acrididae > Locusta > Locusta migratoria. Next base: position 12,014,946 of record CM048750.1, read on the forward strand.
TCGTTCATGCAGGCGGAGAAAGGTGTTTCATGGCTCAAAAACCAAAACGTCCGACTATCACTCAGAAACGGATAGCAAACATTTTCAAAAATACGTCGAAACCGAACTTATGCCAGGCTTACTACCAATGTCTTTATCCCTTGGAACTACTCACAGCGTATTTACCCATTCTGAATACAGTACTTCTAGCAAATCAAATGTTCAAATGTTTGTAAAGCTTAAGGGACTTAACTACGGAGTCATCAGTCCCTTAATTTACAAACTACTTATGAACTACCTTATACTAAAGACGACAAAAACATCCATGCCCGAGGGGAGATTCGAACCCCCGACAGCGGACGGCCGCGCGTACCACAACACGGCGCTCCAGTACGTGCGGCTAATCCGCCGCGGCATACTTCTAGCCCTTTTAGGTATCGGGCATGTTCCACTGTAGTAATGTTCAATCATTTTTTTCCATAATGCACGGAGAATGAAACACTTGGAAACTGCCACTGAATGGCTTAGCAAAATTGCTTCAGGCTTAACATGTAACCGCAGTATCTAATATTGCATTCGAATTTCCAAATTAGATAAATTAGATTTCGTATTCTGCAAAATTAGTTCTGATTAAACGCACGGCACGTAACAAGCCGGCATCGTTCCACTCATAAGAATACTGGCGTGCAAGGTAGCTAGACAATTTGACTGGCGTGTACGCCGGACTGCTTCCCCCTCTCTGTTCCTCCGACGGTGCTGCCACAGTGGCGAGGAAGAAATTAGCCCTCCCCCTCCCCTTCCCCTTGTTCAACAGGGGGCGGCCGGCAGGTAGTCAGGCGCAATGCTACAGTTCCCGAAGCCGCTCCCTCCGAGTTTTGGTTTCGAATCCCCTCTTGGGCATAAATGTTGAGTTAGTCCTACAAAAAGAGGGGGGCGGGGGGGCGGCAGATAAAATAAAAGAAATCAGATCGAAAACGGAACGATTTAGGCGTTCTTTCTTCCCGCGCGCTATTAGAGAATGGAACGGTAGAGAAAAGTTATGAAAGTAGTTAATGAACCCTCTGCCAGGCACTTAAATGTGATTTGCAGAGTATCTATGTAGATGTAGATTTGCCGCCCCTCGGAAAGTGTCGCCCCGTGCGGCCGCACATGCCTTGCGCCGGCCATGGAACTGCTGATATGTGTAGCAGCACTAATTTCGTACAATGTGGGGAAGATATGTCGGAATTAAGATATATTACTTAAATTATTTAAAACAAAAGATTTCGTGGGTTGTGGTTTTTTTTTTTTTTTTTTTTTTTCCCCGAAGTGATATTAAAAGATTTTGTAACATTTCACTCTTGTTCTGCACAGGAACCAAATGTACTGGAACCCTTGCCGGACAGAGTTAACATTAAAAATAATAGAGTTTTACCGGCAACATAATAAAGACGGGCCTGAAAAGAAAATATTCAAATATATTTATGTATAGCTGTGGAACATGCAGCCGCGGTGGAGTAGCCGAGCGGTCTAAAGCGTCTCGTTGCGGAGCACGCGATTGCTCGCCGTGGAGGTTCGAGTCCTCCCTGGGGCATGGGTGTGTGTGTTGTCCTTAGGTTAGTTTACCTAGGTTTAAGTAGTTTTTAAGCTACGGACTGATGACCATGCAGTTTGGTCCGATAGATTTACAAACATTTGAACATTTTTGTGGAACATGCATATGCAGCCTGAAAGCTGTTCTACAGGCAAATAAATAAAATAAGCCGGCCGTGGTGGCCGAGCGCTCTGCGGCGCCTCAGTCACAGTCCGCACGGCCACTACGGTCGGGGGTTCGAATCCCCCAGCCCCCCCTCGGGCATGGATATTTGTGCCGTCCTTAGTCTTAGGTAGTTCTTAAGTAGTTTGTAAGTTTAGGGACTGATGACCCAGAAGTTAAGTCCCAAAAGCTTTACAAACATTTGACCATTTTTTTGAAATAAAATAAACCAATGGGACTCACATTTGAATAGATATACCTGCAGATGATGCCTAGTCGTATTTGAACAAATAAACTATTTTTCTTTGCAGTAACAAATATTGTGTGATCACAATTGACGGATTCGTGATTTATTCGTCGGTTTCTTTTAAATGAATGGGGAGGGGGGGGGGGGAGTGCTGGCGGTCGTACATAGTATGAAAATTGAGCCTTCGTGTAAAAGAATTGCGATGTCAGAAGAGAGTTGGGGAGGGATAGAAACCTTAATTCCAGGACCAGGGCCTCAGAAAGAGGATGAATGAAGAAGCCTCGGAAGGGGGAGGAGGGAGAGACCTCGAACGGAGAGGAGGGGAAGGAGTCGGAGAGGCAACTCGAGCAGGAGGGGGGGAAGGCAGAGGCGCATCGGCAGGAGACGACGGAGAGGCCGGAAGAGAGGTATCTGCCTCGAATGTTATGAGGGGAGGAGGGTAGCCCTCAACTAGAGGTGAGGAGGAGGGCTCGGCATGAGCAGGTTTAATGTGGGTTACCGACACAGTGGAGGGAGAGTTATTGAGAAGCAAGGTAAAGGTGTTGGGGGAGCACCTGAGCACCCGATGAGGGCCCGAGTAAGGGGGGCTGAGCGGAGGACGGACCGTATTGTCTCATAGCGTGATAGCAAGATTCCAGGCTCTTGGTAACAATGACCTGCAGAGGAGTGTGACTGGAGGGAGGTGGAGGGCAGATCCTCGCGCAATGCTGACGCACCCGGTCTACCAGGGTGGGGAGGTCAGACGAGTGACGAATGCGAGAGAGGGAGGTAAAAGTAAGGATTGTCTGTAGACAAATTCGGCTACAGTGCCACGGAGGCCCTCTTTGCAGGTTGCTCGTAACCCGAGAAAAACGAGGGGAAGTGCCTCGGTCCTTAGAGAGTTGTGGCCACCACTCTACCAGCCTGTTGCTTTGGGGGAGGTAGGCAGTGGTGTGGATGCGTTTGATGCCGCAGAGGTGGCAAAGGTCGGAAAAGAGAGTGGATTCGAACTGGTGGCCTCGGTCTGTAGTGATGACCGAGGGACAGCCGAACAGAGAAACCCAAGAATGAAGAAGTCTTTAGCCACTGTCTCTGCCGTGATGTTGGAGAGAGAGGTGGCCTAAGCCCAGTGGGTCGTTCGATCGATAGTCGACAAGATATGGCGGAAACTATCAGCTAGAGGAAGAGGGTTGATGAGGTGAATGTATACATGTTCAAATCTGCCTGTGGGAATGGGGGAAGAGCCCAAAGGAGGGGAGGTGATTTTGTTGTGTTGGCAGGGAATGCAGGCCCAAGCCCAAGCTTGACAGTCTCGCTTTACATCTCGCCAGACGAAACGTTCGGTGACAAGTCTGGTCAAGGTGTGTCTGCCAGGCTCCCAGTCCCCACACATTCCCCAAGAACCATTGCTTTTGTGTTACTAAGTGAATGGGAGAGGACCAACAGCTAGAAGAACGTTCAATTATGCCTGACTAGTAATTCTGCAATCTGTGCTTCCACGGCCGCGAACTTTTCAACACAAAGGCAGCACAGTTTGCTACATACAGGCGTGTCATCGGTGAGTGTGAGTCTGTGGACTGTGCCATTAGTTACTAGAGAAATGCACTGCCAAGGGCGGGAGACAGCCAGGGGGGGCGGGAACAGTGTCGAGTGCATCGGATTCATTGTACGATGTTGTGACAGCCGGCGGAGGGATGAGAGGCGACACTTGACTCCCCCGGCTGGCTGTGATATCCGCCGGTGCCACTACAAGTGTGAAGGCGCAAGATGGCCGCTGGGCTGCAGAGGCATTCAGGTTGGCAGGCGAAGTAGTTGAAGTGGGCACCATCGGTGCAGGTGAGGACACCATCTGGGAGTGCGCACTAATGGCGGAAGTTAAAGTTTCAGTTATTAGGTCGGTAGGCTGAGAGTTCTGAAAAGTACGCGGAGCAGGCACCAGAGGACAGATCCGGAGCTCAACGAATCACACGATAAATGTCTGTTTGAGGGACCACGAAAACAGAGTGGTGCACAACATCGAGTGAATGTGATGTGTTAAAAAATCTATGCACACAATAGGTTCTGGAATGTCTGCCACTAAACAGTTCCACTCGAGAACGCAATCAGGAGAGAGGTGCACAGAGTAAAAGGTTGTACCCGCACACTTTAGTTGTGTGGCATTAACAGCGACTGTGGTAGAAACACTACAGGTAGTGAGGCAGCTGTTCCAGTGGGAAGCAAGTGGGCAGTAGCGGTCCATTCTGTGGTGGAGGCCGGCTGCGGTGTCTCAGTTGTTAGGCGACGCAGAATGCAAGGTGGGTCAACAGGGTCGGCCAGCATGTGGGAGCGGCCTTGAGCGAACATGTGAGGAGGTGCAGTTAGCGTGTGAGCAGAGGCATTGAGTTGGGCTTCACGTAAGTAGGCGGGGTGAACCCGGTCAGCTATGCGGATGCACTTGCTCGGATACTCGAGGATATTGTAGGCCAGAGCCGTCTGCACTGAAGAAGGCAGCTTGTTGGTCCAGACTGCCATCAGAGTTGAGTCTGGCATATCTACTCGCTGACCTGTTGTCGAAGGCGTCTCCACAACTGGGAAGACTTCCTCTCGTCGAGATGTTCTTCCTACAGATTGTAGCGGATGATTTCATCAGGAGTGCACGTAACATGCTCCAGGATCGCCTGCTTTGCCACGAAGTAGTGACGTGTCGTCGATGCGACATTCCCAGATTAGGTTGATGTGCTCGTGCAGGTGTGTGATGAGACAGAGATAGCGAGATGCATCATCGAGGAAATTATGTTCGAACATTTGTTCTACTAAGGCGAACCACGTAGTCGGAGCCACGAACGAAAATGAAGGCAGCTTGGCCAGACATCCAAGCGGCGTCAGGCGATGTTTCCAGTGTTGAGGAAGGCCAACGCGGCAGAGGCAGTGAATTGTGCTGATGAAATGGGCGGTTAAGTGCCAGCCACACGAGCAGACATGGTAGGCCAAAATGGGTGTGGCGCGATAAGGGCGTGTTGGGATGCCGAATGTGGCTGCACATCAAACACATTGTTCTGTCATGACAAGTTTACATGCGAGAAATTACTCGACAGAGTGTGAGGGTTAAGAACACAGTCCCCAGGTAAACACTGCACAGGTGGTTGGTTGTCTGAAAGACAAACACTGCACTGTCCACAACCAAACCTGCACAAACAGAAAAAGAGGTCCTGAATTAAACGCAGAGCTCGAACAGTCAGGAATGAGACCGTTAGCCAGTTCCTTAGACATACACGGTGAAATATAGTTCTTGCGACAGCACACCACTGTTCAAACTATGTCCAGGCATGTAGGTCGTGGTTGGATACACTGGTGCCCATGGCGGGCCGTGAATACAAATTTAAATCACAGTACACTGAACTAATTGGACTTGGCACTGGTTGAGAATGTGAGCCCACAAAATGGTCCTTCGAAACATGAGTATTGTTCGTCATTTGAGCACCCAGAATGCAAGATCGGGGTCACAAAGCTGGAGTCCATTGTGTGACACTGTGCATCGTTGTTCCAGGCCAAATTGAACAAGTCCGGAGAAATTTGCTGAGCCCTGTGCTGAAGTGTTGAAACAATTACACTTGACGAATCATGGAGCAGCGGTGAGTTGAATGATGGTTGAGAAACCACCGTGAAGCCCGGTGGAAGTTGAACCGGTGTGTTCATTGTGGTTGTAACCGTCGGACCATGTACTGCTGTATTTCGCTAATTAACTCCTTGCAGGTGATTGAAACGCACTGGAACATGCATCACACCACAAAAATCTCAGTAACAGATCACCAATGCGGGTTTTTCACGGGGTATGAGTCCCAGAAAACACACTTGTCTGGTTACAACAGTTTATTGACTTTAACTTCAACAAGCATCGCTACAGACTGAATGTAATTGTTGGTAGGAGCCAAGAGACGACTCACCCAAAGACAGTCATAAAGATATGATTGTTTATTCAGAGTCGATTATAGCTATTGCCATCACAAGATGAATCAACAATACATCATGCAAAGATGGACAAAATAAGCACTTGACCGCAGAAGGCAAAAAAAAAAAAAAAAAAAAAAAAACAGCACCTCAGTGCACGCTGTGGGAAATAACTGTTGCCACTGATGAGCAATACTACTTCTGGCACCTCTTGGTCGTTATGGGAACTACCAACTTACATACAACTCATGGTTCAGGATATAAACCTTCATTCTGAATGAATCAGGGCATCATAATTATGTGGTATGTTTCTTGTACCACCACACATTTATGCCAGGCAGAATGGTGGTTAACAAAGTGTACCACCAATCCTGAAAGACTTTTTTGGGACCAAAAAAGGTAATATTTATGTGGTGATGCTGGTATACCAACTGAATACCTCAGTAAATTTGCGGGTGCATCATTGGCAACCAATTTCAGATGTCCATAACTGAGTATATTGTATATTAGTGTTGGTGTTGGGTGTTTAAAGGGGACTAAACTACTGGGTCATCAGTCCCCATATATAACTCATCATAACTTGGTACTACTAACATCCAAAGTAATCTTTGTTAGTTTTGTGACAAAAAATAAAGTCACATTTATTGTCTGGTTAGGATACAAAAGCAACTTAAAATTGCAGAAATTTTGCAAGCTGTGCAAATGGCTTTATTGATGTCTAATTTCACTTTCCCATACTGTAATTAAATGACTCTCCACATTATAAGAAACTCTCAACGTCCAGTCTATGCCACCCTGCTTCTTTTGAGACAAAAAATGAAGTATAGGGTACATGAACAATTGCATACCAGACAAAATTTGTGGAGCAGTCATCAGTATCCAACTTCAGATGTCCATAATTAAACAGAATGCAAAATGTTTCTATCAAAGCACAAAAAAGGCAAATATCCCCTTTCCAGACATAGTAATGTATAGGGAGGAGAACTACCATCTCGACTTACCTGACAGCATATAAAATGTTGTTGTAGTCTTCAGTCTGGAGAGTGGTTTGATGCTGCTCTCCAGCCTACTCTATCTTGAGCAAGTCTTTCATCTCCTCATAAAAATGGCAACCCTCATCCATTTCAATCTGTTTACTGTATTTGTTTCTTCGTCTTTCTCTGCAATTTTTACCCCTCACACTTCCCTCCTATGCTACTTTCATGATTCCTTTATGTCTAATAATGTGTCCTACCAATCAATCCCTACTTTTAGACTAGGTATGTCAGAAATTCCTTTTCTTCCCCATTCTATTCAGTTCCTCCTCATTAGTTACCAATCTACCCACTTAACCTTCAGCATTCTTCTGAAGCACTATGTATTAAAAGCCTCTATCCTCTTCCTGTTTGAACTTTTATTATCCTTGTTTCACTCCCATACAAATGCCTTAAGAAAAGACTTCCTTTCACTTAAACTAATATTTGTCATTAACAAATTTCGGCACTCTGAGCATGGAGTGGTGAAAAATTGACAATTTGGATCCTGTGTCTATAAGGTATTTGAGGTCGCCTGTCCGTTCCACTACGAAGAGACGTTTGGACACGGTGCTGCAGCTAGGTGTGTCTAGGCCAGGTTACAAGTGGCATTTCGGTGCATGCAGGGAGGCTGACATCTCCTTGCGTCATTGCTGAAGTGACCATGGTAGTAGCAGAAACCTGTCTGCTGCTGATCAGAGTCCTGCGGAGTACCGTCAGAACGGCTGCTGCTGCCCTCTTGTAGCGAGTTCTCCAACTGGTCCACCTGCACAACCAAACTCTGCACTAGGAGGTGCAAGCTGCTGTTGGTAGTGTATCAGCACTTTATACAGAATATTCATTATTACAATATCCTCCCAATTTACGTGCATATGCTTCAGAAGACCATTGTTCAATTCGTTGTTATGTATTTCACGGTATGTTCACAAAATAGAACAAACACGCATTTTAGAGGGAGCATTCTTACATATGCACAATTCTAAACATTGAAGAACATAGCTCTATTTAATTAATAAGAGTGTCTGAAACCCTTTTAGGAAAAGAAAATTTTGGTAGTGGCAGGTTTCGAACCACTGACCTTCAGCATTACAGACTAACACATGGCCCACTACGCTACGGCCAACAATCAGAAGTTGCGTTCTTTAATCTCGTACTATTGATGGAACTTGTTAACTGATGTTAATATGGCATTTTTAGACACTATATTATCATTTATCGTACAAAAAATGACGTGTTTTTGTTCATTCTTCAGTGCGCCATTGCTTTAAAATGACAACGTGTAAGTTACAATAAGAAAATCATCAAATACGCAACGCAAGATGGTGTATGCCAGAGAGAGTTCTTTGGTTGTGGGCGAGGAATGTCATGCGACATCTCCGAACGGCTGGTTTTCGTTAATTCTATGGAGTGTCAAATCTCCATTATTTTTGCAAATATCTCTCAAACAATATGAGATATGATAAAAACATAAGTGAGTAAAGTTTTAGACAATTTTCTCCTCTACAAATTCGGTTATTCAATTTTTGTGTAAAATGAATGGTTAAACCGTTAGTTTATTTAAATTTCGAACTGTCAAAAGACGATTGCAGAGGCCCACTTTTAGTGGGCCAAAAGAAGAAGAAAGCAGCTGAACTTGAAAGTCCTTGTTGCCATATTTGAACTTGTCATAGTACTATAAATAAGATTTGTGTAATGCCTCCGGTGGTAATGTGTGAGCAAACATATCATGAGCCGTGCGCATACAACAGGCGTGACAGTACAACGCAAGACAGTCACTAAACACCGGAGCCCACCCTGAGTGCTACAGACCCAGTCAGTAATTGTGTAGATGTTGACTAGGTGATGTCTCTCAGTGCATTACTGCCGTAAAAATTGATTGCCTACTCATGTGATGTTTCTAGATACAATATTTGAAGACAAGTGTTGTCTTGTTTTCCACGTTTTTTCTCCTGGGTTGTTTCTCGGTTTCTCACTGCTGGTGAGATTGTATGGCACCTGCTGAAGCAACTAGGCTTTGGAGAGTCGTACCAAGCTCGAACTCGGGTACTAGAATCTCTTGCTTCCACCTCATCTGGTCTCCCCCCCACTTTTTCTCACCTGCTGTTTCTCCTTCAGTGGCCACTCTAACTAATCCGCCCCCTTTCCCACCATATGACAAGTGTGTGGAAGAGTGGGATGCCTAAGAGAAGCAGTTACGACAGCATTTTCATACTTTTGTATGGACTGATGTCACTTCGTGTTGAGCTTTATTTATGTCATGGCTGTCACCTTGTATTTATCAGCTCCTTTACCAACTTGCCCCTCTGCAGGATCCTTCTGCAAATATTACTGTAAACTGCCATATGTGTCAAATGTTGTTGTAGGAAGCAACCTCAGCAATCTTGTCAGTTGTGGGCCATGGACATTCATTGTCTATGCCATTGTTGCCATTTTGTCACTGATCTGCATAAAGAATTATGTGCAGATCAAATAGTACGAGACACCATAATTCATCTCGCACCCGATCACGAGCCATCCCTTTTTGTGAAAATCCTTCCCTCATAGAGTTTCTCAATATTAAATAATATTTTGAGGTTTCTATGAATCAACTTAAATCGTGTTGGGAAATGGCAAAAATTCAACCCAGCCTTTCTCCCCATTGCTGCCCAGTTTACAACGGGATGGTACAATAGCAACCGCCTGCTCTCAGCCATGGCATCAAAGCAACTCGTCCTGCGCACAGCAGCAGCAAAGCCGGTAAGACAGTAAACAACAGTGCACACATTCAACGCTTCCTTCTTGCCCAGCTTGTTTTGTTGACCATGATAGGCCCAATTGTCTGTGAAGATGGGCCAGTTATCACTGCCAGAAGAAAGGTTACATAGATTCTGTTTGTGCTGCAAAAATCCAACACGTAGATGCTGAAGCTGACACGGTTAAACAGATAAACTCTGTATCAATGTGATGGTTTATTGGGAGGTTTTGCACACAGAAGTAGACACGGGTGCTGCTGTCATATTATTAAATTCGCAGACCTGCATGGATCTAGGTTCTCTCCTTTTTACCGGTGGCACGGAAATTAGTAAACTACAATAACAAAATATCCAATTTCTGGGACAGTTCTCTGCCCATCACATATAAATCTGTATGTCGATCTACTAATCTTTTTTTGTTGTTAACAATGCACAACTTGTTTGGCCTGTATTTTTTTTTTCACTGTTTCTAATGAAGTGAACTTCATCTCTGAACAAGTGTTTTATGCACAACTGGATTCAGTGCTCAATCTATCATAAACACACAATCATTGCCATGCCCAGACGAGCTTCTAGCAAAGTTGGCTGGTGGTCAGTATTTCTCCAAAATCGACCTCTCGAAGGCATACTTACAAATTCCCCTGGATTTTGCCTCTAACTTTTCCTGGTATTAACACACCTTTAGATTTGTATCAGTATTTGTAGTTGCTGTTTGGAGAAGCTAGTGCTCCACAGATTTTTCAACAGTTTCACAAACAACTCACAAAGTCAGTGCCTGGCTGTGTCAATTACCAAAAATGATATTGTGGTGTCCAGTCCTTCCTCTGAAGACCACCTCCACAACTTACATGTGCTCTTTTCTGCATTACAAGTCATAGCACTACAAGCCCCTCCATCAGAATGTTTCCACTATTGCGTCTTTCCCCATGACCTACTTCACTCAAGGATCTCCAAGTTCTTTTGGGAAAAAGTTACTTGCTATCACAATTTTTTGCCAGGTTGGCATCCATTGTAAAACCACTGCACGCCCTGCTGTGCAAAGGTGCAACATTTCACTTGTTTTGGCATTTGAAACAGCATTTTACAAGCTAGAAGAGATGTAACAATCTACACTGTCTCTCAAGAACTATCAACTTGGCATCCATTTAGTTTTAGTGGCAGACATTTCTCAGCATGAGCTAGGGGCAGTGTTAGCTCACAAATTCCGAGACGGGTCCAAGTGGCCACTTTCCTTTGCATCTAAAGTGCTCACTCAAGCTCAAACTAGATATTCAGTGATTGAAAAGGAGGCTCTCACTATTGTTTATGTTCTGAAGATCTTTCACGTCTTCTTGTACGGCGTAAAGTTCCAGCTCGTCACTGGCCGTAAACTGTTGGTTTCCCTCTTCCAAACCCTGTGCTTCATTGCCAGTGAAAGCTGCCCATTGCTTCCAATGTTGAGCACTATTATTCTCTCAATAATTCTGAAATACAATTCTGCCCAACATTACAGCATGCGAATGCCAGTGCACTCTCTCATCTTCTGGCCGAGTTACTCATTTTTTATGCAAGAAAAGTTGCCAACATTTATGAAATCAACTGTCATTTACCCCTCTAGCACAATATCTACAATACTGGCGACTTCTCTCTGAAAACAGAGGACTCAAAAAGCATCAAAGTCGACATCTTGATAGGTTGCACCTGATCTTTAAATTGCCTGTGCACAATGAAAGACAGTAGAGATGGGTAGGTCCAAGATCTGTAAGAGCCCAGCTCTACAGCTAGTTGAACGGCCCATATCTGTCAAGTGAATTCATGCCCACCGGATCTGTATTGGTGAGACATTACAACCAGTGTACAATCTTGTGTCTAACAAGTGAATGTTCTCTGACTGAGGTGTATGTAATTCTGTTAGACATGAGTTATATAATATGCATACAATAAGTAATTAACAGATAGTGTTATTCCACACTTTACTGTTCTCTAGCAGTGTCATAAAAAATCTAAAAATAAAAAAATATTCCAAAACATCTATCCATCCATCCATCTATGGCGGGATACAGGGAAAAAAGAAAGGATGCACAGAGAACAGTAATTAAGGCAACAAAAGAAGTTAAGCAGAAAATTGGCAAGGAGATAGAAAAAAGTATGTGGAATACACGAGCAAAAAAAGCCTGGAAAGTATTAAAAACAATGAGAACACAGAATGAAGATCAAGCAGATATAAACCTGAGTAGTATGAAAGAATGGTTACAGCACTACCAAGGACTTCTAACTGAGAACAGAACAGCACTCACTGAGAACCAACCACAAATTTCGAAGTGTGACAGCCGGGGGTGATGGTTGTATGACTGTGTTGTGTGCCTGTGTGATTGCGTGAGTGTTCTGTTTTCTGAAGAAGGCCATGGCCGATAGCTGAAAGTGTTGTATGTGTGTGTATTTTGTATGTGCCTGTCGCAGCTTGTCACCACGTCTTTGCGGTGAGTTGTAAACTGTCCTTACTATATTATTAATTCCAACCTAGACTTTCCATTATTATATTTCACTGTTTATAAAAATACTTTATTTGCACTTCACAATACATATAAATTCACAAAACTCGCCATGCAAACCATGAATAACTACCAGTTGCATAAACTAAACTGACACTCGGCATGGAGACTGATGGGATGCTCCCATCAGCCACCACGTCGTGAGTCAACTTGGTACGTAATGCAAACAACAAAATGTTTGATATACATTTAAATAAATGCATAGTGTCAAGCAACTTAACTGTGTAACATTTATAAATACTATGCTTGAAGGTGAAAGCCATATCAGAGTCAATTTATGTCAATCATGTCATTTTTTCCCCTCCATGAACAAGGTTTCACAAAGCATAAAATGTAGGAAAAATTTGTATGTCGACACAAAAACGGGAGAGAGTTAATTTTCTGAACATAGGATATTTGACAGGACTGACAAAAAATTGTGTAAAAGGCAGGAAAACGTAAAATACAGAAACGTAAAAACGGACTGCATTTCTTTGTTGGGTGTATGAGGCTGAAATGGCTTAAGAGAGCTATTTATGAATTAGGCAGACACACTAACTGACTTCAAAATGGAAATACTGATGGTGATTAGTGGAATATTATTAATTATTAGGATCGTTCAATATGTTTTATTCATTTCTCAGTATACAATCACAAAATATACATCACAATATATACAATCAAACTGTACCATATAATTTTTTTCTGTTCATCACTTTATTTTACACTTAATTTCCCCATAAATATCTATGCACACTTCACTTGTGGATTTATACATTCTTTGAAAATAAATATAGCTGTAATATTTTCTGACAAACCTTCGCTCTGACCACTCTCATATAACATGTGAGCAAGTATTTTACAACTCTCCTCACGAGACAGATCTATATGGCTACAAAGAGAAAAGTGTTCTTGCAGTGTTAACTACTATAGTAATTGAGCTCTTACACAATGCCACACTAGTTCAGTATTCTGGGATTTCTTGGATGGCTTAATTTCTGACATATGTTTCTTCTATCTTTATTTTTTTATTAATTGTGTAACCATAGAGGACCAATGAATAGTTTCAGATAATCCATCTTTGTGCCCATGTTCTGTGTGGGTTCTGGTCCTGCCTCAAATTAAACTTGTGGTGGTACCTCCACTATTTCTGTTGTGTTTTTTTTTTTGCAACATGTAACTTATTCATGGTGAAGGCTTCTACATTGACTTTTCTTATTTGTACTAGATAAAGCAACTGCACATCATCTCACCCCTAAATATAAGCAAAATCTGAACAATTCTGAACATACAAGCTATCTGATACAACACACACCACAGCCAAAACAATACAGAGGTCTGCCAACTGACACAAATCATTCCGGTTTCATCAGAATGAAATAGTGTGTTTATCGAACACAAATTTCTTTGCTGTGATTACAATTAATTTCATTTAGCATGTTTAGCACTGTAATATTTAACACCACCAACAGTTGAAGCTCTTGCATGCTTTGTAAGAACAGCATTTACATTCATTTTTTCTGTTGCAACACGCCTGAAACAATGAAAACAAAATATAATCAGCGACAATTGTTCAGAAAGTTGTAATTTCACTTAACAAAATAAATTTAGCAAAACTTTTTATAAGTAACTTCTTGCTCAGTTTAAAATAATACCAATGCTGAAACAAATGCTTTTATTAAAATGGTAAATATTAAGCAATATCACACTTTTGATTCAGTTCCCCTTAGTGCATACTGTTTGCAGACACATTCTTCTGTAAATTTCATACAGTAAGCAGTATGAACTCCTTACAACTGCAGGGGATCATAATGCTTTCAGAACGGATGTCACCATAAAAAGTCTCCATCTTTTTCATTAAATGAAGGCAGAATTTTGCTACAAATTTATTTTTTGCAATGAGGATATCAAGACTTGAGTTCAGCAAGCAAGTTCAAAAGACTGAAAAAAAAAAGTAGTTATGCAAATATGAAAAAGCTTGCACTTATGACATTAGCCTGGAAAGGTGTATCGAATTAGTCTTTTGGAGTGATATCAGCATTATCTTCATGTGCTTTAGCAACCATTCAAAGAATGTTGTTTCCAGAACCATCATCTCTGTCAATTTTAATCATTTTCAGTAGAAACTTACAAAGGGCTATTTATGCTCTTACCTTGAAGTGTATGTTTGTAATGCCTGCAAAGTGTGATGGTAAGATAAGATGGAAAAGACCACAGATACACGGAAGCATACAAGAAGAGTCACCATTGTTATAGTCTTGCATTTACTTATGAAATTACATATGACTATTTTTATTGCATGCCTTTTGCTTCTTTGTAGTTATGAAACAAGTATTACAGATTAATAAAAATTACCGAGCGAGGTGACAATAGAAACACTGGACTCACATTCGAGAACAGCGGTTCAGACTTATTTCTAACCATTAATGATTACAGTGATTTCCCCAAATCACTCCAGGCAAATGCTGCGATGGTTACTTTCAAAGGCATGGCAGATTTCCTTCTCCACTCCTGAGAAAAACTATCCGAGCGTGTGCTCCATATCTAGAGACTACGATGTTGACTGGACGATTAAACCCGAAATTTTCTCTGTGAGGATACCAATTATTTCATTAATTAACTTTGGTCTGGTTTTCAATTTTGAAACCCTGACTCATTAACAGGTCTTTTTCTTTCTGTGGAGAAGTACAGCTTGTGGGAAGACATGGAATCCAGGTGGAATACTTCAGACAAGATAAAAAAAATATATATATTACCAGAGTCCTGTAAACCGGACGTACACAAAGGCAGAGCCACTTGCGATAGCACCCATGTGATTTACCAACTAACAAGCCTGCACTGTGAAGTGTTCTATGTGGGAATGAACCAGCAACAAACTGTCCATTCGCATGAACAGACACTGACAGTGCTTCTTGGTAATGAGGATCACCCTGTGGCTAAGCATGCCTTGGTGCACGGCCAGCACATCTTGGCACTGTGTTGCAACATCCGGGTTATCTGGAAACTTCCCACTGCCACCAACCTTTCAGAACTTCAGAGATGGGAACTTACCCATCAGCATATTCTCTCTTCCCATTGCCCACCTGGTCTCAGCCTCCAGGAATTTCAAATTCCCGCCCACCATTCAACAACATCTTTGCCCCTGATCTTGGGACAGAGCCTCTGCCTCAACTGGCATCTCTGTCCAACCTCTTTGCTTTTTACACATGTCTGCCTTGGTGTGTGTGTGTGTGTGTGTGTGGGGGGGGGGGGGGGGGGGTTATTTGTATTTCTGTGTACCTGTGCTCAGTCACCTAATATATGTAAAAATAAAAATAGAAAAGAGATGACTTACCAAAAGGACCGGCTCGTCGATAGAAATAAATAAAATCACACACAAACACACATACAAGCTTTCACCACCACTGGCAGCTTCTTCAGGAAAAAGAGGAAAAAAGGGGAGGAAAAAGGTAAGGATATGGGTTTTAAGGAAGTGGAAAACGAGTCATTCCAATCCCAGGAGTGGAAGGACTTACCTTAGGGGAAAAAAAGGAAGGTAAACAAATACACACACACTCAGACATATCGAAACACAAACACACCTAGACAGACATTTGTAAAAAGCAAAGAAGTTGGACAGAGATACCAATTGAGGCAGAGGCTCTGTCCACAGAACCAAGGCAAAGATGCTAAAGATGACGGGCGGGAATTTGAGTTAGTGGAGATTGAGACCAGGTGGGCAACGGGAGGAGAGAATAAGCTGAAGGGCAAGTTCTCATCTCCGGAGTTCTGAAAGGTTGGTGTCAGTGGGAAGTATCCAGATAACCCGGACGGTGTAACACTGCGCCAAGATTTGCTGGCCGTGCACCAAGGCATGTTTAGCCACAGGGTGATCCTCATTACCAACAAACACTGTCTGCCTGTGACCGTTCATGCGAATGGACACAGTTTGTTGTGGGTCATTCCCACATAGAACGCTTCACAGTGCAGGCATGTTAGTTGGTAAATCACGTGGGTGCTATCGCAAGTGGCTCTGCCCTTGATCGTGTACACCTTCCGGGTTACTGGACTGGAGTAAGTGGTGGTGGAAGGGTGCATAGGGCAGGTTTTACAAAGGGGGCGGTTGCATGGGTAGGAGCCAGAGGGTAGGGAAGGTGGTTTGGGGGTTTCATAGGGATGGACTAGGAGGTTACGAAGGTTAGGTGGGCGGCGGAAAGACACTCTTGGTGGAGTGGGAAGGATGTCATTAAGGATGGATCTCATTTCGGGGCAGGATTTAAGGAAGTCGTATCCCTGCTGGAGAGCCACATTCAGAGTCCGCT
Organism: Locusta migratoria; assembly: GCA_026315105.1. NCBI lineage: Eukaryota > Metazoa > Arthropoda > Insecta > Orthoptera > Acrididae > Locusta > Locusta migratoria. The sequence continues at coordinate 12,031,369 of CM048750.1, forward strand.
CCAGTCCCGGAAAGTATCCGGTGACAAAAGGGGCACTTCTGGGATTCTTCAGTGGAAGGTTCTGGATTTGGAGGAATGAGTAGGTGGCTCTGGTAATTTGCTTCTGAACCAGATCAGGAGGATAGCTGCGGGATGTGAAAGCTGTTATTAGGTTATTGGTGTACTGGTTCAGGGCTTTGGGACTGGAGCAGACTCTTTTGCCACGAAGACCTAAGCTGTAGGGAAGGGAACGTTTGATATGGAATGGATGGCAGCTGTCATAATGGAGGTACTGTTGTTTGTTGGTAGGTTTGATGTGGAAGGATGTGTGAAGTTGGCCGTTGGACAGATGGAGGTCAACATCGAGGAACGTGGCATGTGATTTGGAATAGGACCAGGTGAATTTGATGGGACCAAAGGAGTTGAGGTTGGAGAGGAAATTCTGGAGTTCTTCTTCACTGTTAGTCCAGATCATGAAGATGTCATCAATGAATCTGTACCAAACTTTGGGTTGACAGGCTTGGGTATCCAGGAAGGCTTCCTCTAAGCGTCCCATAAATAAGTTTGCGTACGAGGGGGCCATCCTGGTTCCCATGGCTGTTCCCTTTAGTTGTTGGTATGTCTGGCCCTCAAAGGTGAAGAAGTTGCTTCATCCTAACCCACAACTTCTTGAAATATGACAACCATAATACCCCTTTTTAACACCACGATGAAGATTTATGTCTAACAAATATTACGAATATTCGATTAATGATTAAAAATCTCCTCAGAGATATTGTTAAAAACGAGATAGAATGGCTGGCCAGTACTTATCATTGTGCTGTACCGCGATAGTAACACAAATGAATAATCAGAAAAAAGGGGACAAAAAGGACAAGCTTTCGGAACACAGTTCCTTCGTCAGGTAGGAGAGAAGGGAAGAAGAAAGAATGGGAACAGAAGGGAAAGGTAGTTCACGACCTAGGTCATGAAGGTGGTGTTTCAGGAGTGTGGACGTCAGAGATACTGCAGTATCTCTGACGTTCACACTTCCAGTGTCGACGAAGAGTGCCCATAGCAGTGTCCACAGTCCAAAGTCGACGGCCAAGGCACGACTTCACCGTACCCGGCAGCCAACGAGGATGCCGGCCAAACCCGCGCGCCCACACTAACAACCCCGGAATATACCGACCTGATGGCCGTGGGGGCACACTCGGTGGCTGAGGCAACAACAAATGAAAGAGTGCGAGGTTGCCGGCCATGAAGCAGTTCCGCCGGGTTGCGTTCCCCCGCCGGAGTGAACCGATACGACATCAAGAAACGGCTAATGGCATCATCCATAGAGCAAGAGGCCACATATTTGCGCATTTGAGTTTTAAACGTACGCACAAACCTTTCCACTTCGCCATTAGACTGAGGATGAAACGGAGGGGCCGTAATATGACAAATACCCAGTCGAGCACAAAAATCTCGAAAAACAGAAGAAGTGAAAGGGGTGCCATTATCTGAAACAAGTGTGAGTGGAAACCCCTCCAAAGCAAAAACCTTAGACAGTGACTGAATAGTTACTGCAGTGGACATGGCATGGCAACGAAAAATGTATGGAAAGTTTGAGTACGCATCTACGAGAAAAAACCAATAAAAGTTCAGGAAGGGGCCCGCGTAATCTATGTGCACCCGCTCCCATGGCTGTCGGGGCTGTGGCCAAGAAGAGAAAGATGCCCGAGGCGCCGCTTGCTGTAAAGCACACAACGAGCACTTAGCCACCAGCCTCGTAATGTCCCCATCGATGCCAGGCCAAAACACATGCCGGCGAGCCAATGTTTTCGTGCGGGATACTCCCCAGTGTCCTTCATGAAGCATCTGAAGCACTTTGGAATGGAGATCCGCCGGAATCAGCACCAGCGGAGCCTGTCCATCTGTAGCCAAAAGGAGAACCCCGTCCCATTCAGACAGGCGAAAACAGAAGGAATAATAGTTACGGAGTGGATCTGAAGTCCGACGTGGAGGGGCATCAGGCCAGCCCACTCGAATGTAGTGAAAGACGCGCCGCAGCACGGGATCTGACGACACCGCCTTGGCCAACACTGGCGCCGTAATAGGAAAACCATCAACAGTAGCCTGAGCTTCCTCATCCAAATAAAAGCATAAAAGTTCTTCTCGGTCAAAGTCAGGATCGGGCCCCGCCGGAAGGCGCGATAACGCGTCCGCGTTAGCATGCTGTGCCGTGGGACGGAAATGGATTTCATAATTATAACGGGAAAGAAAGAGGGCCCAACGTTGCAACCTATGAGCTGCCTTGTCGGGAAGCGCTGCTGTAGTGTGAAATAGAGACACCAAGGGCTTATGGTCAGTAATAAGATGAAATTTGACCCCATTCAAATAAACATGAAATTTTTTCAAAGCATAGACAATAGCTAATGCCTCCTTTTCAATTTGCGAGTACCGTTGCTGAGTTGCCATCAACGTCTTAGAGGCGTACGCAATGGGGCGTTCTGACCCATCGAGATACTTATGGGCCAAAACCGCTCCATTGCCATGTTGGGACGCATCAGTGGCGAGAACCAAATGTTGCCCGGGAACATATGCCGTCAAACAAGGTGCAGAAACCAGTAAGTGCTTTAACGTGCAAAACGCCCATTCACATTCAGACGACCAGGCAAAGGGAACACCCCTGTGAAGCAGACGATGTAAAGCATGCGCTACCGAGGCAGCCCCCGGTAAAAAACGGTGGTAATAGGCAATTTTGCCCAAGAAGACCTGTACACCCTTAACAGATGTAGGACGCGGCAGGGACTGTACCGCGGCCACGCGATCTGGCAACGGGCGGACGCCCGCTGAAGACACCTCAAACCCCAAATAAGGAATAGAAGGTTGGAAAAAATGGGACCGTGCCAGGTTGCAGCGGAGACCAGCTGCTTGTAGGACAGAGAAAAGCGCCCGCAGGTTTTGTAAATGCTCGTGTGGGGAGGCCCTAGTCACAACAATATCGTCTAAGTAGTTAACACAGCCCGGAACCGGTCGGAGAAGCTGCTCTAAGTAGCGCTGAAAAATAGCCGGGGCACTAGCGTCCCCGAAAGGGAGTCGCTGATATTGGTATAACCCAAAGGGAGTGTTGACGACCAACAAACGTTTAGTGTCGTCGTCCAAAGGGAGCTGAAGATAGGCTTCCGCTAAATCAATGTGAGAAAAAGAGTGGGAACCAGAAAGTAAAGCAAGGAGTTCGTCTGTCCGCGGCATGGGGTATGAGTCAACCACAGACTGTGCATTGATGGTGACTTTAAAATCCCCACATATGCGTAAAGACCCCCCCCCCCCAGGCTTCTTTACAATAACCAGCGGCGTAGCCCATTCACTAGAAGAAATGGGAGTTAAAACCTGCAAGTCCTGTAGGCGATCTAATTCCGTCTAAAGTTGATCGCACAGGGCCACCAGCACCTGGCGCGCACGAAAATACTTGGGTCACGCCGTCGGTTTCATGGTAATGTGGGCAGTAAAGCCCACGGCACAACCCAGGCCCCCCCGAAAACAAGGAAGAAAATTCCCAACAAAGAGCATCTAACTCCGAAAAAGGAACCGAATCCGACAGGAGGTTGACAGAATCATCGAGAGAAAAACCAAAAACATTAAAAGCATCCAGGCCGAAAATGTTAGTAGCCGCAGTGTCATCAACAACAAGAAAAGTGACCGGCCTGACGACAGATTTATACGCCGTGAATTGACCCAAGAGAGGAATGCGCTGGCGGCTGTAGCCACGCAAAGAACGGTTGACAGCCGCCAGAGGGGGCGAACCCAGTCGTACATACGTGATATAACTGAGAAGAGAAATGGAAGCTCCCATATCAACAAGTAAAGTAACTGCCCTGTCAAAAATCTGAATGTCAAAAAAAAGTTTGGGAGACGAAGAGTGAACAGTGTGGACAAGATTAACTTCCATCTCGTCATCTTGCTCATTCGGCCGAGAACGGCAGTCAGAAGCCATGTGGCCTTTTTTCTTGCACGAGTGACATGTAACCCATCGCTTGGGGCAATCAGCCCTGTCATGTTGTACAAAACAAAGAGGACAGGATGGAAAGGACCACTGCGAGCGAGCGGGAGAGTGCAGCACAGCCCGCGCCTGCCGCGAAGCCGCTGCCTGTTTACGACCGTGCGCGCGGCGAGTGGGGCGCTCCCGCATGAAAGCGACGTCCGCGCAATCCAAAGCTGCCGAGCCCGACTGCGAAACTGCCGCGACATCATCCCAAGTCTCAATTTGATCCCCTGCAGCCCGTGAAACTTCAAAAGACTGTGCAATGTTTAAAACATCCGTCAAGGTGGGATTCTCCAGCTGTAAGACGCGTTGGCGCACTTCCCTATCAGGAGCAAGCCGGAGAATTGCGTCCCGAACCATATCGTCGGCATATAACTCCTTGTGGGTCGGAGTAATGAACATACACCGGCGGCTAAGACCGTGCAGCTCTGCGGCCCACGCCCAGTAGGACTGATTCGGTTTCTTATGTGACCGGTAAAATTCAACTCGCGCCGCAATAACATGCGTGCGCGGGCGGTAATGGGCCGACAACAAACGACACATCTCATCAAAAGACAAAACAGCCGGTTCCTGCAGGGGGGCTAATTGACGCAAAAGTTGATAGATGTGGGGGGAGACCATCGAAAGAAATAAAGCCTTACACAACGCCGAGTTGGACACCCCGAACACAAGGAAATGTTGACGCAGTCGGTTTTCATAGGAGTCCCAATCTTCTAAAGAATCGTCAAAGCCCGAGAACGGAGGCGGAAACACAGTAGTGGAAGACACAGAACCGGAATCAAACGCCGGCCGAGGAGCCGAAAGCAACCGCGACACCAGGGAGTCAAAATGGTCTGCCTGAACCGACACAATCGTCGTTAACCGCTGAATGGACTCAACTACAGTCTGCAAAATCTGGCCCCACGGGGGCAGCTGAAAGTCCGCTGGAGTCAGTCCTTCGTTGTCTACCATCTTCCGCGACAGAGCACACGCCAATTCAAAAACCACATTCGTCGCCAATTGTGTTGTGACTACTAACACTATTATACAATATATCCCGGCTAACACTGTTGCCAGGGCCCTGAGCAGTCCCATCAAAGTCACAATAGATATGTTCGTTAGCACACACAGTATGCAACTGAGGCGAGGTCTCGGCTGTCCCCGTGCCTCTCTCAAACGCCGCGCGGCCGGCAGGGTGCAGCACGGTAGTGCCGCCAGCGCCGCACAGTGGCCAGTTCTGGTAACGGGCGGCGCGCCGTCTAAACACACGCGCCGCGCGTTACCACAATGGTACATACAAAACTGAAGTTGTAGGCAATTATTTAAGTTTTAGGTGCACTATGTAAATGTTAACATGTATAACGACTTTGTATCCTAACATACTGGGACCTACATGAATCTGCTTAAGAAACCAATAGTGCCGAAGTTACAGTCAAAATTTAGATCTGCAGATAAATTACTGGTTGCTGTCCTTTCCTGTATAACATTATATAAAAACACAAAAAAATTGTAGGTATCGTTTTTTAATATTATACAAGGGGGGCAATGAAACATATATAATTCTAATGGGGCTTTATCACAAAATCAAAATAATGTGTGTATGCAGCTGTTAAGAGTGGTTGAAGGAAGTAGGAGTTTTCACACATAAAGGGGATATTAGATGACTCTGCGAGAGGTACCTGCCTAACATGAGAGCCATCTAGTAATAGAATGAGTCGAACTATGAGTTCGACCATATTGTCAGCAGTGGAAATAAAAATATTTCAGTAATGAAATAATAATATTTCTTGGTTTTACAAAAATACATGAATACGAAAACTGAAGCACCATAAATCAAAAGCAATTTTGTCATAGATGTGCACAAAAAATCATGTGTATAGAGCCTTTAAGGGTGGTTAAAGGAAGAGGGTGTTTTCATAAATAAAGGGTGCAATAGACAATGATACACTGTGAAAAGTACACGCCTAACACGACAACCGTCTATGGGAGAATGTGTGGAAATATGAGGTACACAATGTTGTTAAATATGAAAATTGAAATTTCATGGCAGTGGAATAATATTGTATTCATCTGCTGTTGCTAATCAAGTAAGTTCCAAAATTTAAATTACTCAATTTTCAAAAGCTCTCATTTCCTGTGTATCTTATTATATGGAAATGCTATGTTTATGTGGGAATTAAAAATCAAATTACTTTTTAATTTGAATTTCATTACTTTGTGAACACAAATGTTTGAATTTTGACCACAGGCAATACTATTATATACAAAAATCTGCTCCTATTAATATATCATTTAAACTTACTCAATGTATGGATATATTTCATTCAATGTCCACCTCTCTCGAGTCTGAAACAGGACACGAAATCTTTCATTAATGTCCTCTGGCAGATCAGCTTCAGGAAAATGCCAAATAACTTCTGGTTTGGAATCCTTCTGCATCAGAGCTATTCCATCAAGGTATTCCACTTTTGTCTCCATACCTTTGAAATAAGAAAAATAGTTGCAAAAATAGTAGCACATAGTTTATAAAGTAGTAGCATTTTAAGTAGCTTTAAATATTAGTGTGAATAATTACTACCCATTCATTCAGATACAACCTGTATTTATAAGACATCAAATGTTGCAAACAAATCATGTCAATAAATTTTTAAATGTAATTGAAAATTTAAAAGTAAATTCAAAAATAAAATTACACACTGTTAGAAAAATGACTGAAAGATTACAATTCAAGCTTCTTTATGAAACGCAGTCAATCAAATTTGATTCATTTATAAACTATCTTCAGAATCTTCTCCTCTCTGTTTTCAATTTCCTTTTCTTTTTCATATAATTTTAATGCCTTTCATCATTCCCTGACCTATACTACCCCTTCCCATTCTTTCTTCTTAACTGCCTGTTCACACCTCAGTTTGTTTCTTTAAGGGAAGTTTCAGCAGTATCTTTGGTTTCTTCTCTTCCTGTAACACTATCTCTGCCTGCTCTTTAAATTTCTTCATGGAAATTTTCAAACCTGCAATTGTTTTTAACTCTGAGCCTGTTGAGATGGTTCTTATCTCTTTCAGCTTTCAACTACTTCCGTTAAACTTTGGTATTTGAGTTAATTTTCATAAGATATTCAAGCTTATGTAGATCTGTTGTAATTAGTAATTAAAAAAAACATATCCATAATTTGGCAGCATTTATAACTATCCAATTTATTCCATTGTGCAGATGTCGTAACAGAAAAAAAGAAAGAGTTATAGGGTTCATCAAGGCAAAAACCAAACACCTTCAAAACATCATTCTGTCCACACCTGTACATCAATTCAACCTGTAACAAATGTTTCAATTTGTTTACAATTCTTGGCACTATTCATCTTCCTTGGAGTTTCAAATGTTTCATATGTAGAGTACTAATAATGTTGATTGTTATGTAATGCTCACATCACTGTCAAAGTACCACTCATCCGCAGTAAAGAGTATTTACATTTATGGGAAAAATCTTTAGACTTGCCCCGAAAACCTTTTTTGAATTACCCACTGATTGTTACTTTAGTTGACAACAGAGCACAGTCTTCTTCTTTGTTGACACTAGTACGAGGCGAGTTTTTTAAAGTCAATACAATTTTGAAATTAAATAAAGACATACTAAGATATCTCAATATTTTATTTTTACATGAGATCCTGAACCTTAAGCTACTTTTCTACATAATTTCTGCCAATATTGAGGCACTTTCCCTACCTTCTGGCTCCTACCCTTGTAACCGCCCCCCGTTGTAAAACCTGCCCTATGCACCCTTTCACCACCACTTACTCTAGTCCCGTAACCTGAAAGGTGTACACGATCAAAGGCAGAGCCACTTGCGATAGTACCCACGTGATTTACCAACTGACATGCCTGCACTGTGAAGCATTCTATGTGGGAATGACCAGCAACAAACTGTCCATTCGCATGAACGGTCACAGGCAGACAGTGTTTTTTGTTAATGAGGTTATCCTGTGGCTAAATACGCCTTTGTGCATGGCCAGCACATCTTGGCACAGTGTTAGACCATCCAGGTTATCTGGATACTTCCCACCAACACCGATCCTTCAGAACTCCGGAGATAGGAACTAGCCCTTCAGCATATTCTCTCTTCCCGTTGCCCACCTGGTCTCAACCTCCGCTAAATTTGAATTCCCGCCCACCATCTTTAACATCTTTGCCTTGGTTCTCCAGTTTAGTAACTGTGCTTCACTATTACGAAAAATACCACTCCCGATGCATTAAATGAGCAATCTTCAGGGCGATTTTGTGACCTACCATGCCCGGAAGTGACATCTATAAACGGTAAAACTTTACCGGAATTTTTATGGTTAGATCGTTGGTAGGGATTCCATGATTTAGGCAGAATTTTAGGAATAGGATGTGGGATTGGGTTTTGGTCAGGGAAAGGGATACTTTTCTGAACTGGTGCAGATAGATGGTGCAAGGGTCCATTGGGGCAGGGATGGCATAAGGAAAATGGAAAATGATGGGAGAGATGGGGTTAGGAGATTATGAGGAGCCTAAGGTCTAGGAAGAGGTGCCACAATACACACCAAGAACGCAAAAACACGCGAACTGACCCACACAAGCATGCAGAAACATACAAAAGCACGTAAAAGGCAATCAAAACCACGCACAAGGATGCAAAATTACAAGAATGCGAAATCAGCTATGAGAGCAAATAGTTACTCACAAAAATTACACACAAAAATACAAATCAGTGTCAGCAGAGAAATCCGCATCATGAAATGTGAAACAAGGATTGTACTGATGCTTTAAAGTGACTAAAACATGGGACACAATCACATAAATTAATGTAATTTCTAAATTATGATGGAAGAGGAAACTGATTTAAAAGAATGAAGCTAATGAATTGGTGTGCATATATGCGGGCAGGCCCATTGCTCCAAAATGAACAGGTTTCTGAATTCTTAGTTCATTAATACATGAAAAGTAATTTTTTTAATTAAAAAGACTATATGACCAAAATCACATGTAAAAATGCAAGAGGGAGAAGAAGGAAATGTGTATAGTAGGATAGGATGATAGTAAGTAGCAGAAATTGAACCTGGGATGTAAAATTAACAACCAGTGCACTTACCCACTGCACTATGCAAACAATATATGTATCACAACTAAATTAGCTTATAGTTCAATCATAGAACTTTGGTAAGTGTTCTTTCTTTTCCTATGGCATATACAGACACAATAATTTGAAAGGTACATCTACCTGCTTCTTTTCACACTGTTTGATCATTCCAAGACCTCCCCCAGTCAGTTCATAATTTAATTACCCTTTTTCCAATTTATCCCATGCCTTTTCTTAATCAGTTAAATCACGTCATCTTTATATCTAAAGCAGACTGTCCATGTGTTTTTTGTGTGTACATGTTGCATACAAATCTATACGTTTGTTCCAATTTTTATGAAATTTTGCACATATAAGCTTCAATCCATGAGGATGGTCACCTTAAGTGTAAGGATCATAAACAATGAGACGCGAGATAGACTGCTACATCACGTGGCAATGTTGCACATTTTCTCCTAACCACTGTACCGAAATCAACCGAATTTGATAGACATATTCCTTACCATGAGGTAACAGTTGCTGCAGGGTTAAGAATCACACGACACATGGTTCAGGAGATATGACATGATGAACAATAAACATCGCAAAAAACTGCCACATAATTCGATGAGACTACTCAAACTATGAGAATGAGAGTAGTTAGCGACTTGCAACAAACTTTAAAGATAGTTTCAAACCTTTTATCAAATTTTTTCTCGCTGACAACCACATAAAAATAATAATAATAATAGAAGGTAAAAAGTTTAAAAGTTTCTCGCTTACTACTTTCCCCTGTTCATGGAACAAACCTATGACATTCGGTATGACATTACAGTTTATAATCTTACACTACAAATGCATCGCAGGAAATTTTACAGACAGTATACACACATATAGCTGAATGTACCTTCGAAACTGTATCACAGTACAATATGTAATTCATGAGATATGAGAACATAAACAGTAACATTCATGGAAAATTGCCCCATCATGCACAAGTTTTAATCTATGCCTTCTTTATAACTAATTGTATTCGGAACAGATTTTACCAACATAGAGCACTTATACAAATAAATATATATCTGAAAAAAAAAATTACAATTGTACAACATACAAATCAACCATCAAATTACCCATCTCCGGCTACAATCCTTCCCTCCACAATGACCTCCACCTGTTCAGATTCCATCCATCCATAGCACTCACCAACCTGATCCTTCAGAACCATGAAAACCTAGCCTAAACAACCTTCCAGCATATCATATCCATTTGATAAATTTTCCTGCTCTGCAACCTCAAATACCTGCATCCTACCTCCAGACTGATACCCTTGGCAAGACCAATACTAGAGCAGCATGCACAATGCCACCTCAGAAAACTCTCCAACCTTTTCACCTCCTACTCCCGCCTTGGATTACCATTATCCACCCCCTTTCTACAGCCTCCAAACATACCCCACAGCCTCTCATAGCTGACAAACCTTGCCTAGCACACCTTCAGCATTTACCGCACCCTTAGAAAGTCCCCCACACCACCACACAAAATCCACCACCAAAACAGACGAGACACACAGTCATGAAGCTCTCCTCAAAAAGCCTCAGTCCCACAGAACACCATTCAAACACACACCAGTACCAACACTGAACCCTGCCTAACACATTTCACCCCTCCATCCAGTCGAGATCCACCCATAATTCCACCAAATCATCCCCTTCTATCTTTTCAGAATTTCCTAACTTCTAACCTGCCATCACCATCTTTCCCCAAATCTCTCAAAACGGATACCAATCTCACACCTACAGAAAGTAATGCTATCCACCACCTAAAAACTGATCCAGACCTTATGATCCTACCTGCTGACAAAGGCTCCAACACTGTGGTTTTGGACTGCAGTGACTATATTGCAGAGGGTTTCCGCCAACTGTCAGATTCTTCCACCTACACACTCTGCTACGATCCCATCCCCAAAAACCCAACAGGATCTCCAGTCCCTCCACAAATCCATAGGACCATCCCACAACCTCTCCCCAGAGACTCTCCCCCCCCCCCCCCCCCTATAAATCCCACACCCCCACCTTTTACATGCTGTATGAAGTTCACGAACCCAACCACATTGGATGTTCCATTGTGTTCGGTTATGGTGCTCCCACTGAGAGAATCTCTGCTCTCATGGAACAACATCTTCAAAATGTCACCCACTTCCTACCCTCCTATATAAAAGACATAAATCACTTCCTTCACCGACTCTCCACAGTTCCTGTTCCTTTACCACGTGGTACCTTGCTTGTCACAGTTGATGTCACCTCCCTCTACACCAACATCCCCAATGCTCATGGCCTTGTCACTGTTGAACACTACCTTTCACAATGCCCAATTACTCCAAGCCCGCAACCTCCTCCTTTGTTACCTTGACCAACTACATCCTCACCTGCAATTACTTCTCCTTTGAAGGCATCACCTACAAACAAAATCGTGGTACAGGCATGGGCATCTGTATGGCACCTTCCTAAGCCAACCTGTTCATGGGCCATCCAGAGGAATCCTTCCTGACTGCCCAGGATCCCAAACCCCTCATCTGGTTCAGATTCATTGATAATATCTCCATAATCTGTGAGGACACACTATGAACATTTCTTCAAAACCTCAACACCTTCTCCTCCATTCACTTTCCACATAATGTTGTGAAATTTGCATTTAAGTAGGTGCATAGTTGAATGAACATCATAAATCTGATGCAGCTCACCCCAAATCTCTTCAATAGTATTACATTAACCATTTCCTTACTTTGCATTTTCCTTGGTACATTATGCAAAATTGGTTTCGTAATTTTTTCCACCTGAGGTATCATATGACACAGTTATGTGTTAAAGGCAGTTTCTTGTGTAGTTACAAAGACACACACACACACACACACACACACACACACACACACACACACAAACTTTTATTAAAAGCTGACCTCTCAAATGTGTCGTGCCCGAGTGAGACATGCAATGTAGTTTAATTATTCAAAAGAATAATCTGTAAGCACTGATTTTGTTTAAACATAGCAATAACCTTCAAAATAATAAATGTGTGTATATTTCATCAAATGTCTATATCAAGAAAGGATTGGACTTTGATTTAAAATATTTTTAATTATCTTCTTCTAGCCTTCGAGTAATTAATTAGTTCAAATTTCACCACATTTCATCAGGCTCTTCATGACAAGGAATGTTACCATTAAACTTCAAGTTTGAAAAATGTAAAAAGGCCATGGCTTGGATTTGTAGTCTTGTTCTTCATTTGTTGTCACAACCTAAGAACTCAAGCGATTAACAAGATCAACTTTACTAATCGATCTATAAAATTTTTCCATAAATTGTGTTAATAGGTGAAAAAATATTTTCCAATTGGAGATTAACCAGTTTTATGCTTCAGAACATATAAATAACTATCTGTTCAAGTAATAATGTTTTCAACATACGGAACTATGATTAACCCTTAGACATTGCAGAATGGCCGCAATCTGCATAGATTAATTATTTCAAATTCAAATGTCTGTAAATCTATCGGACCAAACTATGTGGTCATCAGTCCGTAGCTTACAAACTACTTACACCTAGGTAAACTAACATAAGGAAAGGACAAACACACACAGCCATGCCCCAGGGAGGACTCTAACCTCCACGGCAAGCAACCGCGCGCTCCGCAACGAGACGCTTTAGATCGCTCGGCTACTCCACCTCAGCAGATTAATTATCTTCAATAGTAAACCCCCAAGATCTCTGTATGGTTATTTAATTTACTGATGACCAGTTTTAATTGGCTCTGCACAATGTAATTTTAAAAAATGGAGGTTAAACAGAACACGCAACATAGCATTTAGTCAAAATACATAAATCACATTATCAACTGCTTGTAAGAGACTCCAACATCACCACACTGTAGTATTTTATACGACCAGATGATGGTGGCATAGCCCATTGAAACCGGTTGTCAATACATTGTCATTATATATTATAAAAGTAAGTATACAATGTGCATGCCGCAGAAACTCAAAACAAAGTAAGGTGAGATAAAAGGACTTACACGGGATGATAACCCTACATCTCGACTTGATCAAGATATTCTTTGTTTTTACCTAAAGAGCACACAGGGTATACCTTCAGAAATATAATTTTTAATAGGCATTCGAGTTGGCATTTGCAGTTGCACCTGGCAGAGGCCACGCGTGCACAGTAGAGATAGTCAGAAACAGTGACGACTGGTAAATTTTCGAACAATCCTAGTAAGACAGCTGACGTGTGTCACACATAAGGAAAAGGGTACACAGTACTTTTTCCTTAAATATTGTACTTTAAAATATTGCATACAGGGCATACCTTCGGAAATATTATTTTAATGTAGAAGAATTCGAACCTGAAATCATATCTGCACCCCACGCATACAAATACTTCAACTGTCAAAGAATATGACAGCTGAACTATTTAAAGATGAAGCAGCAGCACACTTTTCTGACATACTTTTACAAACAGGCAAAGGTACATATCCTACTGACTACTCGACTGGCCTCACGGATCTCAACAGTCATTTCTGCAACAAAGGCAACACTGAAAACGAGCTCATCGACAACATTTATCTCGACATTGTCCTTAACTACACGAATTTGGAGTGACCATTTGAAAGGGCGATTTTGGCAACTAAAAATAATATTGTCAACAATATCAACTCTAAGAATACCAGGAATGCCATTACGTGGTCTTCGACTTAAAATTGGATCTCCGATCGTACTACTACAAAATCTTAACTCGCCAAAACTATATAATGGAACAAGAATGATCGTCAAACACATCATCGAAGCTGAGCTTATGACAGGGAAAGAAAAGAGACACACAGCATTTATCCATAAGATACTACTGGTCTCTACTGAACTGCCAATCCAGTTTAATAGACTGCAATCCCCATAAAACTAGCTTAAAGTTTTACTACAAACATATCACACGTACAAACTTTAAAATATTGCCACATCAATCTTAAAAACTCTTGCTTTTCTCACAGTCAACTGTATGTCACTTGCTCTAGAGTAGGAAATCCAAAAAAATGTTTATATACACTGCTAATAATAAAATGAAAAATGTTGTTGTTAGAGAAGTGTTGCAATACATATTTGAAATACACTGTCAACATTTTATTCATCTATAATTAAACTGTTTATCCTTTTCTTCCAACTACAACAAAACCTTATATCAAGTCCCGAAGTGTAACTGGGTACTGCAGCTAGTTTAATCATATAGTAATTTTGGCTCTTTTACTTTTGAAGATAACTAATGTTATGTTGGACCAAGTCTTCACTTATACCCAGAAGTAGGCCACTTGCAACAGTGGCCAAAATGTCAAACAGTTTTAAAGATTGACAATGCAGTCTCAAACTCTGAAGAATTTTACTGATAGGAAGTTACACATTTAGAAAAGATAAACTGTACTTATATATCATTCTTACATATTATTTTTTAAATGAATAAGTTACAAGAATTTTTGTCAGCAGCAAACTCATTAAATGGAAATGTTACCTTCTGGAACACACTGCCCCCATGCCAGCATGAAGTCCTGCAGGTTGAATTGCCCAGCTGGACGCAGCAGAACTTCTGCTAAAAACCTGCATATTTCTCTTTCACGTAGCCTATAGAGTGGTTTCCCTGTAAAATGAAGACAGTGATTTTTATTCATTTCTATACATTTTGATATTCATATTACACACACACACACCTCTTCATAAAGTAGAGCCATTCCTTCACGATTTGTCCAACTTTGCTGCTAAGAAACTGACACTATTAAAGGAGTAAAATCCAGTCTACACACTATGACTTGCATTAACTTTTTCACATCACAGCAGGATCTGGTTTTATTATTACGATTTTTTTTTTTTTTTTTTTTTTTTTTTTTTGTGGCAAAGGAGGGAATGAGATCAGGAGCTATTAATACCACTGGGAGCTATACTGGAAAGAAGGTACAGCTAGTAGAGACAGTAGTGTTAGGTGTATTTAGCTGTCAATGGCATTTGGGTAACAGGAGACAAAGCAGAAACAGCACAGCAGTGTGTAGGGATTTAGTTCAGGATAGCAGTCGAACCCAGCATAATTGCGATAAGATATAGTTGGCAGTCTCCAGCAAGAAAACCAGGATTGTGCCAGTTTGTTTGCCCCGTGAAGGGACAGATCAAGATGGGGTGGGCAGATTTTACAATGCCGCCTTGTGACATAGTTGTTGGAGTAAAGGACAAGGATAGCGATTGGCTCATGGTCGAACTCCAGGATTGGAAAGCAAATAGAAGGATTTGAAAAGGTTATGAGAGACTTTGGAGAGGATTTGAAACCCAACAGGAACGAAAAACAGCTCTTTGATTTCTGTGCCAGCATGTGCTTAGTTATCATAAACTCCTTTTTTAAGTGTAAGTATGGTGGTGGTGGTGGTGGACATGAGGGACCAAACAACGAGGTCATCAGTCCCTTCAACCTCAAATTGAATACGCCATGGAACTCGACAAAAAATAGGTGAAAGCCAAAAGACCATTACACTAGGAAGTAAAATCGACTCGTCAACAAGACTAAGACCAACCCAGGGCAGCAAATGCTACAGTGTCCGAACCCACAGCTCTGGAAGCGACCTCCAGCCTTAACCACAAGGTACTAATGGCACAGTGGTCAACGAATCATAGCTCCAGAGCAGGGAGAAATAAAACTACATTAAAATATAAAAGAGTGGGGGGGGGGGCTGATGGGGATAAGGCTCTAAACCCCACAATCAGCCAAGAATCACAAACCCACTCACCCCGAACAAGCGAGTCCTAGAGCTGACAATAAAATCTACTTTGACGGAGGAAGGCAAGGACGCGATCAACCATCCGTGGGTCATCCGCCAAAACTGAAGGCAATGCAGGCGGTAGGCCATAGTCGCCACGGAGTGTGGAATGGAGAGGACATTCAGTCAGAATATGAGACACGGATTGTACGGCTCCACAATCACAATGTGGTGGATTGTCATTTCGTAAAAGAAATCCATGGGTCAGCCTGCAGTGTCCAAGACGGAGGCGACAGAGGACAATTGATTCTCTCCGGGAAGAGCGTAAAGATGAACTCCAAGCTGCAGTCGTATCTTTGATGGTGCGGAGTTTATTGGAAGGGGCAGTAGCTTTCCAACTGCTATCCCATGAGGAGTGAAGCAAAGATCTGATCTGCACCCGCAGATCCGCACCCGGAATTTGAAAGGGAGACGGGCAGCGAGTAATTGCCGATCTAGCCAACTGGTCAGCTACTTCATTCCCTGTAATACCAACATGGCTTGGCACCCAGAGAAAGGTAACTGAGCAGGCAGCACGATGAAGGTCAGCAAGGAGTTCATGGATGGAAATAACTAAAGGATGGGAGGGGAAACAACGATCAATGGCCTGCAGACTGCTCATGGAGTCAGCACAGATTAAACCACGTTCCACGGCAAAACGTTTAATAAAACAGAGGGTTCTATAAATCGCCATCAGCTCTGCCGTAAACACACTGCATGCCTCTGGCAGAGAATGGCATTCCGCCCCAACAGGAGACGTAAAAGCATATCCGGAGTGGCCCGCTGTTTTCGAGCCATCAGTGTAGAAGATAGAGGCTCCCTGAAACTCTTCTAGTACTGGGCGCACCAAACGCCGAAAGACCATGGGGGAAATTAAAGCTTTTGGGCCCTGGAAGAGATCCGTCCGAATTAGTGGTCGCGGCACCATCCACGGAGGTGTGCGTGCAGTAAAATGGGGGGCGCAATCTAGCGAAGGGAAATGGAAATCCCGGCAAAGAGAGGCAAGCCGCAGTCCGACGGGAAGGCCCGCCCGCGGCCGGGTATCAGGGGGTCGAAGCCCTTCATATGCAAAAAGAACCTGGTAAGCGGGATGAGCAGGATATTGCCGGATGGCGATGGCATAAGACGCCAGAAGCTGATGCCGCCTAACCTGAAGAGGGCAGATTCCCGCCTCAACAAGGAGACTGTCGACCGGGCTAGTCGGGAATGCACCTGTAGCCAAGCGGACACCATAATGGTGAACCGGGTCTAATAATTTCAGGGCAGAAGGAGCTGCCGAGCCATAAACTTGACACCCATAGTCCAATCGGGACAAGATTAGAGCCCGATAGATACGGAGGATAGTTGTTCGGTCTGCACCCCAAGATGAATGAGCAAGGAAACGTAGGGCATTGAGTTTCCTCATACAACTAATCTTTAGGTGGCGAATATGTGGCACCCAAGTCAATTTTTTGTCAAAGAGAAGACCCAGGAAACGATGCTGTGCTACAACTTCCAGGCGCTGATTACCCAAGAACAGTTCTGGATCAGGGTGAACTGTAGTACGACGACAAAAGTGCACCACCCTCGTTTTTGATGAGGAAAACTGGAAACCATGGGACGTAGCCCACACTGAAGCCCGCCGAATGGCGCTCTGGAGCTGACGTTCAGTAGAGGCTAATGAGTAGGAGCTGTACCATATGCAAAAGTCGTCGACATACAATGCCGGGGTTACCAGTGACCCAACAGAGCTCACCAACCCATTGATGGCGATTAGAAAAAGTGTAACACTCAACACTGAGCCCTGGGGGACACCGTTCTCCTGTATCCGAGGGGAGCTAAAGGAAGAGCCAACTCTGACACGGAACAGGCGGTGGGATAAAAACTGACGGATAAAAATTGGTAAGGAGCCTCTGAGGCCCCAGTCATGAAGAGAACGTAAAATATGATGACGCCAAGCAGTGTCGTACGCCTTATGCAGATCGAAGAAGACTGCTACCAGATGATGTCTTTTAGAGAAGGCCTGTCTGATCGCAGTCTCCAGTCGAAGTAAATGGTCAATAGGGGATCGTCCCTCCCGGAACCCACACTGGTAAGGTGAGAGAAATCCCCGGGATTCAAGAACCCAGCATAATCTGCGGGCTACCATCCGCTCAAGTAGTTTACAGGGGACACTTGTCAGGCTTATTGGTCGATAACTGTCCAGCGCCGACGGGTCCTTGCCAGGCTTGAGGGCAGGGACCACAATACTCTCCCTCCACTGGGAGGGGAACACCCCTTGAAGCCAAATACGGTTAAAAACTTTTAGGAGAAATTGTCGTTGTGAGGGGTTAAGGTGTTTCAGCAATTGATTATGGATATCATCAGGGCCAGGTGCTGAATCACGAGAAGAGGAGAGGGCCAGCGACAGCTCCCAGTCAGTAAAAGGTTCGTTATATGGTTCCACCTGGTGAGAAGTAAAGCCTAATTTGAAGGTTTCGGCCTGGTGTTTCTGAAGGAGAAAGGTCGCCGGATATGAAGTTATCGCCGAGACATTGGCGAAGTGAGTTGCAAGATGTTCTGCAACAACAGATGGCTCCGTGCAGACCCCATCAGGCAGGGCAAGACCAGGGACGGAAGACGGCCGCCAGCTATCTTGGATAGATCGGAGCATAGCCCACACTCTTGTCAAAGGGACAGAAGAACCCAACGAGGAGACAAAATGCTCCCAGCATGTCCGCTTACTTTGTTTGATTAAGTAACGAGCTCTGGCACGCAGACGTTTGAAATTTATTAGACCAGCGAGCGATGGGTGGCGCTTAAGATGTTGCAAGGCCCTTCGGCGCTCGCGAATGGCTGCGGCAACAGTTGCATTCCACCAAGGGACAGGCCGGCGAGAAGGAGGGCCTGTCGACCGGGGAACAGCGGCGTTGGCAGCTTGGGTGATCATGTTGGTCATTTGGCTTATAATATCATCTATACAGCCTGAGGGGGAAGATGGGAACACAACCTGGGATGTATATAGCGGCCAATTAGCACGACGGAATACCCAGTGGGGTACCCTGGCTCGTGGTAGGCGTGAGGGAAGTGAAAGGATCAACGGAAAGTGGTCGCTATCGCAGAGGTCGTCATGCGCCGACCAGTGAAATAAAGGAAGGAGAGAAGGAGAAGTGAGAGAGAGGTCTATGGCAGAAAAGGTGCCGTGAGCGGCACTAAAATGAGTTGGGGAACCATCGTTGAGAAGGCTCAGATTGTGGTCAGCAAGAAACTGGTCTATGAGGCGGCCCCGGCTAGATGTATAAGCACTGCCCCACAAAGGATGGTGGGCATTGAAGTCCCCAAGGATGAGGTAAGGAGGGGGGAGTTCCTGAAGGAGGGCCACTAGGGACGTGAGAGTAGGTGGCCTGTCAGGTGGAAGGTAGAGGTTGCAAATGGTCAATGGAGTGTCCAAGTGAACCCGGACAGCAACCACTTCCAATGGAGTTTGGAGAGGAATCCAGGTACTGACAATATCTGTTCGGACCAAAGTACAAACCCCACCAGACGCCTGGAGGGGACCAACCCGGTTCCGACAAAAAGCACGGAACCCATGGAGGGTCGGTGAATGTGCATCCATAAACCTCGATTCCTGCAGGACGACACAGGCCGCAGAAGAGAGAGAGATTAGCTGTTTAATCTCCAAGAGGTGACGGTAGTAACCATTACAGTTCCATTGGATGATCACATCACGAGGATCTAGGCGGGAAGCGAATGGCATAACGTCTGTCACGCTGCTTTGTCAGCGTCCGTCACCAAAGAAGAAGGGACAACATCCATAAATAGCTGATCAGCCTCGGGCTCAATGGGATGAGCGAGTTGCGAAAGCACAGTCGGCACCTCCGGTGGTACCGGAGGGGCTTTATCTTGTAACTTTGGTTTCTTCTTCTCCTTCTCCTTCTCTCGTGTGGGACGGGCAGGACCCACCCCAGAGAGAGGACTTTTGTCAGTTAGGTCTGGTACTGACGAGGATCGGGCGACCTTTGAACTCACTGACTGGGAGTCCGATGGCCGGCTGGAGGTCGAAGATCTCCGATCTGGGGAACGCCAGGACGGAAGGCCCTGAGATAGGGCACTGTCACCGGCAGGCGACGGAGAAGGGGTGCACTTCTCCGGCTGGGAAGGGGTGGGACACAAAGGGAGGGCTACAGGAGCTACAGGAGAGGGAGATGTGAGGGAGGGGTGTGGACGGGGTGTAGGGGGGAGATGGGAGTGGGAAGGGGAGGGTGAAAGGCTAGACGATAACGTCGTAGCGAAGGTCGTCGCCATTTGCACGGGATGCAGACGTTCATATTTGCTGCGGGCCTCAGGGTACGTCAAACGCTCCAGGGATTTGTACTCTTGTATCTTCTTTTCTTTTTTGAACATAGGGCAATCTGGCGACCGTGAAGAGGGGTGTTGTTGACAGTTGACGCACACCGGCGGAGGAACACAGGGGCTCCCCTCATGTAGTGGGCGTCCACAATCGCCGCATACTGGGACTGCTGTACAGCGAGAGGACATATGACCAAACCTCATACATCGAAAACACCGCATGGGAGGTGGAATGTAGGGCTTCACTTCACATCGATATATCATTATCTTGACCTTCTCTGGGAGGGTGTCCCCCTCGAAGGCCAAGATAAAGGCCCCAGTATCGACGCGGTTATCTTTAGGTCCCCTCTGAACGCGGCGAACAAAATGTACACCACGCCGCTCGAGATAGGCCCTAAGCTCCTCATCAGTTTGAAGGAGGAGGTCCCGGTGGAATATCACACCCTGTACCATATTCAAGGATTTGTGCGGGACAATTGTGACTGGAATGTCGCCAAGGGTGTTGCAGGCGAGCAAAGCTTCAGACTGGGCTTCCGAGACTGTTTTAATGAGTAATGAACCAGATCTAAGCTTACCCATAGATTCCACTTCACCAAACTTGTCCTCTATGGTCTCGACAAAGAACAGAGGTTTGGTGGAAGTGAAAGTCCCTCCATCAGTCCTTGAGCAAACGAGATAGCGAGGAAAGGGTTTTGCTCCTAACCGGCGAGCCTGGCCTTCCTCCCAAGGGGTAGCAAGGGAGGGAAACATCCTCTTATCCGCAGTAACAGCATTAAACGATCTCTTCCTGTCTTGAGAGACGGCCGATGCACGACCATTTTGGAGTCTAACTCTTTTCATAGTGCTAGACGTCCGCCCTGGTGTCACCCACTCCGAAACCGGGGCTCTCTCCATGGGCGCCACCCAGCCTCAGCAAAGGCCACCTGGCACGATGGCCATTGCCGGGAGTTCTGATACCCCCGAGGACAGGCATCAACTCCTTGGCTTGCATGGAGAGGTCGCAGCTCAGACACCAGTAGTGTGATCCCTGTGGTGTCAGGGGGCTCAGCCAAAGGGTACATAACAGCCCCCCCACACGGACTGGCTACACGTGCTGGGGACCTAGTGGGGGATGGGGGCTACAGCGAGGAAAGGAAGTGGAAAGGAAAGGATAGGACCCGCGCTGTAGGGGCTAGGTCGGGAGTTCTTCCCCAATTGGCTCACACATTATCGGACAATTTTGGTATGGAAGGTCAAACCCCGAGGGGGACCAAACTGGGCCAAAAACCGGTGTACACAGCAGACAAAACCAAAGTGCAGGACAATCGGTACCATGGGATAGCCAAGCCGTCATCCAGAGTACCACCGAGAGACGGGGTTGGAGAGGGTGGGAAGGAGGAATTGGGATGGGAAGGAGGGGGAACTAGGAGGGGTAATGCAGCCTGGGGAAAGCAGGAAAAAAGGCTGCAATGGCTCGGGGACCCGTGCGCGCCACACACGTACCCACAAAAGAGCTGTGGGCCCCCTGGGGGGTAAGTGTAAGTATATTCACTGGTATATTTTACAAAGCTGGGGAACCAGACTGTTATTTACTATATAACAACATATCAGGAATTCAGAAAGGCAGTCAGGGACATGAATGTTTTCAGAGGGTGGGTGCTACAATGACACTGACCACTATTTAATCTGCAGTGAAATTAGTTCTGTGGCACCAAAAGTGCAGAAAGTCAGGTCCGTATGTAGAAAGGTAAGAGTGGAGAAGCTTCAGGATGAGTAAATCTGGCACAAATATATATAACAATTAACTTCGAAAGGTACCAGTTAGTTGAAGGTAGTCATTTACAGTCACTGGAAGAGGAATGGACAAGATACAGGAACAAACTACTAGAAGTAATTAAACTATATCTTTGAACAGTACTGTGTACATGAAGGAATAAACAGATAGCTTGATGAAATGACACAGTCAAGGCAGCCTGTAAAAGGAAAAAGAAAACATTTCAAAAATGGCTCCATAATAGAACTCTGGCAGACAGAGAAAGTTATGCTGAAGAAAGAAACAAATCCAACCAGATAATTGGAAACGCAAGCATATATCATGGGAAGTCTTTGGAGATAAGTTAGAAGCTTCGGGTCAAGCTGCGGCAAAGCAATTCTGGGGCAAAATTAGTGTTCTTTTAGAATACATTTCTGGAGAAACAGCAATTGTTAATGAAATTATATTTTAAAAAACACAGTCTCGATCGCAAGAGAATTTTTATTGTTCTTTGGAATACTTGGCTCATTTCTTAATTGACACATGTCCTAATAACATATTAATAAATGCACGATTACCTGGCCGAAAATCACTTTCTTTCCAGTAAAAGATCTTCGTGTCACTATCACTTTCTGATTCTTCAGATTCAGAACAGTTCTCTTGTTGAAACATGAGACTGCATTAACATGCCTAACAACATGAATGGTTTGTGACTACAGTTTTTAGATTCTGTCGAAGAGCTATTACATTCATCAAAATCAAGCTGTTCATCCTCACTGTCACTCCTTGTAAGAATCTCCACGATTTCCTCCTTACGAGGGACACCTTCCACCTCTAAGGCTAGGAATGGCACGAAACAGTGCTCAGTATAACAAGCAATCGTAGACAGAACAGTGGTGTGCGTCATTTCCATCGAAAACACCACACTTCTGCTTGTGTCACTAGATGGTGGCACAATGTAACTGCACTAACCATTGTTGCAGTTGTGTGAGCGGTATACCTGCAGTACATATTTGTCTCCGAGTGTTCGCAAGCTAGTCACTGTGTTAACTGTGTACAGTGCAGTGATACTGCGAAGAGAATTAATATTACACACGTGGTCCAAATATTAGGTAGCAAGTTGCGACAGAAGCCAACTTGCGTGACAAAAAAATAAAAGAAATAAATTACTGACAGGGTAGCCTATCCCTTATCAGGTGGGAAAGGAGCGAAAGAATCAATGGGAAGTGGTCACCATTGCAGAGGTCGTTATGCAGTGACCAGAAAAATGAAGGGAAAAGAGGAGGAGAAGTGAGTGAACGATCTCTGGCAGAGAAAGTGTTGTGAGCCGCACTAAATTGGGTTGGGTTGTGGTCTGCAAGGAACTGGTCTATGATGTGGCCCCGGGTAGATGTACGAGGACTGTCCCACAAAGGATGAGGGGTATTGAACTCCCCCTAAAATGAGGGGGAGTTTCTGAAGGAGGGCAGTTTGGCCAGCAGACGTAGGTGGCCTGTCAGAGGGAAGAAGGTATTACAAATTTCTAAAGGGGTGTCCAAATGAACCCTGACAGATTGTTAGAAGTCAAATGTCTGCACTTTTAACAACTTTCCCCATTTACCATATATATTTTTACCTGTATGACTTGAGGCTTCAATGTAATGTCGGCCTTTTTATATTTCTTTACCAGCTACCAACCTTGAGAAGAGACTGTCAGTTATGTGTCGGACCACAGATGAGTGAGAGGTGAGGGGAGAGGAGGCAGATTCACATCCCCCCAAGAATATTTTAAAAATTGTAAGCCTGATTTAGACCATTAAATGCTACATATGTGATGCTTTCCATTTACAAATATTTCCCTAGAGTAAAAACTACTCTAAATGAAGATATAATAATGGAAACTCCAGGTTGGAATTAATAATATAGTGAGGACAGTTTACAACTCACCGCAAAGACGTGGCGATGAGCTGCAACAGGCACATACAAAAGACACACACATACAACACATTCAGCTATCGGCCATGGCCTTCTTCAGAAAACAGAACACTCACGCAATCACACAGGCACACAACACAGTCATACAACCATCACCTCCGACTGATGGGCAGTCGGAGGTGATGGTTGTATGACTGTGTTGTGTGCCTGTGTGATTGCGTGAGTGTTCTGTTTTCTGAAGAAGTCCATGGCCGATAGCTGAATGTGTTGTATGTGTGTGTCTTTTGTATGTGCCTGTCGCAGGTCTTCGCAATGTAGAGAAATTTCATCATTCATTTGTAGTTTTACTTCTAACCACTGTGAGAGCGTTAATACTTGTTGCAGGGCGTTCTTTCATACACTGACAGATAGCCAAAAACAGATTGAAAGAGTATCTTGAGGAGGTACAAGATACCAGCCATTTATTGTTTTCAATGATATCTGTGTAGACAAATTTTAACATGTGGGCCAAAAATAATATTGCTATGACTGATTCACCCATACACATGTCAAATCTAATCCTAAGCTACAAGTGAAATGCAAAATAGAAAATATATATAACAATGTAGTTTAAAATTTTCCTCCAACTTTAAATACTAATTATTAGCAAAATAAGTAAAATATACTATTAATTACATCACTGCAATCTTCAGAATAAACTGCACTGGGAGTGGATTGGCTTTTGGTTACAAAGCATGGCATAAAATTTTGAGGAATGAATCTAACACCAGCACTAACATATGCCTATACCAATATTTCTGCAAATTAACACCATTTCACTTCAAAACTGTCAGATCCTTGCCAATACACTAGCATGCCATTCCTATTATAAATAGATTGTCAATTTCCTTTGATATGTATACAAAAATAACATTGTGAATGCAATTTTGTGAATTTAAATGTCCAACACCTACCAGCATTGTCCACTTTCCCAGTGGGCTCTGTGTACCATTCAAAACACTGCCGTAATATTTCAGGTGGAACCAGTTCACTCAAACTCTCTAAAGTCTCACATTTGCTGACACCATCAAGTGCCCATGAGTTGTGCTCTATGAGATTTAATATTTGGGTCATTATTCGAAAATGATAGTCGTGTTCCAAGGTACGCCAGAAACCTGCAACAGAAAAAAAGAAAAGAAAATATGATGCAAGATGCTGCCACTTTTACCACTGACAACCATAACTGAATTCAATATATACGCTGAGATGAGAAAGCAGGAATTTGGGCACTATCTCAAAAAGCATATTATGCGGAACAATTTAATGATACTCTTAAGAACATTCTACAAAGACATATTCTCACAGCCTCATCCTGCTACTCGCAGGATAAACTGTTCACAATATCTTAATCTAGCTAAATTAAACTTAAAATTACCAACTTTTGAATGTGTCCTGCAATTTCAACAATTTGTCCTAGATGATGGTTTATTACTTCAAGCTAACACCATGAAAGCAAACACTTGTACCTATTTTTTTATGGATGCATTACAGTTTTTGTTTCAATTATGGAAATATAGTCAGATCATTGTATCTGCCACAGTAACTCAGAAATTGCAAGCATGTGCCCTTCTTGTCCATATAACTATTTTATCAATATCTATTTCACCAGTAACTTTACATAAATATTATGCAGTAACACCTCATGAAAGCTGTCTTGTTTATTTCATACATTATATGTACTGTTGATAAATAGTCTGAAGGAGACTGTATGTTCAAAACTCTTCCATTTAATACTGTCAAAATGTGACTTTACTACGAAAGTGGTCAAAGTTAGGTAAAAAATCTTGCATGTTAAGAAATCTACTACTTTTGGAAGGGTGCCATCTGTCATTGAGAGAGAGCCTAGGATAGGAAACTGCTGTAGTCATCTAAAATAGTTGGGCTGTTTGTGAGGAAAGCTCTGTGGGGCTATATGGAGTCTCATCTTAGAAGGAGAAGACCTATCAGGACACTAAGTGCTTCATTTGCAACAGTGTTATAATCTGCGTGGCAAACAGCCAGTTTGTTGGAACATTACGGAATAGTAACTGAAGAGTGTGTTATTATTTATGTTGTTGTTATGGTCTTCAGTCCAGAGACTGGTTTGATGCAGCTCTCCACCCTACTCTATCCTTAGCAAGCCTTTTCATCTCCTCATAAGAACGGCAACCCACATCCACTTGAATCTGCTTACTATACACGTCTCTTGGTCCCCCTCTGTGATTTTTACCCCACACACTTCCCTCCAATGCTAAATTTACGATTCCTCGATGTCTAAGAATGTGTCCTACCAAGCGATCCCTTCTTTTAGTCAGGGTATGCCAAAAATTCCTTTTCTCACCAATTCTGTTCAGTACCTCTTCATTAGTTATGCGATCTACCCACCTAATCTTCAGCATTCTTCTGTAGCACCACATTTCAAAAGCCTCTATTCTCTTCCTGTCCACACTGCTTATCGTCCATGTTTCACTCCCGTACAAGGCAACACTCCACACAAATGCCTTCAGAAAAGACTTCCTTACACTTAAATTAATATTCAATGTTAGCAAATTTCTCTTTCTCAAAAATGCTTTTCTTCCCATTGCCATTCTGCATTTTATATCCTCTGTACTGCGACCGTCATATGTTATTTTACAACCCAAGTAACTAAACTCATCTACCACCTTCATTGTTTCATTACCTAATCTAATTCCTTCCGCATCGCCTGATTTTCTAAGACTGCATTCCATTATCTTTGTTTTGATCTTGTTAATGTTCATTTTATACGCTCTCTTCAACAAACTGTCCATTCCATTCAACTGCTCTTCCAGGTCCTTTGCTGTCTCTGACAGAATTACAATGTCATCAGCAAAACGCAATGTTTTTATTTCTTCCCCCTGTACTTTAATCCCTATTCCAAATTTTTCCTTGCTTTTCCCCACCGCCTGCTCAATGTACAAATTGAATAACATCGGAGAAAGGCTACAAACCCTGTCTTACTCCCTTCCCAACTGATGCTTACCTTTCATGCCCTTCGAGTCTAATAACTGCGGTCTGGCTTTTGTACAAGTTGTAAATAACTCTCCTTTCCCTGTATTTTACCCCTGCTGACTTCAGAATTTGAAAGAGTGTATTCCAGTCAACATTGTCAAACACTTTCTCCAAATCTACAAAAGCTAAAAATGTACGTTTGCCTTTCCTTAATCTATCTTCTCAGATAAGACGTAAAGTGAGTATTGCCTCCCGGGTTCCTACGTTCCTCCTGAATCTAAACTGATCTTCCCCGGGGTCAGCTTCTACCAGCTTTTCCATTCTCCTGTAGATAATTCGTGTTAAAATTTTGCAACCATGACTTATCAAACTGATGATTCTGTAATTTTCACACCTGTCTGCGCCTGATTTCTTTGGAATGAGGATTATTACATTTTCCTTAAAGTCTGAGGGTATTTTGCCTGACTCATACATCCTACACACCAGTTCAAATAGTTTTGTCAAGGCTGGCTCTCCCAGAGACTTAAGTAGCTCTGAGGGTATGTCATCTACTCCTGGGGCCTTGTTCCTACCTAGGTCTTTCAGGGCTCTGTCAAATTCATCTCTCAGTATAGTATCTCCTATTTCATCTTTATCTACTTCCTCTTCCCTTTCTACAACATCGTCTCTAAGTTCATTTCCTTTGTAGAGCTGCCCTATGTACTCTTTCCACCTTTCAGCTTTCCCTTCTTTGCTGAGAACTGGTTTTCCATCAGTGTCCTTGATATTCATAGGGCTGTTTTTCTTATCAAGATTTGCATTTGGCTTCTAGCCACTCCTGCTTAGTCATTTTGCACTTCCTATCAATCTCATTTCTTAGTTGTCTGTACTCCATTTTGCCTGTTTCATTTACTGCATTTTTATATTTTCTCCTTTCATCAATTAAATTTAGTATTTCCTGTGATATCCAAGGCTTTTTTGTAGGTCTTGTCTTTCCACCTATTTTGTCCTCTGCTGCTTTCACTATTTCGTCTCTCAATGCTACCCATTCCTATTCTACTGTTTTATTTCCCCCTGTTTCTGTCAATTGTTGCCTAAATCTCCCTCTGAAATTCCCCAGAACTTCACTTTCCTTCAATTTATCTAAGTCCCATCTTCTTATTTTCCTACCTTTCTGCAGTTTTTTCAGTTTCAGCCTACAGTTCATGACTAACAAGTTATGATCAGAGTCTATAATGCCCCTGGGTATGTCTTACAGTTTATAACTTTGTTCCAGACTATGTTTTACCATTATAAAATCTATCTGATACCTTCCGGTGTCTCCTGGTCTCTTCCACGTATACAACCTTCTTTTGTGATTCTTAAACCACGTATTTGTTACGATTAAATCACGTTCCGTGCAAAATTCTACCAGGCGACTTCCTCTTTCATTCCTTCTGCCCAGTCCATATTCACCTACTATTTTTCCTTCTCTTCCTTTTCCTACTACCAAATTCCAGTCTCCCATCACAATTAAGTTTTCCTCTCCCTTAACTGTCTGAATAATTTCCTTTAGGTCCTCATATATTTCTTCGATCTCCTCATCATCGGCAGAGCTAGTTGGCATATAAACCTGTACTATTGTTGTCGGTGTTGGCTTCGTATCTATCTTTACAATGATAATGCGATCACTGTGCTGCTCATAGTAGTTTACCCGCATTCCTATTTTCTTATTCATTATCAGTCCTACTCCTGTGATACCCCCAACTGATTTTGTATTTATAATCCTGTACTGCCACCGAACTTCACTAATCTCCACTATATCTAACTTCAACCCATCCATTTCCCTTTTTAAATTTTCTAATTTTCCTACCAGATTAAGGGATCTAACATTCCACACTCCAATCCGTAGAATGCTAGTGTTGTCTTTCCTGATGACAGCATCCTCCTGAGTAGTCCCCGCCTGGAGATCTGAATGGGGGACTATTTTACCTCTAGAATATTTTACCCGAGAGGATGCCATCATCATATGTTCATACAGTAGAGCTGCATGTCCTTGGGAAATGTAACGGCTGTAGTTTCCCCTTGCTTTCAGCCGTTCGCAGTAACTGTGTGGCAAAGCCACATTAGCTGATGTTACAAGGCCGGCTCAGTCAATCATCCAGACTGTTGCCCCTGTAACTACTGAAAAGGCTGCTGCCCCTCTTCAGTAACCACACGTCTGTCTGGCCTCTCCACAGATACCCCTCCGCTGTGGTTGCACCTACGGTACGGCTATCTGCATCATTGAGGCACGCAAGCCACCCCACCTCGGCAATGTCTGTGGTTCATGGGGGTGTTTGAAGAGTGTATATTTCACAATTATTTTGTAAATGTTAACCTATTCATAGTGTGTTTGACTGTAGGATCATAGGAACAAAATACTATTTGCAGCTCTTGTACTTGGGCATGAAATCAGACTAGCATGGTTCGAACCTAAGACTACATTGAACATTATTTCTTTAATAGAGCCTGTAATGTAACAGCTAATTTTGTACCCTGTGGGATTGTCCCGCCACGAGTTGTTCGGATTCACCATATATAGATAACTAATTGTTTTAAGGACTTTATTGTGTGCCATGCGCTATTGTCGCAGGTGTGCAGAAGGGAACAGGTAGGCAGTCGAAAGACAGTCATAGTGGCTGAAAAAGAGGCCGTCAGGCAACATAGCAAAACATAAAAGACTGTAAGAAGAGATGATGTGAAAATGGAAAAAAATAATAATAAATAAATAAATAAATAAATAGAGAGAGAGAGAGAGAGAGAGAGAGAGAGAGAGAGAGAGAGAGAGAGAGAAATTAACTAAGTTTTGTAGAAGTAGTTTCTAGTACAGTTCCTCTTGAGACTTGATCCAGTTAAGATCACATGTAATCTAGCCTATGGGACATAATACAAGTTGTTGGTAAAAAATTAATCATCTTGTAAGACATATACAGGGGCAGATATAGACACTGACCATAATTTATTGGTTATGAATTATAGATTAAAACTTAAGAGACTGCAGAAAGGTAGAAAAGTTAGGAGATGGAACCTGGACAAATTGAAGGAACCAGAGGTAGTTGAGAATTCCACAGGGAGCACTAGACAAGGATTGGCTGAAATTAATACAGTAGAACAAGAATGGGTGGCTCCATGAGATAAGGTAGTGAAGGCCACAGAGGATCATACAGGACGAAGCCTAATAGAAATCCCTGGATAACAGCATATACTGAACTTGACTGATGAAAGGAGAAAATATAAAAATTCAGCAAGTGAAGCAGGCAGAAGGGAGTACAAAGTCTGAAAAATGAGATTGACAGGAAGTGCAGACTGGCTAAGCAGGAGTGGCTAGAGAACAAATGCAGAACCGCAGAAGAATGTATAACTAGGGGAAGAGCACACTCATTCACACAAATGCAAGCTTTCGCAACCCAGTTGCTTCTTCAGGCAGAAGGGAAGGAGAGGGAAAAGGAAATGATGAGGGTTTTAAGGAAGGGGGTAAGGAGCCATTCCAATCCCGGGAGAGGAAAGACTTATCTTGGGGGAAGAAAAGGAAGGTAAACAAATACAGACATACCCACACATTTACACAGACGCAAACACACCTAGGCAGACATACTATAGAAACCTTCTCTTCTGCCTGAAGAAGCAACTGGGTTGCGAAAGCTTGCATTTGTGTGTGTGTGTGTGTGTGTGTGTGTGTGTGTGTGTGTGTGTGTGTGTGTGTGTTCTATTCATTTGTGCTACTATTACACCTGTGCTCCTTCACCTGGTGAGTAATCTTCATCTATTTTTTTATATATAATTTTTCCTGCTAGGAATTTTTCGTCTATAACTAGGGGAAGAGAGAGATACCACCTACAGGAAAATAAGAGATATTTGGGGACAAGAGAAACAGCCGTATGAATATAAAAAACTCAGAAAACCAGTACTAAGCAACGAGGGGAAAGCTGAAATGTGGAAGGAATATATAGAGGGCCTATACAAAGGAAATGGAGGAAGATGATATCGGAGATATGATACTGCGAAAAGAATTTTACTGAAGGATTTGAGTCGAAACAAGGCCCCTGGAGTAGATGATATTCCGTCTGAACTGCTGATGTCGTTAGGAGAACCAGTCATGAAAAAATTGTATCACCTGGTATGCAAGAGGTATGAGACATGAGAAATACTCTTCGACTTCAAGAAGAAGATGTAGTTCCAATTCCAAAGAATGCAAGTACAGAAAAATGTGAAAATTACAGAACTATCAGTTTAATAAGTCATGGTTGCAAAATACTAACATGAATTATTAACAGATGAATGGAAAAACTTGTGGAATATGACTTCGAGGAAGATCAGTTTGGATTTAGGAAAAATGTAGGAACATGGGAGGCAATACTCACATTACAACTTATCTTATAAGAGAGCTTAAGTAAAGGCAAATCTACTTTTTAGCCTTCGTATATTTGGAGAAAGCTTTTGATAATGTCGACTGGAATACACTATTTAAAATTCTAAAGAAAGCAGGGGAGTGAAGAGTTATATTCAACCTATACAAAAACCAGACAGCAGTTATTAGGGTCGAAGGGCAAGAAAGGGATGCAGAAGTTGGGAAGGGAGTAAGACAGGGTTGTCGCCTTTCCCCAATGGTGTTCAATCTGTACATTGAGCAAGCAGTGAAGGAATGCAAGGAGAAATTTGGAGAGGGAATTAAAGTCCAGGGAGAGGGAATAAAAACATTGTGGTTTGCCGATGACATAGTAATTGTGTCAGAGACTGCAAAGGATCTGGAAGAGCAATTGAATGGAATGGGCAGTGACTTGAAAGGAAGATATAAGATGAACATTAACAAGAGTAAAACGAGGGTATTGGAATCTAATGTCAGAAAGTCAGGCAATGCTGAAGGAATTAGATTACGTAATGAGGCAATAAAAGTAGTAGATGAGTTTTGTTATTTGCGTAGCAAGATAACTTCTGATGGCCAAAGTAAAGAAGATACAACATGCAGAATGGCTATGGGAAGAAAAGTGTTTCAAAAGAAGCAAAACTTGTTAACACCCGATATTAATTTAAATGTTAAGGAAGTCCTTTCTGAAAGCATTTGCCTGGAGTGTAGCATTGTATGGGAGTGAAACATGGATGATATGGAGTTCAGACAAAAAGATGATAGAAGCTTTTGAAATGTGGTGTTACAGACGAATGATGAAAATTAGATAGGTATATCACACAACTAATGAGGAGGTGCTCAACTGAATTGTGGAGAATAGGAGTTTGTGGCGTATCCTGACTTAGAGAAGGGATACATTCTGAGACATCAAGGAAGTGTCAACTTAGCATTAGCAGGAAGTGCGTGGGGTATAAATTGTAGAGGGAGACCAAGGGACAAATACAGTAACCACATTCAAAAGGATGTAGGTTGCTGAATTTATCCTCAGATGAAGAGACTTGCACAGGACAAGGTAGCGTGGAGAGCTGCATCAAACCAGTGTGCGGACTGAAGACAACAACAACAACCAACAACAACATACATTCATACATACTCCACAGTCCACCCAAAGGTGTGTGGAAGAGGGTACTCGGTACCACTAATTGTTACTTGCTTTCCAGTTCCACCCCCATATAGAGTGACAGAAAAACAAATATTTGTATGCATCCATATGAGCCCTAATCTCTCTACTCTTATTCTTGTGGTCTTTACGCAAAATGTTGGTTGGTGGCAGTAGAATCATTCTCCAGTCTGCCTCAAATTCCAAACCTCTAAATTTCTTCAAAAGTGCTTCTCGAAAAGTACGGTGCCTCCGCTCCAGAAACTCCCAGTTGAGATCCCGAAGCATTTCAGTAACACTCGTGCATTGATGGAATCTACCAGTTACAAAACTCACCACCTGCCTCTGGACTGCCTCAATGTCCTCCTTTAAACCAATCTGAAGGGGATCCCAAACACGCTAGCATTTTATATGTGGTCTCCTTTACAAATGAATCACACCTTCCCAAAATTCTCCCAACAAAGCAAAGTCTACCATTTGCCTTCCCCACGACTGTCCTTATTTGCTTGTTTCATTTCATATCACCGTGCAGCGTTATGCCTAGGTATTTAATTGATGCAACTCTCAAGCAGCACACTACTAATGCTGTATTTGAACATTACAAGATTGTTTCTCCTACTCATCTGCATCACCTTACATTTTTGTACTTTTACTGCTAGTTGCCTCAAACCACCTAGAAATTTGGTCCAAGTCATTCCTGCATCCTATCACAGTCATTCAATGATGACACCCTTGTGTACACCACACCATCATCAGCAAACAGTCGCATCATGGCCTTGACTTTTTCAGGCAGAGTATCCCCTTTGAAAGCACAGGCATATGTGATTATCCTTGAAGCCACTCTTGACACTGCAAAATGCTGCACCAGTTCAGGTTTGCCCGGAGTTCCTCATCATATCAGCAGAAGGTCCCTATGGAATATAACACCCTGGGACATATGTAGGGACTAGTGAGGTGTGATGCTCAACGAGATTTCTTCCAATTGTTGACAGGCTCGAAATGCAGCCAACTGTCGAAGATGTTCGGATGAGGACAGAACTGGATCACATCTTTTTTCTTTGTGTCCTGCATAGATGAGAAGTTTGTCAGTGGTGAATATCTCCCCGTCCTTCCTGGAACAAACTAAGTATCTGGGAAATGGTTTTGCACCTACTTAACAGGGCTGACCCTTTTCCGGGGCGTGGCCAGAGAGGGGAATGCTTTGGAAGAAAAGACTGGAACTGAAGGAGGACTATTCCTTTCTGAAGAGAGTGTGGGTGCAGGAGAGTGAACGGTAACCTTTACATGCTTGAAGTGTGAAGTGTCTGACCTGGTACTATCCACTCTGACTTGTCCCATGTGTTCCAACCAGCCACAGTAAGACTACTAGACAATAATTGCTTAAGAAATATTAACCCAAACTTCTCAAAAGATTAATGTGAGCAAATAAAAGGTTGACAAAGAAACTATCCTTCACAACGAATAAACATGTAAACAAGCCCACACTTCTGTACGTGTACCTTTGAGGCACTCGTGCGGACTTTTACACGTTAGGTCTGCCATGTAATAGGCCAGGGGGTGCTGGTGCAGACTCGTGTACGATAGGTCTCTCTCTCTCTTTTTTTTTTATGGGGCATAAAACTACTATGGTCATATGTGCCCATGACAAAATATGACTGACCGTATTAGCATGGACAGAGTTAAATTTCCTTTACCATGTTCATGTGATGGATAAAAAGACGCGAACAACAGATTGTGGGTCATCGGCTAAAACATCAGACAACTCAGACGGAAAAGAAAAAGTTTGACGTAGATGCTTAAAAAACGGGCACTGCACCACAAAATGGTGCACAGTCAACAGTTCGGAACAATGGCTGCAAAGTGCGGCAGGATCACCACATAGTAAGTGGCAGTGGCTAAAGTGACAGTGTCCTATGCACAGGTGAGCTGTTATGACCTCGCAACGAGAGGGCCTGGAGAAAGTAGACCACGCAGAAGGAAGGGGTTTGATGTCCAGGAGTTTGTTGTCTTGAAAGAGAGAACAATGCGAATACCAGAGCAACACCACTTGCCTGGAGACTACAACACGGAGGTCTTCCGATGGAACGGAATGGATAGCAAGCCGAGGGAGAGATATGGCTGTGTTTGCAGCAGCGTCCGCAATTTCGTTTCCCAGCACTCCAGCATGGCCAAGAACCCACAGTAGCATAACTGTCGTCCC
The DNA here is from genome assembly GCA_026315105.1 of Locusta migratoria. Classification (NCBI taxonomy): domain Eukaryota; kingdom Metazoa; phylum Arthropoda; class Insecta; order Orthoptera; family Acrididae; genus Locusta; species Locusta migratoria. Next base: position 12,065,876 of record CM048750.1, read on the forward strand.
GCTGACTGTTAGCGAATGGAGGCATTTCTGAATCTGCTGTACTGTGGGGTGGACTGTATAAAGAGCACAGAGGCTCTGAAGAGCACTCAGTGAATCCGAGCGGATGACAGCATGAGAAGACGAGCGGCGTCTAAGGTGGTGGGTGGCCTGATATAAAGCAAAGAGCTCCGCAGTAAAAAATTGAGTACTAGTCAGGCAGACGATATTGGAGGGATTCATCACCGAGTACTGTGGCACACCCGACACCATGGTTGGTCTTTGAACCATCGGTGTAGAGGAAAATATGATCAGAAAGTTGTGTGTGGAGTGCAAGAAACTCGTTGCAGTAGACCGGACCAGAAGTAGTGTCCTTGGGAAGTGAGTGTAGTTTGAGGTGACACACATCTCCGGATAGAGCCATGGTGGGAAGGAGTCAACACCCGTCGGGAATGTGGCAGGGGGCGTAAAGTCTAGTTGCCGAAGCAACATACGAAAGTGGACTCCAGGTGCTAATAGAGATGATGGATGTGATGCAAATAGGCGGTTGAGGGAGTCGTCAAAAAACACAGCTTACGTTGGGTGGCACGCATAGATGACAAATTCGGTGTTGTTGTATTAGTTGTTTTTGGATGAGAAAGAGTGTGTCCTTTCTACTGCTGCCTGTTTTGTGGGCAGGAAAGTGGGATGGTAGTTCGCGGAGCTGGAAATCTCGGTGAAGTAGCGGTCCATGGTGTTTGAGACGGCAATGGGGTCTACTATGACATTGTTTGCAACAGTAAGGCCGGAGATCACGGAATGAGCAGAGGTCCCAGAAAGGTGACAACGGTTGCTCCAAACGAAGGAAGAGGGGGTGGAACTGTTAAAAGACTTTATGAATGAAAGCCAGGTAGCTCATTCGCTTTCACTAATGACGCAGCGACATTGCCCATGCAATCGTTTGTACTGAATGCTATTCTGCAGTGTGGGTTGTTGTTTAAAAATGCGGAAAGCTTGTCTCCAAGCTCCAATTGCCTCACAGCATGCCTCATTCCACCAAGGAACAGGGGTACATTGTGGTGAGGTGGAGTTGCGAAGGACGGAACATTCGGCGGCAAAGAGAATAGTGTTAGTGAGATAGTCAACCTGTTCGTCGATACTAGGGAAATGGTGCCCCCTGAAGGCTGCTAGGAGGAAAAGAGCTGCCAGTTAGCTTTAGAAAGCTGCCAGTTGCGAGTACACCCTGTTTGGTTGGGCGTCAACAGGCAAATGACATACGGAAAGTGGTCTCTGGAGTGTGTATCTGCAAGAACAGACCACTCAAGCCGACGAGAAAGCTGAGTAGTATAGATTGAGAGATCTAGATGAGAGAAGGTATGTGTTGAGTCTGATAAGAATGTAGGTTCACCAGTGTCAATATAGATGAGATTGATGTGATTGAAGATATCGCCTCTCACAGGGGCGTGGAGAACTGGAGGGGCTGGTGGGCGTTGAAGTCGCCGACCAGCAGGAATGAAGGAGGGAGCTGCCCAATAAGGTGTTTTAGATCTGCTCGGGTGACGAGTGAAGATGATGGGGTATAGATATTACAGAATGAGAAGGTGAAGCCAGGAAGGGAAAGTCTGACAGCTACAGCTCGAAGCCGAGTATGTAAAGAAATGACGCGGCTATAGATATCCTCTCTGATGAGCATCATGATGCCCCGTCAGCTGGAATTCCTGCTATTGGGGAGAGGTCAGAACGGACTGAGGTGAAATGTGGAACGAGGATGGGATCGTGAGGGTTTAGTTTCATTTCATGCAGGCAGATGATCATGGAAGAGTAAGTTCATGGAAGAAGCTGCAGTTCTACCCTACTAGCACAGATACTGCGAATATTCCATTGGAGAATAGCCATATTAATAAACAGGGAAATGTCTAGCTGTATTTCTTCTCCAAAACTGTGGTCATCAGCTCCGAAGATGGTGTGACATCCACACATTCTGAAGCTACCTCTAATTGGGCAACCACCTGGGAAGTCTTTGGGACTTCATCCTGAGATTTGCGCCTCTTTCTTTTTCTTCTCCCTTTGAGGACGAGAGTCATCGTCGGGAAGAGAGCTGGCTGAAGCGACATCCAAGTCAGAGAGGGAACGAGTGGCCTTTAGGCCCCGAGTGTGTGGTTCCTGGTTGTTACTCTGCTTGTCATGGCTTTTCTTCTTTGAGTGCTAGGAAGGGAGGTTCCCTGAGGGAGTCCCATTCCCAGCAGGTACCGGAGAGGATGTTCTCTTCTCTGGCTGAGGGAGAGGTGGGGGAGGGGGTACAGGAGGGACAGAGGGAGTAGGGACAGGGGATCAGGGGTGTGGTTAGGGGGGCCGGTATCTTGAGGGGGAGGGATGGTTACCGCCAGGGGGAGGGTGGGAGGGTGAAAGGAAGATGTTAGGGAAGGGGGGTTGGGGGGTGGGGGAGTGATAGCACTGAGGCAAACGTTGATGTCAGCGATACCGGGTGCAGACGGTCATACTTATTCTGAGCCTCAGAATATGACATGTGATCTACGGTCTTATACTCCTAAATTTTCTGTTCTCGTTTATAGATTGGGCAATCAGGTGAGCGAGGAGCATGTGAACCTCGGCAGTTTACGCAGGTAGTGGTCGGTTGCAAAGCGTCTCTGTATGGAGAGGGTGTCCACACGCGCCACAAACAGGGTTGCTATTGCATCACAAAGACCTATGTACAAAGTGGAGGCAACAGAAGCAGCACATAGGTGGTGGTATGTAAGGCTTCACGTCACATCTTTACTTTCTCCGGTAGAGTATAAAGGCTCCTGTATCAACACTGTTACCCTTGGGGCCTCTCTGGACTTGACGAACAAATTTAACGCCAGCTGTTCCAGGTTTGCCCCCGAGTTCCTCGTCTGATTGAAGTAGAATATCCCTGTGAAAAATAACACCCTCTGTCATGTTAAGGGACTGGTGAGGCGTGATGTGCACCGGGATGTCTCCCAATTGCTGGCAGGCTCTAAGTGCAACCGACTGAGTTGCAGAAGATGGGCGAATTAAGAGAGAGCCGGATTGCATTTTGCTCAGTGCCTCGACTTCACCAAACTTGTCTTCTATGTGTTCTACAAAGAAGAGAGGTTTGGTGGCGACAAACTTCTCTCCATCCGTTCTGGAACACACCAAGTACTTGGGAAATGGCTTTACACCTAATCTGCGGGCCTGACCCTCTTCCCAGGGTGTGGTCAGGGAGGGGAAGGCCGTGGAAGGAAGAACAGGAGCTGAAGAGGTACCACTCCTGTCTTGAGAGAATTTGGCCGCAAGAGAACGGCCGGACACCTTAACTCGTTTCATGTGCAGGACATCCACCCCAGTACCACCCACTCTGGTCAGGGGCTCGTCCCACAGGCGCCACACAGCCACAGCGAGGACCGCCCGGCAGGACCGTCGTTGCCGGGAGTTCCAATACCCCGAAAGCATGGGGCGTTTGCATCTCTGGTACCAGTAATGTGTTCCCTGTTTTGTCAGGGGGCTCAACCAATAGGGTACAACAGGCCCCTCACACGAACTGGCTACTCGTGCTGGGGACATAGCAGGGGTAGGGGGATAAAGCGCAGAGGGAGAGGGGAAGGAAGGGAGAGGGACATGCATGCACAGCTGCTAGGTAGTGCGTTGTTCCCCTAATGGCTCACACTTGGGAGTAGCTGGGCCGTCAAAGTGAAATACCTATAGAGGGAAGAGGGGTGGGGAGTAGGGAGGAATTATGATGGGGGGGGGGGGGTAGGGGGACTGGGAGAGGGAGAGGTAATGCAGCCTGGGAAGTAGGAAGAGAGGCTGCAATGGCTCGGGGACCCGTGTGCGCCACACACGTACCTACAAGGGGGGGTTACAATAGGTGTGTTGTGTAATACCTGCCCTAGACTCTCACACATCTTCCATTCCGCCATGCAATCCCACCTCTCGCCGTCATTGCCTCCCTGACCGCAGACAGCACTGGAGTATTCCCCCACCCCTGCCCCCTGCCTTGCACACCAACTCTTCCCTCCCCTCTCAATGAGGTGTGTGTGTGTGTGTGTGTGTGTGTGTGTGTGTGTGTGTGTGTGTGTTTTTCTATTGCTGAAAAAGAGAGTTACAGCAAATTGCCGAATATACTTGAGATCTTTTATGTACGAATTCCTGCGAATCATTGAGACGTGTCAGTGATGAGCACCAATCTATCCTTTCAAAAATATTATTGCACGAAGCTTACATTTATGCTAATTCTATACTCTCCTATGCATGGAGAAAATAAACTGCCACAATGAAATAATGCACAATCTTTAATGATAATGCGTATTATGGTTATTCTCAGTCACAAACAGTACATTATAAAAGAACACTGAAAACCACCTGAAACCAACATAAATAATGCTGCTACATATAGCAATTATGTAAAGTTTTCACAGAAAATAGTTCACCTTTTATGCATACAGCTTGTACCTCCTGGAGAGCTGCTTTCAGTTCCATTTCACTTGCCTGTACATGTTCTAAAAGATCATCAAATGTATACAACTGCCCCTCTACCTCATCTTCGAGTTCTGGACCGCGATAAGGTGCTTCTTTCAAAAGCTGATACAATGTCTTCAGCTTTGGTTTTGATGGATATAATTCAAAATATTTGTAGAAAACACCCAAAACCTGAACAGACAAAATTTTAATGTCATTATGGGTTTCATTTGCTGTAGTAAAATTTTGGGCTTAAGAGAAAGGCTGAAGTATTCTAACAGTTTGAGGTATGATAAAGCTAATAGGCACTAATTTTTCTTCCATCCCAACCACTCTGAAACAATGAAAACTTTAGGTGTGGTTCCCTCAGAAACTACATTATTCTAATGCTACATGTCCATTAATTCACTGTTAATGACAATGATATCCTTCACTGTGAGAAGTTTTTCCATGCCTAAAAAGGCTCTCCCACTAAGAAATAATAGAAATATTTTTAAACTCAATAAGAACAATTTTACTCAATGAGAAATCCAATATATATACTAGGGCTGGGTCTATCACCAATTTTACTGAATCTTAAATAAAACGTACCGAATTCCGAACCCCAAATCGAATCTTCCAAATCTCGAACCCAAATAAAACTCAAGTACATGTATTTAAAAAGAATTACTAATCTATCACAGCCAGTGATGAAGATAAAGCCTTCCGGGGTGAATCCCAAATGACAATATTAACAGGAAAATTTAAGAAATTAAAATGTCACCTAGATTTTTATTTTAAATCTTAAGGATTTTTTAATACCCCCTACCCATAAAAGTAATTTGAATGAAACATTTTGATATATATGTTGATTAGATGGTCTAAAAGATAATAAGAAACTTTCTTAACTCTATTAAAAATGTTTCATTTTGGTAAAATAAAAAATAATAATGAAAGGAAAGGATTAAGCTTTTTTTCTTCTGCAAAGTGGAAGACTCAAAAATGAAACCTGAAAAGATGAGTAGATATTTTGGAAGTTAAAAAATAGATTCTTAAAAAGTAGGATATGTAAATGTTAAATAATTTTATAGTGACATATCAGGCATTCCATGAGTGACGGGCAGGACATTCAGACATAAATCTGAGTTTATTCAGCGTTTGTATACTTGTTATTACCATGAAGACATTTCAGAACTGTGAAAAGTAGGTACTTAATGCGCAGATTGCGCATTCCGGAGGGTTAAGCAAGAGTATTTTGCAGATTTATTTATTCTTTCAAACATTTAAGATCACGTAACTTATCTGCACAGAATTTTTATTCGTAGAAGATTTAAAAATTGGTACTAGAAGTCAGTTGCCCTGCTTCATTTCTAACTATTCCCGTTCAGCATAAGAATAATACAAATGTAAACATTAATGTGATATGTATTCTTCCACGTTCACCGTTGTCTTCGGGTTTATTAAGCAGACGGCATTTAAATATGGTAAAAATTAACAGGAAAGAGTAGGCCTACATGGTGTAATGGTTCTATTTGTATTATTCTTATGGCAAAAAGTGTGTAGAATTTACCAATCATGATTCATAGGAACAATCCCTTGCCCCTAATAGAAAAACACGTAAGTTGTAGCACAAAGGCATTGAGTGTAGCGCCAGGCATATTGACGCAACACAGGCTTGCCAGTTGGCTTTACATAGTAGCTTTTAGATAAGACTTCAAATGTACACCTATTGTATGAAATTAATTGCGGAAATATAAAACAATTGTATTACACTTTTAATACAAATTTTACAAAATGTATATAATAGCAATTAGATACTGGAACAGTAATTCTGAATCACTATTGTTTGATTCCTTGTTATACAGTTCCTTCGTACTACAGGGCATCATCCCTCATACAATCTAGTGCATTCAATCTGTAACATTTGTAAATGCCTGTTATGCAATCTGGTTTGGAACCCATTTTCATGTATCATTCCATTGGCACACTTATGTGTTTTACACGACCCATTGGAGTCAGTTGTCTGTCACTTTTTGAAAGGCAGCCGGTGTCCATGTGTTTAAGCTTGATCTTAAATGATTTATTGAAACACATGTCAAGTGGTTGCTGGATTGATGTCATCCCACCTGAATGGTGCACGATTAGAACTTTTGCCCCTACATAATAAACAACTTTGAAATCTTAGTGCTTCATTACAGTTCACATATGCCAGCACTTCACAAAATTCGACAAAACAATATGTGAAATCAGAATGAGGCAACACATGCAAGAATCCTAAAGCCTTATGTAGTGTTGGTATTTACATGAAGAAATTAATTTTTGTTGCTACTTTTAACTGAAAGGCTCTCTCTCTCTCTCTTTTTTGAGCGCAAAAGTTTTAACCAGTATTTATATTTTCACCTGCTAAGCAAGCCTGTGTAACACTGCTTATATTAATCGGGAAAAGTAACTTGTGGCAGTTCCTAGCACCATTTATCAGAACCATTCAAAGTGAGGTCATTCAGTTTTATGACACCGTGTCTTTCAGCGGATCTATGGAAAATGAAGTGAATAACGCAGACGAAAGCGCACAGTTATGCAAACTAAACTACAACATTCGTAACTAAAGTTTTCCATATAACACTTCGGATTCGGTAGTATTTGGCCATTATGGATCGAATCCAAAGTCAGTGTGCCAGATTCGGCGAATAATGGATTCGGCCAAACCACTCTGACACAACCATAATATATACCATGAAGTGTGTTACTTCTTAGCAATATAGAATATTGTACAAAGTTTCTAAATTGAAACATTATAAAGCCACTTCTTGATATTTCAAATCACAGAACTTTTAATATTTCTACAGCCACAGTTTCATACTGTCTACCGGTAATTATTAAAAGATAATGTGCACTGCTTTAATAATTTGCTTCAAAACAGATATAAAAAACAAAGTAACGGGGCATATTTCAATAATTTGGCCAATACCATCTGGTAATTATCAGAACTGGTAGAGCTCATCCACTGAGCTACTAATTCATCCATTCATAAAAAAAGAAAAACACCTTTACTGATTTAAAGTAATCAACATTGGCTACAACACACTTCTGACATCAGCTGTACAGCTATTTGGAAAGTGTCCAAAAACAGTTCTTGAGGAATCATTCGAAGCACTAAGATCAACCGTTGATGAATCTTCACAACCACTCAAACACACACTTTTTACTCACTGCTTCAGAACCATACACTTGCACTAACACCCCATGGGTGTCTGTTGCCATTTTGCCTAATTTGAAATAAAACTTTATGTTAATGAGTTGCTCCAATGCTTCATTTTGTACTCCATGTTGCACTGACAAGAGTTCTCACATTGACTCCATTAGCTGGGTTGCAGTGTGTACCACCGCTCCACTGCAATGCTTTGCATGATAGAGGGCACTTGTTGACATGTCCCTCAATGTGTGTGTGTGTGTGTGTGTGTGTGTGTGTGTAGGCACCTCATCTTCAGCAGGATGGTTTGTAAAACATGGGACCATTCACCAAACTTAAGTAAATTTTTAACATAAAGCAAAGGTAATTATTAACAATTGTCACAATTAACTAACAATACTACAATCAACTTATGTTTGAAATAAGCATAACATAATAGAAAACTACAACTTAGCTGTATAGTTAAAAATGAACGTCCATGCATAATGGTAACTGGTACTTATTACACAATTAAAATCCCCAGATGTAGTTAAGCAAAACTAGGGCATACCAAAATGAATATTCGGGTTTTAAAGCTTTGTAGAATTTATTGCAGTGACCTTACCATTACAAAATATAACTCAAATGAACGAGCAATTCAAATAGTTTGTCCTACAAGTGTTCACTGTGAGTACACTTTGTCACACAGTGCACATCGAGTCAACAGCTGTATTTGTCTCAAACCTGGCTCAGTGTCTCTGTAATAATTAATGCAACTGCAGTTTCAATTCTGTGTCATAGGTAGTTCAGGTCAACTGGTAGTGGAGACACACAAACCTGGTTCTTTGCTAACCCCCAAAGGTAAAAACTGCAAGGACTCACATTTGTTGAACATTTCGGCCATGCGAAACAAGCTCTTTTACCTGGCCCCTTGTGGCTAGTCCAGCAGTTAAAGACAAAGATTTTTTTACCACCAGAAGACAAAGGAACCAGAGCATGCACACACACACACATAGACATTTGTAGAACAAACTGCTTGAATTGCTCATTCATTTGATGTATAATTTCTAATAGTAAGATGACCATAAAAAATTCTACAAAGCTGCTTTAAAAATCCCATATTCATTTTTGGATAAGACAGTAGATTCTTAATTTATCTTTCAATAAATAAGTAATTACATTTATTGTCTTATGTCAGTAATCAGTTTGTTAATCATATTTGGAACAGGTATAAACTACTATTGTGTTCCCTAAAGAACAAAGCAGATATCAATGATGGAATTATTCGAGACTTCTGTTATAGTTTGGTAAATCGCAATACATTTGAATATGTTATTTATAATTACTATTCTTATAAATCCATCATATTAGGAAGTGAAAACTTACCCTCTGGAAAAAGAGGCAACCAAATAGTAAAGCCCTTTAAAATTTTTCTTTTTCCATCAGAACAATTAATATAAAAGACACACACATACAACACATTCAGCTATCGGCCATGGCCTTCTTCAGAAAATAGAGCACTCACGCAATCACACAGGCACACAACACAGTCATACAACCATCACCTCCGACTGCCACACTTCGAATCACGCTCTGCAGCGAATCGGGGACCCGCCTCCCCACTCCATTCCTAAGCTGCATCTCGTTATTCCCATCTAACCCATCCCCACCACCGTGATGTAACCTTTCTATCCCCTCCCCCTCCCCTCCCCGATTCGCTGCAGAGCGTGATTCGAAGTGTGGCAGTCGGAGGTGATGGTTGTATGACTGTGTTGTGTGCCTGTGTGATTGCGTGAGTGCTCTATTTTCTGAAGAAGGCCATGGCCGATAGCTGAATGTGTTGTATGTGTGTGCCTTTTGTATGTGCCTGTCGCAGGTCGTCGCCATGTCTTTGCGGTGAGTTGTAAACTGTCCTCACTATATTATTTATTCCAACCTGGACTTTCCATTATTATATTTTGCCTAACGGTCTCCCTTCCATCCCATAACCTTTTCCTTTGTTACTACTTTCTATAACATTCCTCTATCAATATTTCCTTCTCTCTTGTATTTTCCTATTTTTCTTCTTCTCAATCCTTTGTAACTGTCACATTCCGACTTCCGAGCCGCCAGCTTTCAACAGAGAACTTTATAACCACGCCGATTGTTGATGCAGCTTATTCTTCCCCCTTCCAGTTATTCTAATACACCTTTCCTTACTTTCCCTTTTGTATTTTCTCGTAGTTTTGGTCAACTGTATATACATTTATTTTTTTTTTTTTTTTTTTCATCACCTTAGTTATTTATTACGACCCAACTATGCCAGAACCACTTTCGTTTGAACTAATGGACCCGCCCACAGATATGTACATGTAATCTTTTATCCCCAGCCCCGTATATTCTTCTCCTCTGGCACTATATATTAGAATTACGTAAATTTACGTTACTGTGTCTTGAGTTTTCTGCTCTAGAAGCTCCATTATAGCCTTTCTTCCACGAATTTCCGTACTTATGCGTTGTTTGGGTTTTGTACACATTTTTGCGGTGGGCTGCTTGCTCCTGTGTGAGATCTACCGTTTTAGTGCGTGATATTGCGTTGTGGTGCATGATTTTATTCGTGATTTTGCAGTTTTTTCTGTCATTTAGTGCGCTTGGGCGTGAATCTGCGTGCTTGGGTGTGTATCTGTGTAGTTGTGTGCGCGGATTTACGAACTTTTGCGTGCCTGGTGCGTATTTTGCGTGTTGAGGAACCTCTTCACAGGTTCATCATAATCCACTGTCTCTCCCATCATTCCTCACTTTCCACTTTCCCGGCACCATCCCTGTCCCAATGGACCCCTGCTCCTTCTATCTGTACCAGTTCAGAAAAGTATCCCTTTCCCTGGCCAAAACCCAATCCCACATCCTAAAATGCAGTCTAAGTCATGGTATCCCTCCCAACGGTCTAACCTTAAAAATTCCATTGTCTGGATCCCACCCCTCCTTCCACAATGACGTGCACCTTTTCAGATTCCACCAATCCTTATCCCTCACGAACCTAGTCCTACAAAATCACCTCTCCATGGCTCATAAATCCCTTAGCTACCTTCTCTCCCTCCGTAAGATATTACTATTGTGTAACCAAAAATACCTACATCCCATCTCCCAGATCGAATCCTTTGCTCTCCAGCAACTGGAGGAGCATTCCAAACACCACCTCCACAAACTGTCCAGCCTGCTGACATCATATTGCCGACTTGGAGCACCCATACCCAATCCCTATCCGAACCACAGTGTTCCTCCTCGTGAGCCCCTCATGGGTCCCAGACCATGCTTAGCTGACCTCTTGAACCTACCTCATCCCTCCAAACTCCCTACCACTACTCCACAACATCCAATACCAAAACAACCCCAGAACACTGTGGTCAACCTATCCACAAAAAACCTAAACCCCACTGAAGTTTCCGTTCTATCCAAAGGTCTTACCTTTAGTCCTACACCCCAGTTCAATCATGTTGGTCTTGTCAAAGACCTACTCTCCTTTTCCCGATCCCTACGATGGAAACACTACTTTGCCACCAATCTCTCTGACCGCAATCTACCTAATCCCAATATTGAACCCTGCCTGTCCCAGTTCATACCACCATCCAACAAAGATCCCCCTGCACTCCCACCTAACCACCCTCTGGTTACCCGCCAAGAGTTTCTCACCTCCAACTTGTCCTCACCATCCTTTCCCAAGTCCCTTCCCAAGAACTCAAACCTTTCAGCAGAAGAAAGAAGAGCCATCCAAAACCTTAAGACTAATCCTGACATCATCATCCTCCCTGCTGATAAAGGTTCCACCACTGTAGTTATGGATCACAGTGACTACCTGGCAGAAGGGCTCCGCCAACTCTCTGACTCCTCCACCTACAAGTTGTGCCAGATTGACCCCATCCCCAAAGTCCAACAAGATCTCCAATCCCTACTAAAATCCTATGGCCCCTCCCAGAAACTCTCCCCTGAATCCATCTCCCTCCTCACCCCAGCAACACCCCGCACACCCACCTTTTACATGCTCCCCAAAATTCACAAACCTAATAATCCTGGACGCCCTATTGTGGCTGGTTACTGTGCTCCTACCGAACGAATTTCAGCCCTAGTTGACCAACACCTCCAACCTATTGTTCAAAATCTACCTTCCCACATCAAGGATACCAACCACTTCCTTCACCGACTCTCCACCATTCCCACCCCTTTGCCTCCTGGATCTTTACTTGTCACAGTGGATGCCACCTCCCTATACACCAACATCCCACATGCCCATGGCCTTGCCGCTCTGGAACACTACCTCTCCCAACGTCCCTCTGAACGCAAGCCTGATACCTCATTCCTCATAACCCTTACCAATTTCATCCTACTTAACAACTACTTTTCCTTTGAGGGGAAAGTTTACCATCAAATCCAAGGCACAGCCATGGGCACCCGCATGGCACCCTCCTATGCCAACCTGTTCATGGGCCGTCTGGAGGAATCCTTCCTAGCATCCCAAAACCTCAAGCCTCTGGCCTGGTTCCGGTTCATTGATGATATTTTCATGATCTGGACTCAGGGCCAGGACACCCTATCCTCCTTTCTTCAGAACCTCAATTCCTTCTCTCCCATCCACTTCACCTGGTCTTCCTCAACCAACCATGCCACATTCCTGGATGTCAACCTCCACCTCACTGATGGCTCCATTCACACTTCCGTCCATATTAAACCTACCAACCACCAACAGTACCTACATTTTGACAGTTGCCATCTCTTCCACGTCAAAAAATCCCTCCCTTACAGCCTAGCCACCCGTGGACGGCATATCTGCAGTGACAAGAATTCCCTTTCTGAATATGCTGAAGGTCTCACAAAGGCCTTCACAAACAGAAACTACCCCACAGACCTAGTCCGCAAACAAATCTCCCGTGCCATATCCTCACACACCCCAAATCCTCTTCCTAACACCAGTAACCATCCACAAAAGAGCGCTCCCCTTGTCACCCAGTACTACCCTGGTCTCGAACAACTAAATTCCATCCTTCGCCAAGGTTTTGATTTTCTATCCTCGTGCCCTGAAATGAGAGACATCCTGCCAAAGATCCTTCCCACCCCTCCTAAAGTGGTGTTCCGTCGCCCTCCCAACCTTCACAACATCCTAGTTCATCCTTATGCCACCCCGAAACCCAGCTCACTGCCACAGGGATCATATCCTTGTGGAAGACCCCGCTGCAAGACCTGTCCAATCCACCCACCCAGCACTTCCTATTCCAGTCCTGTCACAGGCTTATCCTACCCTATCAGAGGCCGGGCCACTTGTGAAAGCAGCCATGTAATTTACCAACTGTGCTGCAAGCACTGTACAGCTTCCTATATTGGCATGACCACCAACCAGCTGTCCATTAGGATGAATGGCCACCGCCAAACTGTGGCCAAAAACAAGGTGGACCACCCTGTGGCACAGCATGCAGCGGAGCACATGCTTGATTTCAATGGCTGCTTCACAACCCGGGCCATCTGGATCCTCCCATCCACCACCAGCTTTTCTGAACTGCACAGATGGGAGTTATCCCTACAATACATTCTCCGATCCCGAAATCAACCAGGCCTCAACCTACGATAACTTCCCTATATATATATTTTTCCATACCTTACAGTTCCTACCTCTCTATCCCAAACCTCACCTATTTTGAGTGGTGTGTGAATGTGTGATTGTGTGTTTGTCACACACACATACACACACACACACACACACACACACACACACACACACACACGCGCGCGCACACACACACACACACATGTGTGTGTGTGTGTGTGTGTGTGTGTGTGTGTGTGTGTGTGTGCGCGCGCGCGTGTGTGTGTATGCGGTCTTGTGTACTTGCAGTGTGCATGCATTTTTTATATATATATATATATATATATATAGTTATTTTACTTTATTTTCTCTGCTCACCCGCCTCCCCACTCCATTCCTAAGCTGCATCTCGTTATTCCCATCTAACCCATCCCCACCACCGTGATGTAACCTTTCTATCCCCTCCCCCTCCCCTCCCGTCCCCGATTCGCTGCAGAGTGTGATTTGAAGTGTGGCAGTCGGATGTGTTGTGTGCCTGTGTGATTGCGTGAGTGCTCTATTTTCTGAAGAAGGCCATGGCCGATAGCTGAAAGTGTTGTATGTGTGTGTCTTTTGTATGTGCCTGTCGCAGCTCGTCGCCACGTCTTTGCGGTGAGTTGTAAACTGTCCTCACTATATTATTTATTCCAACCTGGACTTTCCATTATTATATAGAACAATTAATATGCTGGACATTGAACCATGATCATACCGTGCACCGTGCCGTGATAATGACTTTCATATATTTTAATGTGTTTGCAGTGGTAAAAACAGATAGCATAGATTTTGTGCATGGTTGATTTTAGGTCATAAATAGCAGTGTTTGAAATCCAGAGGATTTCTCATTATGTTCTTGAGAGATTGATTTCATATCTGGCAGGTGAATCCGAACTGTTTTCTCACTTCCATCCAGACAAGGCAGCTGTTAGGAAACACAAGTCATTCCATTTCAAGAAAAAAAAATATATTTTGGACATTGTACAGGCTTATATCTTCTCTTGATAAATGACTATTTTTGTTACTCATAATACCTTGTCTATAAATATATAATACCATATAAAGAAATAAAATCTTTACAGGTCTTTAGAATTTATCTTATATACACACTGCTTGCTGCTGTACTAAAGAAAAGATGGGAACCAGCTGAAAAATACTCCTTTGACCACATAAAAAGGAAATACGTTCCTGTATAAATCACTATGACATAAAATTGGGGAACCAGCGTTCTGTGTTCTCATTCTGCATTCCTCACCAAAAATTTTGCCATGCAAACTTATTTGCAATTTTTTTTTATGCTGTAAGAGAATAGGAGACAGTTCCACTGGGAGAGAGAGGGAGAGTGCAGAGTCATGGTGGGAGAAGACAGTGGCAATAAAAACAATAAATGGATGGAGATAGCAATGGGAGCAAAAGAGAGTAGACAGCAGGATGAAAAAGTGAGATTATTGGACACCGTACATAAGCTTTGGGGTCTGGATCTTCCAGACCCAATAACTTGAAGTGGAAAAATTTTGAAGCTTCCTGGCAGATTGAAATTGTGTGCCAGAACCAGGATTCAAGCCTAGGACCGTTGCCTTTTGTAAGGACAGACCGTGAAGCATGCAGGGATAGCACAGAAGGTACAGTGCTTGCCTGCAAAAGGCAAAGGTCCCAGGTTCGAATCCCAGTTTCGGCACACAATTTTAATCTGCCAGGTAGTGCAGAGCAAAAGTTTCATTCAGGAAAAATGGCATGTTATCTGTTCCTCTAGGCCCAACAATTTGTCCAAAGATTATAAACAACACAGCAGGACTTCATTGAGGTTAGGTGGTCTACCATTACTTCAAGGGAACAGAGAGCATTATGCTACAATGCATTGTTGCTTGCTGTCTAATTTGGAGTACACAGCAAGACCTTCAAAATATCAAGGTAAAGGAAATGTAGTCATTTGAAATTTTCATTAATACATTTCTGTCACATGTTTAAATTCGTAGTAAACAGTAAAAGTGATTTTAGTTACAGTAAAAGAACATAACCTGCTGATTGATGCCATATGGAGTCATCCCAAATTTCCACTCTCAAGGAGGGAAAGGGGGGGGGGGGGGAGAGGAGAGAGGAGGAAAACTTGTTTTTCACAAGTTAATAAAATTTGAAAATTTGGGCTGGAATGGATTCAAACTCTATCCATGGGCAGAATAAACATAATGGAATGTGAGGGTATTCATGAATATATGACAAAACTTAGGATTATCTAATCACCCCAATTATTATGCAGAGGATAGTATTTCGAAGTAATATATTTTAATCAGTTCTCAGCAATAAAGCCTACATGATATTCATTATTGACTGCTTCTCAAATCTGTTTTCTAGAGTTACAGGGTTGTTTTCAAATAATACCAAGACAATATAGCGCACCTCCCCAATTCATAAGAATGCCCACAGTTTCATATCACTATGGTGTACAGTTGTGGCTGACGACTACGGCAGGTGTTTCGCACGTTGGATGCCAGTTTGAGACGATAGGTGACGTCTGACCGGTGGTCGTCATGCCGACCCTTTCTCCACAGCTGGCAGAGATGAAGGCTCCAGTGATAGGATATCAGCCAACACCACAGGCACATGCAGGGGTGTGGTGACTCGGCCCCAGTACTCTGGCAAGGCCCTGCAGAAGACCCAGATGGCCCACTTAGCTCTGCAGGGGCAAGGCCTCAGAGATTTCCACCGACTCCACAGAGTGCGGTGGTGGGGGGGCCGAACGGTGGAGTCAGGATCCTCCACTGCAACTGGACCGAGTGGTGCGTCACTCCTCCATCCGATGTGCCAGTGTCCACTTTGGACATCCGCTGAACGCCCACACTCAGACTGAAACAATGTCGTAGCAGCTCCTCTGGACGGTGCGACAGAGGCACGAGCGAGCCGTGTATCAACGACGGCTTGTGCCCGTGCAGCGGCTCTGCTGGGCTTTTGTCATCCAGCAACACTGAATCAATAAGAGGCCAAGAACCTAGCCAGAGTAATGTCAGCCAAGGCAGACTGTATATACTTACACACCTGGTTCTTGATAATGTGTACCATTGTTTCAACTTCCCTGTTGGTCCGGGGGCAGAAGGAAGTGGAGAAACACGGCGAATGCCACACTGAATACCCAAGTCCTTGAAAGCTTTGTACATAAATTGTGGGCCGTTGTCAGTTACGATAAAAACAGCAAGTCATCGAGAGAGAATATTTTGAACAATGCAGCAATTGTAACAGCAGAAGAAAGATAAATCCAAAAGCAAGAGCCAGTATGAATTGAACAATCCCACATTACTGTGCCTATTCAGGTAAGACCCAACGAGTAAGGGAAGCACTAGGAGCTGCTTGCTGGGTTGTTCAAATGTTACACGCGTTCACAAATGTACGATTTCACTGTCCATTCCTGGCCAAAAGTTTCTCTCGAATAATCCCCCCCCCCCCCCCCCCACGGCTGGCGTGAAGCAGACATAAGACATTGTGGTGGAGGAATCTCGGAATCACTGTTCTAGAAGTGTTTGCTGGTTGTAATAGCAGGCACAGCAAGTTGCTATCAAAGAACATAATAATTGCCGAGGAGCTCTAAAGTGTGACGAGGGGGAGTGTCTGGCCATCCATGCTGTATGAGAAGTACCACCTGTAGCAAAACAGAGTCCGCTGCCATGTGATCAGATGAAAACTTTCAACAGTCTGTTGTGCCTCAATGTTTACATGGAAACAGAAGTTCATCCAGGTTGAAGGCAGTGTGATAACCGTAGAAACGTGTCGGCATTTGCATGGTACGCAGTAGGGCAAAACTGAATTTTGTAATGAAACGGTATCAAAAATAAAGCCCAAGGCTGTAGTCTGTAAATGGCTTTGTCTGGTACAGCAGCAGATGGATTAGAGTGACACCAATAGCATGTGATCCATCATCAAGTGAAATTTTGTGCCGTAAAACGCACAGAACTTTTTGGGTGCATTTACAATGTACTGAGGCTTTTTTTCTCAATCTGACAGTATTTGGACTTAAAGTTTCTACATGTTGCACATCCCATACATTGCAAGTATACATTCAGCAATACCAACATTACCAATGAAACCAGCAGAAACCTTAAGTGAAAGTCTAGGGAATTTGTTTACTGTTTAAACTACTATGGGTCACTTACATTTACCATGAAACTTTAATGTTTATTTAAAGAACCTATTAACCTATGACATCTTACTTTTTAATATTGTGCTCTGATACTTTTGTAATTTACAATCACAACTACCAAGAGTACATTACACACAGTTACAGAATATGCTGTTCACATAAATTCATTTACCAATAAATGTATAAGCCTAACAACATCACACACTGTAACTATTGCACAACATTACCAGATGTTTACCTTGTTATTAAATAAATTAAGGCAGACTGTGTTTCATATATCACTGGATCCTAAATCAAATGAATAATACAATTTTGTCATTCAATTCTATCATTTGTCAGACACAACGAAATTATTGCCGCAGTTAATAATTAAAAAAAACACTACAATACTAAACAAATCTGTATTTAGTTAAATTCAACCCACAAACTGAAACACACTAAAATTACGAGTCTAAATAGTTGTACAACTAAACAATATTGATAAAACATGTGTATACACTTCTAAATCATAAATACAGTTAATCAATTGAGGTAGTTGATTATGTAAATTTATAGAGTCAAAACATGACTTTCCGTTTGCTTATTTTGTTAAATGCAATTTTCAATAAACATGTATACAAACTGAGATTAAATAGTTAAACCTACACGTAATATTTTAATTAATATATTTTAGCGTACTTAAAAAATAAATGTATCTTACATAGGGAAACAATCCTGGTAGGAAAAATATATATAAAAAATAAAGAAAGTTTAACATACCAGACAAAAAAGCACCGGTTCGTGGATACACACACACACACAAATGTTGCGCTTTGGCAACCCAAGATTGCTTCTTCAGAATAGAGGAAGGAAGGAGAGGGGGCAAAAATGAAAGGATGTGGGTTTTTAAGGGACTGGGTGAGGAGTCATTCCAATCCTGGGAATGGAAGGACTTGCCTTAGGGGAAAAAGGACAGGTAAACATTTGAACACACACAACCACACACATATACACGCACACACACACCAAGGTAGACATATATAAAACATTTTACACAAGTCTGCCTTGGTGTGTGTGCGCGTGTGTATATGTGTGTGGTGCAGTAACTGTCCTAGAATGGAAATGGCTTGTTGATTACAGCTCAGAAGCTTGCGAGATGCTGGCTGCAGGGGGGGGGGGGGGGGACCCAATGTCTACACATGTTGCTCGTTGAGTAAAGTTACTGTGGCCCTAGTGTCCACCAGCATTCATACTGTATGTTTAAACACAGGCAAATCCAGAAACAGTATGGTGGGTGTGGCCGAAATAACAGCAATACTGTTTATCTCCATCAAAAAGTCACATAAGCTGGAATTTTTGAAAAGCAGCATACCGATTATATATGACAACACCTGCACGTCAACCAACAGTGGGGGCATTCATTACGATCATGAGCATTGTAGTAATCGTGGCAAGAAGGGAGAGGAGCATTTCTCGTACCTGGTCAAGTGCAATGCCATGGAACATGCTATGATGGAGTATTAGAATGACAGGACCGTGTTCGGTTTGTGCGTGCGGGGGCAACTGCTGTCATCTCCCCTGGATTGCCAACTGCAGGAGACGGAAAGTGTTGGGCGGCTGTACAGTGGAAACCTCACCCCACGCATCAACTGTGTGGCCCGCCATTCAGGAAACCTCAAAAGCCTGCACTATCTTGACAACGTCAGGCAACGTGAGATCATCGTGCTGAAGTGGTCAATCTCAGATTTCATTATCAGAGGCTAAGCGGAGTAGTAGTTGGCATAGGAGTCTTTACATACATCAGAGATGAATGGACAACACTGATTTAACCCTAGCAATTCCGCCGTTCATGCGCATTAGCTCCGATTGGGCTGTTTGCGACAACGGTACAATTCTGTGCACGAGATAATGACATTGGTGCACTGGACAGTAGTAACTGGAATGCTATTGACACAGATTGTCGTGAGTGCAGCCTGATACTGCAACAGCATGAGCTTATACAGTACACGATACAACTGCGGTGAACACTGTGAAAGAAGAGGGCGAGGCACAACTCGGTATCAGTGATGCCAGAGGCCTGGAATTACAGTCGCAAACAAAGGTCTTATGTGGCCCACTCAGGAGTCAAATTGTCACAGACGGCAAAGTGAAGGAGGTAACAGCATGTGTGACATGGACTGTACCAGAACGTTATACTGAGTGGCAATCAACTTGGTCAAACATTCCATTTGTTGCAGATGCCGTTAATGAATTTGTTGAAGCTGTTGCTAGTAGTGGTAATGTTGATGAAGCAATTGCAACATTGCCGGATCTGGAGGGGCCACGGAAAGCAAAGTCCAACACAAACCATAGGAAAAACATCACGAAATGCAGTACCGACAGGAAGCTGCAACTCAGCATAAGCCTATAAGTCAATACAGCCGTACTCATTGCTGATGTGTAGTGTCTGCCTACACACACAAACATAGGGGTCGACTTTACAGTAAGCAACAACAAGGATAGAACTGATGCAGAGCCAGGCTCTGCTCCTCTATATGCACTTCACACATGTTACTCAACTGCACAGCCCGCTGACTCACAAGCAGCACCGCATTCGAAGGCATGGCCTACAGATATAGCATTCATACTGAACAGCATAGTAACAGCTAACAATACAGGTCATAAATAAGTGGTAGGGAGTTGGCAGATATGGTCAAAGTTGGGTTTGTCGATCTGTATACACTAATTAGAGTGAATATCTTGACCCCGGACGAAGGTATTATCTACACCAATGGCAGGTTATCAATGTTATATAGAGTTATTTAATTTCTTTTTTTGTGTTAAGTGCCTATCACAACAACACAATAAGAAGTAAACTTTCACTTACTTGTCGTTTATCCAAAACACGATCCTCGGTATCAATGTCAGAATCCTGGGCCCAAGAGATCCCTGGAAGCAGCAACATAGAATTTGAAGTCTCTGCTTCCTTTATGTCAAATGTTTTGTTTTGCGTGCACAGAACAGCACTTTCATCTTTCCCTCCACGAAGAACTAAACTAAAAAGCATAACCATCAAGAATTAGAACCAAGATTACTAGAGTAAGAAGTATTTTTAAAGGTGTGAAACAAATCAGTTGCATAATATATGTTTGAAACATATAAAATCCATACATTTCAAAGATGTAACTCATCTGATGCCCATTCCTCTACCCCCCCCCATCTCCCCCCCCCCCCCACACACACACACACACAAATATATATATATATATATATATATATATATATATATATATATATATATATATACAAACCTGAAGCCATTGTAAGACTGTTCGACTGTACTTGAAAGAGGCTGCAGGTCTGAAGGAGGCGGAGGTAAGCAAGAGGATAGAAGGAGACGAAAATCTTGGGACAACAAAGGCTGCTGCCACCCAAGGTGGAAAGAGTATCGAGGGTAGAGCTGAAAGATAAACTGTGAAAGGGGGAGATGATTGGAAAAACAGTGGAGGGATGAGGAGGAAGAGGAGTGGGAAAAAGGAAAGCATGGTGGTAGAAATGGAGGAAGGAAAGAAAGACATGTGGCAAAGGCGAGGAATCAAGGAGAGAGGTAGGGGAGGCAGGGAGGGTGGAAAGGAATGGGAGGAGGAGAAAGGGAGGGAGGTGGGAGGGGACGGGGAAGAGAAGGGAGGGGAGGGGGAAGGAGAAAGGATAATTTCCTAGGACCTGTGTATATCAAAGGTAACGGCATTGCGATCGATATATATCGAACGTTCGACTCTTGCTTCACTACCAATGACGGAAAACTGACATTGCAGAACAGCTGATTTATATAGCTAATTACGATGTTGATTTTTGACATGAAGATTTCATGAAATTTTGGCTTATCTGAAGACTCTGATATCACGCATTAGATTTGACCCGTGACATTGACATGTTGTCTTGTACTTGCATATTTGTAGGTGGCATGAGTAATTAATGTTGTGGCCGAGTTGTAGATGATGGTATGTCATGGATGGTGCATTCTGTTGTAGTATGTAATTGACGAGTATAACCACAGATTATTTATTATCTACAATACATAAGTATTAATATATAATCCCGTATAAGTGTTTTCCCTAAGATTGTGATTACAACATCAGTTGAAACTGACAGGTGGAATTCCTGTCTTCAGTTATGCCGATATTTCTATAATTTCCAAAAATGTTTGCAATCTAAGAACCTTAGCCTGAAATGATATATATTTAATGGGTATTCGTGTGCCATGCACCCTCAAGCACTAAAAATAAACTTCTTGTTTAAACTATATCTATACCTAACCTTCACTTTAAAAAAAAGAGAGGAAAAAAAAAAGTTATCTGGAGCGTAGCCTTGAGAAGGTTTTTTTTTTTTTAAGTATGTGAGGATGGGTATCACCCGAATCTCCAGTTCAGAAACACTAAATCAATTTACAGCACGTTGATGAATACTATTCTTAGAAATCGCCTATATTTCTTTCCATATTTAAAATAGCAACACAAATTGAGTCGGAAAAGTACCAGAAAATATCACAAATTAAACACACTAAAAAATACAATTTAAATCAACCACTTCGTGTTTGTGTCACATCAAATGTGGAGCAAGAATCAATCGTTTGACATTTATCGATCGCAATGCCATTTCCTTCGATGTACAAGGTTCCTAGTAAATTACCAAATAAAGGAGGGGAGGGGAAAGGACAAATGAGAGGTGGGAAGGGGACAGGGAAGGAGGTGAGGGCGCATGAGGGGGAGGGGAAAGAGGTAGGGAGGAGGGGAGAGAAGGAAGGGAGAAAGGTGAAAGGAGTGGGGAAACGATACAGGGAAGACGAGGGGGGAAAAAGAGAGGGAGTAAAGGGAGGGAGTGGGGACACGAGGGAGTAAAGGGGAAAGGAGAGGACAAGAGGTGGGGAAAGGAGGGGGACAAGAGGGGGGGGGGAAGGAGGGGGACAAGGTGATGAAAGGAGGGGGGAGGTGTGACAACAGGGGATAGGATGGGGAGAAGTGGGGGGAAGGAGTGGGAACAAGAGGGGAAGGGGATGTAGGAACGAGAGGGAGCAAGGACAGGGGGAGTGAAGTGAGCAAAGAGATGGGTAAGTGGGAGGGAGGAGGAACTAAAGGGGAGGGAGGCTGGAGTGGGGGAGTGGAAGGTAGGAAGGAAGGGGGTGGGGGGGAGGAGAGGCAAAATGGTGAAAGGTGAGGATGGAGAGGCGAAAAGCAAGGGAGTAAGGGGGCAAAGGGGTGCGGGGAAAGCAGAGGAGGACAGTAGTGGAGGGTGGGGAAAGGGGAGGTGGCAGCAGAGGACTGATGAGAAATTGGAGGGGGTGAGAGTAATGGGTAGGAAGGAAGGGTGTGCATTGCAAAGTACACAGGGTTGACAACTGTAAAATTATGGTGAAGACGGGATACAAAACCTACTCCACTTTTTAAATGACATTCAAATAGCCTCAGTGGAATGACATAATTTAACAACATATATTGTACCCTACACAGTAACTATGAGTCTCAGAGGAATAAAATATAGTGCTAAAATTTGGAGAGAAATCAAGGGACCGAACTGTTATGGCCATAGGTCCCTAGACTTACAAACTAGGAGTCAAACGTCCAGCAGGAGCAGCCGCAGACCATGTAGCCAAGAAGAACATAAATATCACTCAGTGCATGAGTTAGTAATCTCCTTTCTTCTTCACAATAAAGTGGCTAAAGGAAGTGATCAACAAGACCAATATACATATGTAATACTGACACCTTGCCTATTTACAATAAAATTGTGACCATAAAAATGTAAAAATGATGCTACAGAGGTATAGTAATTAGACAATCACCACCTTCGGGATAAACTCTATTCTTCGATACCGCTTTGACCCATGATGTAACATATAATCGAGAGATACTATGAACACCAGAAAATGCAAAAATAAATAAATAAATAAAACTGCATTCACAATCCGAATATAGAACAAACCTGGTATTGATAACTAGTTAGACCTATTTAGATCAATTCTAATATTGTCAATACCACCCCTACATTTCATTCAAAAATAACATAATCTCCCACAACTAGAAGTCACATACGTAAATTGTGACATAGTATCGGTAGTTAGATTTCACCTAAATACTTCAAATCTACTTAATGATACCACCTCTTCAAAATACATTTAATAATTAGGTTGCTATCACCACAGAGACACCCAATGAGCTGCAGAAAGACATAACAGAATAAACAAAAAATGAAGCTTACACACACTAAATCGCAACTGCTGTTGCGACTGGGGAAACGGCAGTTAGGTTCTATGTGGCAGATGAAGGCTTAACAGCTGAAAACTTTGTTT
Source organism: Locusta migratoria (assembly GCA_026315105.1). Taxonomy (NCBI): domain Eukaryota; kingdom Metazoa; phylum Arthropoda; class Insecta; order Orthoptera; family Acrididae; genus Locusta; species Locusta migratoria. The sequence continues at coordinate 12,089,460 of CM048750.1, forward strand.
TTTGTTAATTCTCTTGTGTGTGCCTTTCTGTGGCTCATTGGGTGTGTCTGTGGTGAGTAGCAACCTATCCTTTCCAAAATATTGTTGAATCCTTTTTGGTATTTCCATTGTTTGATTTCATAATTAGGCAATTCTAAAGAAAGCTTACACTCAAAGTTGTACGGTCTGAAATGATATATGTCGGACATACAACTGTAAATCAATAGTGTGTTTCTGAACCGAAAATTCAGGTGCTACTAGCCATCACAAACTAAAAAAACACTTCTTGTTTAACCTATACCAAACCTTCTTAGGGCTACACTACAGGTAACTTATTGTAAAGTTAAAGTTGGCTAAGGTATAGGTCAAACAAGACCTAAACCTTGCAAAATTCGAATAACACCAAATGGATAAAACAAAGCCACCTTGGTGTCACCAAAAATATCAGACACGCGTAAACAGTGAGTATCGAAATCACCCATGGGATGGAATGATAAACATGACGTCATTGGTCAAAGCGGTATCTGAAACTAGATTTGAAGCCACCTTTAAGTAGAGATTCCATAGAAACCATCTGTTTCTGGAAACCACGTAACTTTCTACGTCAAGAAGGCAATCTAGACTAAAGCAGCTGTTGCGAAAATTTACAGAGCATTTCCTACTGCCCTACACATTTCATCTTTGAGGTGCAGTGGTAATATACTTGACTTGGATTTGAAGGGTTGGGGGAGGGGAACAGTTCATGGATAAATTTTACTTACTGTCCATGAGACCTCGCATGATAATGTTGACAATCACATGTCACAGCATTAGCAAATCACATGATAACACAATTTTTTAAAGAAATCTTCATTTTACATGAGTAATAACTTTTAGTGAGCTGACAAGGATCATTGTCAACATGAAAAATTATTTACTTCTTACATAACATTTTACCAAAGTCATATAATGTGGGGAATAATCCTTCACATGACCATGAAGTAGATAATTAATGCTGTTTCTGCTCTACGGTTGACAGACTCTTTCTTGTATGTACTCTTGTCTGGTCAGTAAATTAGTTATTGTAATGGGAACATTTTCTTATCATTAGCTCACTACAATGCCACTCTCATACATAAAATGATTCATTAGAACATATGAAATAGGAGAAAACCCAAACATTCTATAATGCTCTTTTGTTTCTTATAATTACTTTGCAGATCACAAAACTGGCTGAATTGTCATTCACCGCCTGCATATGCTCCATCATTGATCCCCTCATTTCAAGCCGTTCTTATCCATTGCCAACATCTACACACTAGACCAACACAGCAAGTAAAATTCAACCCTATCAAGAAATATACAGAGCAAATTTTAGTATGAACTGAGACAAACTGGGTTCTTCAATGCTGGGATTAGGTATGCTACAGTTATGGAAACTACTGTGCTACCAATTCCTATAGTACAATTGTGTGTGTGGCCTTTAACAAAGTCAACATGGTTAAACTGGGGTGTAATGCTGAAGATGAGAATGGAAAAGACAAACTTCTGTTGGGCTGACATATTACATAAAAACTTTTTGACATAGTTACGAAAAAAAAAAAAATCATACATCATACATGCATGCACCAAAAATCATCAAATGTCCTACTTAAATGAATATAATGTTGCCTGTATGATATACCAATAGTGTTTCAATTAATAAACAAACTTTAATAGCACTTCCACACAATAGTCCAATCTGTGGTCCTTAGTGTGATTTGTATCTTTTCTTGACTGTATCTTAGCTTGCGTCATTTACACAAATTTGTATACTTTTACTTATTATCTTTCTCTTAATTCATAACGAGTCTACATCACGGCATAAGGCTTATAATAGGGCCTGCGCGATATAAGTAATGAACGAAAGAATTGGTCAATTTACATAATGAAACCCGTTTATGACGATTTTGGTCATTGTTAAGCCGAGGAACATCACCCCAAGTAACATTTAAATACTGTACAAGAAGCGAAAAGTTATTTGGTCCCACCTGTCACCTTCTTCTAAGACATTTAATAGCTTTGTGTCCAACTGAAACAGCCTATAATTCTCCACTGCCTCGCTGCGGGAAGCAAAATTCAAAATCTGTGTAACAGGAAGTAATTCATTTTCTTCCAACTTCGCATGATGTATCACCGTCCTGATTTCGTTTATAGTTCTCTCATAACTGGAATAACATAAAGAGTAAACATTATTGTATTTTCATCCAAGTTCAGAATGCTGACAAAATCATAATAAACTGGATACAAATATAATAACACCTGTCAGTTTCAGCCATAATCTAACACACGAAAACACTACACAACCATACACATTACACTGATATAATGCAATCAGCAACGAGTCTGTACTTCACACTTCGCGCCAAATATTGATGACGTCATACAGTTCCGCAGATATTCTGATGAAATAGCAATTCTATGTTAAGTCTAATGGCCGAGTGCACCAACCTCGGTCAAAAGTTAATCGCGGTCAAATCGACATTTAACCGTGGTCAACTCAGGTTTCTGGTGCGCCGACACCGATCAAAGTTAAACGAGAGAGTTGATCGCGGTTAAATTTGATCGCGGCTGACGCCCGGTTTTGTCGAGATGACCAGGGTTATACGAGTGTGCAGTATCAAGATGGCGGCGCGTTTTGAAGTTTTTGACAAAATTGACAAAGATTTATTTTACCTCGATCATTTAAATCGGGATCAAAACCGGAACGTAGTGATTCTGGAAGGGGGGACTCTTTTGAAGATTACAGTGACAAAAAGTTCGAAGAAAGATTTTGTTTGTCCAAAGAAAATGTGGTGGTTGCTAAACCAAATCAATGACATGTTAGAATTTTCTACCGATAGAAATAACCCTATTTCGCCTATGAACAGACTGTTGATTACGTTAAGAGCATTTGCAACTGGTGCATTTAACATACTTATTGGTGACAACTGTAATATATATCGCGACGACACATTGCCAGGAATAGCAGTTCGCCGCGCCATAATTAATGAATATTTCCAGTAAGGTAACTATCAAATTCAGAAAAAGGTTTGAATCAAAAATGACGAGATGTTCCGTAACTATAATGGTAAATCTTTCGTGTTATTAAAATATGTTATCTGTATATTTCTGTTACCAGGTGAACATGCGGTGCATGGGAAAATGCGCTGTGAACAACAATGGCATTGGTGTTGATTTGTTCGAAACAATAAATCATAATTTATGTAATTATATACATCTGTCTTAGGGTGTTTTTTTAATAATCATTTCTCTTTGCAATATGACTGGTTTCGGTAAAATTTTACGAAGCTTCTCGCTGGGCTCCAGTGCTTATGTTGGCAACAGATGAACAATGAAGTGTAGAATTGCGTTAATATTTTTCACAAGCTACAGAGTAAATGTTATTGCTGCTCGTTTCACTCGCAGCAAAATTAATACTGTACCTGCTCTATCGTTGAAAGGTTCTTGTATGTAACCTTGTCCGTTCAGAAGAAAATAATTTTCGTTTTAATTGAAGTTGTCACGAAAAAATATTTATTGGTCATCTTAGTTGCCGTCATTACCATTGGTGCCAACATAACCACTGCAGCCCGACGAGAAGCGTCGTACAATTTTACTGTATTTTACAATCTGGGGAGAGCTTATGTTCACGACCATGGAAACCCACGTGACGTCATTATGACGTAGTCATGCTGTATCGAAGAAGACAGAAGCCATATATCGACCTTTCGACTTCGGTTAACATTCGAGATGCTGAACTAACTGACAGTTTTGTTTTGACGCCTCCAACTTCAGAAAGATATACATTACCGCGGCATATAGTTACGTATTTCGTCAAAGCAGGATTAAAAGGAGCTAGATTTTAATACAAATATTCCCGACATACCACTGAAAAAACTCAGGAAGTAATCGTTTATTAGAAAACATACCTATTTGCTGACTGGGTTGTTGCCGTACTGTAAACGTCATGTGGAACAGTTTAGCCATGTAATACTACGAAATTGGTAGCAAATCGATACACAATTTATGTTCTGCTGGGTACGACTGTGAATGAATGAATAAACATTACATGTGTTTATGTGTTAGCTAATAAAGAACGTATTTCAAAGGTAGTTTACAAAGATTAATTTAAACGTATAAATATGACCGTTGCTGTTATACAAGTCCATATAAGTGTGATAACCGAAAGCAAATGACTTGTTGTATATAATAATAACAAGAGTTCTAAAATGGAAGAGTGTAACAGATAATGTCATTGTATTACTTAGTTTATGTCAACAGTTACTTCCAAAAGCAAGATAACGTGAAATATGTGTTGCTTCTCATTACGACGGGAAAGTTTAAACTATGCCGAAATCTTGTTGCATGAAGAAAATGGTACCAATAGGCTATAGCTTGTTTATTCTTGTGGAAGCCATATTTTGGTTATCATATGCTCAATTCAACTTTGGAACCTAGCGTTAAGAGCATATAGAAAAGTGAAAATGTTGTAGAATGCTTTTCTTATCAAAGAAATCTGTAGGTTACAACTCGTAAGAAGAAAGTCACTGAGCTGCCAACAGACAAACATTCAAACCAGATATTTAAAATTTTAGCTGCAGTCTTCATCAGAAAACAGTACATTCACACAATCACTTATCCGCTACCTGTGCCATGGCTGTCATGTGTGGATGAGTTAACTCTTTTTCTGATGAAGGCTGCAGTCGAAATTTAAGTAGTGTGAATGTGAGTGTCTTTTGTGTGTGTGTGTGTGTGTGTGTGTGTGTGTCGACAGTTCAGTGATCAATTTTACAACAAGTTATTATCTATCCCCATATCACTGGCATTTCAATCTGGACCTTCCATTGTCAATATTTTTCATTTGAAAATGTAGAACACGTCTCACAAGCTTTATGGTGATACCTCTATTGTAAGGAGAGAGGTGTTAAAAAAGCAGTCAGTCTGTATGGTCTACATTTGCAAAAAGATGGTTACACATATTCCTCAATTAGAGGCGAAAAAATGTGCAAGAAGAAATGGAACTAAAATGATGGTAGATGAGCAACAGAAAGGAGCAACAATTATGGGTAAAAACATGAAAAGCACATCACCCCTGCATGTATCAAACAGGAAGTTAGCAGCACATGCATTCTTACTTTATGATGTCTCCTGCAACTCAAGAAAAGAGCACAATAGAGAAATAACCACCCAGTGGTGTAACAAGCTTAAGAGTTGTGTGCAAATATCCAAGTGCTTCAACAAAATGTGTTAAGAGACTTAACTGCAATTTATTTCTGTGCTGAACTTAACAGAACATTGGCTCGAAGAGATGATGTTGAAGATCATAAGTATCCATTTTTTGTTAGATATCTATTTCTGTATAACTATACAAACTGATGACAGGAAAATCTAACCTATTTATGAAAACAGGTAAAGAGTTGGATAGAATTTTCACCTATTTACAGCACAGGGGTGAAAACAAAGATTCCTCCATTGTTTCTCAACTGTAGGTCCAGAGAAACTGCACTCTTTCATTTTGTAAAAGAAGCTACTACCTTATAGATTCAAACCACACAACTGAACTGGCAGCTACACAAACACAGACTATATTATACTGTCACAGGTTCAATCCCCAGTCAAACCAAAGAGTTTTATCTGTCACTTTTAACTTTTCACACAGTTATTGGTGTGAAAAATGCAGAGTTCCACCATGGTTCAATATTCATTTTAAACTGAATGGTATACTGCCGGCAAAAAAGGACCGTATCTACTAAAGCATTATAGTCTTCAGCCTAATCTTTAAAGTGTTGACTGATTTATTCTACCTTACGATAGAATTGGAAAAAGTATGCAATTAACACTTTCGCTGCAGCTGACGCTATCCTTCAGTGAACGCAGACGCTTATAAGCATCAGCTGCAGCAAAAGTGTTAACCTACCTGGAAGGTAAAATTGTACTTACCACATCTGCAGTGTACTGTGCTGACGTTGGCAACGACCATTGAATGCTCCTTGAAAACCCCATCAGAAAGAATGAGTGGAATAACCTTTCATATTGACTATGAAATATGTAATTATCCAGCCAGTATAATAATTACCATTGCAAAGCAAACATTTCATTGCAAATATTTGTACACTCCTGTTGCGTACGTGGTTAGAAAAATTTAACTGTGCAGAAATGTGTGTAAGTAAATATAGGCTGTAGTGTAAGCACTTTCTTCTGTGTTGCTTTTTTTTAATGACATGTGAATCTGCTATTTAAAATCATATCATAAATGACATAGATTTAGATCTTGTAAAGACTGCTTCTGTAATTGGACCAGCAGCATATCCAGAGGGGATTTTCTCTTTATAAAGGCCATTTTCAACTTGGTTTAGCCCTCTCTAAAAGTACTTGGTTTTAGCTCAACTGGGTCAAGCCCCTCCCAAGCCAAAATCCTGGATCTACCACTGTGTTTAAGACTGTTGAGTCTCTAAATTTTCAAACACAAAGTAGAGAAACATGGCCATTATTACGAAACCTGATTGGAAACAAAAGTTTGGGACAACATATCAGCTAACAAGATTTACATTTACTGTCCATATCCAGGAACCAAGGGATAAAATACACGACATCATGTGCAAACTTATATTGTTCAAAAATAACACTAAAGAAAATGTTCTCTGTATTTAAATTGTCTGCTGTTCTTAAAACTTTAAAACCAGGATAGGCATCCTGGAAGTAATGAAATCCATTCTGAATTTCTTCCACATAATAGCAACTAGATAAAAAGATTATTGGTATATTTCTTGTCTGCATCTCATAATCTCAGTTCAATCTCACAGGTGGTTCTCGGTAACATAGTCGAGTGCTAGACTATGAATCCAAAGGTTGCAGGTTTGATCCCTGCTCAATTCTAGGATTTTTATGTCGCTTCACTTCTTTCACCTCCGGCAAAAATGCTGAGTAGCATCATGATTTGGAGCTCAGGTAAACTGTAAGTTTCCCTTTAACTGATTGGGTAAGTCAATTTTTCAAAGATCGGAGGAATGCAATGGCACACCAAGTCCAACAGGACCATGCCTAGTAAACCACTGTGGTATTCATACCAGTCTTCAGAGTATTGACTTCTTTACCTTTTACCAGTCTCTCAGCAAATAAATCAATAAGAAATCCTAGCAGTACACAAACCCAACATGGCATCATGTCAGCCAAAGAGCTAGGACGTTCTGAAGAGTGCCCATATGATAATTTCTAAGGAAAGCCAAACCAGGGAGAAAAGTATTTGTAACAGTTTGCAAGGCAAGCAATTACTTTTAAGTAGTCATAATGAAGTACCAACCTGTTAAAAACTTAGTTCTGTTATTACAATGCATACTTTAAAATAAGTTTATGGGAAGAAAAACTGCTGACTGCACTAAATTTTTTCCTTTTCCTGAGAGATAAGGAGACAGGGTCCCCTTGGTAGTTTTCAGTCCTTTTATTGAAATTACATTCAAAACCAAGATATAAATATTGTAATTTAAAACAGTGCAATGCATTAATCACTGTGGGTATTGTTTCTTATATGGCATTACTGATGGGTGACAGTTACACCGTAACTAATGAGAATGTACTTAAGAAAAGTAGTCTTCCTTGCACACAAAACATGCGACACTGTTCATAGAAGTTGAAGGGCTAGTATGCTGTTTGTAATTTTTCCAACTACTGTACTTTAATATTTCATCTCATTTTAATTTACTCAACATGTATAGAACATTGTCTAACACTATGAAATTCTGTTCAAATTTTAAAATGTTTGGAAATTATATATCAGTTTAGATGTAGCAAAACTGTTTATTTGAGTGATTTTCAGATATTGTTGGCTTAGCGTAGTTACCAGTATCTTTGAAATAATAGTTGTTTGGTCACTTGTGAGAGCAGCAAAATTGGTTGTAGTAAAGCATGATTTTCAAAGTACAATATCTGAGAGTAAAACAGTGTTATTAGCTAATAAACAAGATGTTCTGCCATTTTAGTTTCCCATCATTGCATGCTGGCATTATCAACATATACAGTCCTCTCTAGAACTTCGGAAAAATTTCAGTGTAATTGTGACAAGGATAACATTTTGGAAGAAATCAAAGACCTAAAATAGATTGTAGGAATTTGTAGGGCACAAAAATTTAAAATGCTGCAGAAATGTAGACAGAAGTATTGCATGGCATGAAGACATAAAAAATGCACATCCCTGTTTACACAATTTCTGATCTTAACTTATTGTTTTAAAAATGTATTGCAAATGCTGTCAATTTTTGTTGAAATCTTGCACAAAGACAAAAATACAGTAAATGGTAATTAATTGCATTTCGTTCAGTATAATTTATGACTACATGTTAATATTCCAGATGATTTACAACTTATGTCCAGTTTACATTCAAAACATACATAGAAGAGACACTATTAAATCCTAAGTATGAAAATTTTTATTCATTTTCAGCTCTGTTTGAAATACACATGAGAATACAAGGCCAAACTCTGCTAGAACACATCACCCTTCAAAGGAGAAACAAATTGTTACTTCTGTTCAATACATAACAATGTGCAAAAATAATAAGATTCTTCACGTGCATTTCTTGGAAAGTAATCGGAACAGAAAAAAAGCTTACATGAAAAATCAAATGGCTGAAAGGAATAATACACAATACATTCTGTCATACTAGAAGACAAATCACAGGCTACATCAATTATAACAGTAATCAACAAATTCTCAAGTTCTATAAATCATTTAGAATAACATTTGGAGAAGCCCTACATGTTTAATAATTCTGTTAGATCCTTCAGTAACATGATTAGTCAACAGATTTGGCTGTTGTAACTTGATGTTCAGTTTTGCCCTTGGAAGCAGGCCTCAGGATCCAACAAGCCAGATGGATTTTTTGGACACTTGTCTGTCCTACAATAATACTAACTTAGTAACAATTTTATTTTACTAGTATCTCAATGCTGGTAAGATTTCCTCTTTCCCCCCCCCCCCCCCACCCCCTGCAAAGCAAATCCCTAACAGCCATGACTAAATACACTGATTTTGTAGAAAACAGCAATTGATCAGGATATGCTGCAAGTGAAGGTAAATTAATGAAGGAAAACAATTGGTGGCAGTGCCTGTTTTCAGACCTTGTACAGAGGTTGATGGAGAAGTACATCCACTCTTCTTTTGCTATCAGACTGCATGACAAAGGGAACTACTGAGAAAGTATGGGACAGTATGTTTGCTTGATACAACGCAAAAGACCATCAAGTGTGATAACCCACTACTCTTTGTAACAGTAAAGAAAAATGTGTGCTATTTAGTGGTAGATTCTTTTTACATTCAAATAGAAGACACATGGTCAATTCCAGAAGCATTAAATATTTTCAAGGAGTGGAACACAAACATGAATCCTGTATACTGGGTTACTGATTTCTCCGAGTCCAAAATAAATGCAATTCACTCCTTGTTTTCCTGTTTCAAAGTGTATCTGTGTTCATTTAACAGAAATGATTTGAAAAAGTTGGTTATGGTCACACACAAAGGAACAAAAAATGCGAGCTAGAATTTTTAATCTGTGGAACGGTATTGCAGAGTCTTCTTTCATGCAAGAGTATATTGATAATTTACTAAAGTTGAGAATCAAAGTTTTCGATAAACCAAATGATTCTGCTTTGCAGTACTTTGATGAACAATGGGATCCAGTGCATCAAAGGTGGGTGAAGGCTTTCAAGTACAAAAGTATGTTTGCTGTTTAAGTAATGAACAAATGGGTGAAACATTCATACCTAGAGCATAATACCAACACAGAATTAACAGGCCTCATTGCAGTTTTAGTTAACAGTTACCTTCCTAGCCTCATTGAAAAGTATTGCAAGTTAAATTGTACAGCAAAGACATTCCTTTATTCCTGTATAGGAAGACACCAAAGTTTGTTAAGCAGGTGATGATGTGATATGAAAAAATTGACTTAAGTGCAGAATCAGTAACTATGGTGGCTACAGGACTGTTTCATGTAACCAGTGCAGAAATTGAAGAATGTTTTTACAAAGTAGATTTTGCAAAACCTGATTGTCCATGTCCACATTTCCTAAAGTTTAAGTTTCTGTGCAAATACTTTTGTGCCATCTTTTGTTTCTTCTCTGAATGGGGATTTGACAAATTAAATTTCACTTATAGGATTAATCCTCAATTTGTTTAGATGAAACATATGGGTTTGGTTCAAGAAGCAGTTATAGTACACAAACACTGCAGCACAGGGGTTACAGAATACTAGCAGAAATCTATAGCAAATGCATGGCTCAACATTTCTGAAACATTGAGCACTAATTTTGTAGCATGTAACAGGCAAGAGAGATCTGTAAGAACTTAATAAATCTGATTTATAATTGCAGTACTGAAACAGTTGCAAAAATGACTGAACACCTTGAAATCTCACAACATGATGTGAAGGTATCAAACCCTACAGGCAATGGACCTCCATTAGCAGTGGCGTCAACTTTTAAAAAGATAGAAACACATTTCAGCAGTGATACCACACCTCCATTGGGTATATGTAATTCTGCAAGAGCAATTAGTAGGTGCTAGGGGCAGAGGTGGGGGAGAGATTTGATCTGGCCTGCTTCTCAAGAAGTTATGAAAGGTTGATTGTTGTTGATAATTAATACAATATTTTAAGTTATTCAGTTACTTTATCAGTTTATCTAGTGATTCTTCATTGACTCAATCACAAGTCGCCCCAGTGGTGTCACGTAAAAAATTTGCACCATACAGGCCGAACAGGATCCCAGCTGGGATCTTATGGCCAGAAATGCCACAAAAAAATCAGCATCGAGTCAATGTTTTGCTTCATGTTAAAATTATCTGCAACAGAATACAAAAGTTTCAATTATGCTAGTACAAATAGTTGCTCATGCAATATGCAAACAATTCAGGTAAATTTATGCTCACTATGTTTAATTTTTGTAACTGACACTAAAAATTTGCAAGGGAATAGATTGTTGGTAAATAAATAGATCTTAAATTTTCATGCTACACAGATTATGAGCAACAACAATTTCTTTCTTATGATTTGATTTCATCATTAAAGTCAAAACCACCAACAATAAGAGAAATAATACAATTACTCAAAAACAATAACTCATCTGGAGAAGTGCATATATTTACTGCACCTGACACCTGATACTATATAAGAAATATTCAATCAAATTTGGAAAACACAGTTCACCATTAGTATGGACATCTGCACTAATACATCCACTATATATAAAAGAAGCAAACAGACGCTAACAACTATAGGAGACTCTCCCTCCTACCAGTGACCTACAGGCTCTTATCCAAGGCGTTTTTAAAAAGGGGCAGAAGACATACTCGACACAGACAATGAGGAGAGCATCAGGCACAATTTAGAAAGGGAAATTAATTTACAGAGGAATAAAAGTAGCAACTTAATATAGACCTATATTTACTTTTATGGACTTCAAAATAGCATAAGAGTCAATTAACAGAAATGCACTGATTTATGTCAAACAAATTATAATTTGATAGTAAAACAACTAAAATAATTAAAGCAACTTTATGAAACAACTTCCAAAGAAACCTGTGGGGGAGGGGGGAGAGATTGCAAAAACGTTTGAATTGAAGAAGTCACTTGTTGAGGGAGATGGTTTGTTACCTCCCTTTTCCCCCGGTTTTTATAATACCAAATTAATAGTGAATTGCAGGACAGCATATACCCCGTCTTCAATTACGCTGTCAATGAACACTTATTATTTACAGACGGATAAGAAAGGAAGTAATGAGATACCAACCAGGTGATCTGGAACTGCCGCCTCCTTGTCTTTATAATACTTAGGTCCAAGAATACATTTACGGTGACTTGTGCTTACTATAGAAGATGGAAATCCGTAAAATCGGATCTCAACGTTCCCTTTACTTTGGGTGAAGAAGAATTTTGGACAACCTGCAAATGTACAAACAAAATGGTTATAATGAGACGGCCAAAGAATCTGACATGACACTGTGAAAAATTATTTTCTTACAGACAACGAAGCAGAGGAACTTATTAAACAACTGAACACATTTTATCGGCTACATATGTTACAATTACTTTTGCTTAGCTATGTACAACTGGTATACCTTCCAAAATGCGTTTTCGTGATCACACGGAAAGATTACAATAAAATTTAGCGATATACGGGCTACAGTAACGAAAACGAAAAGAAAGACATTACCTTACTTCTGGCTTCACCGCTTATTCTAGATGCTGTGTGCTATCTCTCACGGAGTAAGAGTAGCCGATGCACTTCAACTGCGTAAGAAACATATCAACTTATTCTTGTATTTCGCAGTAGCCACACAATTTTCCGTCTTTATTAACGCTGAAATCTTTCAGCTTTTCTCTCATTGTGCTCTCATAGTAACTCGACATACTAAGAAAAGCGATTTAAAACAAGATAACTGTAACAACGTCTGAAGTAAACGCAAAACGCTAGAACAACGAATTGAAGGAGGCGCTACGCAGTACACAGTATCTCGAAATTCACAAAAGTCGATACGTGTCTACGTGGCCTCTTCGATACAGCATGTACACGTCATAATGACGTCACGCTGGCTCCCATAGTCGTGAACTTAAGCTCTCCCTACAATCTGGTGCATACAAATCACGTGGTACTGTCGTCATTCACCAAAGATAGTCGAGAATACACATGTAGGCATAGACCATAGATAGTATAGACTGCGCGTGACGTCATAACACTGAAACCAACATCTAAACCACGTGACTCGGGGCAAGAAGCGGAGTTTTTACTGTGTAAGAGTGCGAGGCTTTACTGTTGAAATACGTTTTCTTTTATTGTTTGTGTGGTATTTTCACTTGTAGTTACTCTGCTACAATGGTGAGATCCTGTTCTGCGTTCGGTTGCACCGAAAGATTCGTAAAAGGAAGCAATATATCTTTTCACAGGTAGAGTTTTAATGCTACAAATCGCTTTGTGGATACATTTTGTAAGATGAATTCAGTATATTTACAATCAAAAGCAATGGGCTATATTGTTCCAAAGCAGATACGAATGCTTTTCTCAGTATATTTTACTTTTGTAAATGTCATGAAGTGAATTATGAGGGTCCCTGTACTGTAAGCCTAACTGGGATTGTTCAGTAAAAATAAGTGACGAATTTCAGTAAGAAATTCCATGGTCTTTGTCTTTTCTCGTATTTCCTGAATTGTTTCTACATAATCACAAAATCGATTACAGTTTTCCAAAAGATGAAGGGCGGAGAAAAGTTTGGACCCTTGCTTTGAAAAGGGAGAATTTCAAGCCCAACGAACACACAATGTTGTGCAGCAAACATTTTTCGCCTGAATGTTTTGATACCGAGGCTTTTGGTTTCGGAAAGAAACTAAAGCCAGATGCTGTACCAACAATTTTCGATTTTCCTCCGCACTTACTACCTAGAGGACGGAAGAGGAAACCACCAGCTCTGCGGGACATGCAAGAAGCGTCTTCATCTTCCGAAAATGTGTAAGATGCATTTTATTTGTACCTAATAGTTATCTGTATGACATTAAATTTGTTATGGACAATTCGAATCACTTAAACATAACATTTCAATTTAAGCTGGCATCGTAAAATTAGATTTGTTATTGTATATAAAACTCTTCTGGGTTTTGGACCGCATCGTCAAAATATCAAACACTTCACCGACGTTTCGGCCACTATTGCAAGTGGCCATCTTCTGGGTGTTAGTTTGAGAGGCCATAATGTAAGATTTTTTCCACCATCTAAACCCATTGTTTATTTTGAAATATGACAAGTGAATTTAAACCACTATTGTAAAATGTGCTCTATACAAGACACTTCAGAACATCAAATTAACAATGCTGATAGTGGCCTGTCTTTATACATTTTTCTGTACATTAATATCTAGTTACTAAAGCTATTAACAAAACAGTTATGTGGTAGTTTAAAAGTACATGCAAAGGGTAATATCCTTTGCATATATAGCCTACTCTTCACTATAAAATTCATTCTCTCTACTAATACTTTAAAGGTTTTCTTGATGCTTTTTCACTTCACTCTTCTGTATAGGAATAAATCAGACATGCCTTTGCAGTTGTACAAGTATGTATTGAGGACCTTTGTCTTTGGCACTGAACTCAGCAGGCCTTAATTTTTTACGATGTTAATGAATATCTGCATTTTGTTTTCTAATATTGTAGGCCTATTGCCATTTATTTCTGAAACTGATTTCTCCATTCATGTACATACTTTAGAACACACTATTTTTGATTGTGGAAGTCAGTTTTGAATCACTGTTTGTTTTATTTAAGATAACACTGTCTTTTTCAATACATTAATTCTTTTGATATTATTACTCTTGGGATTTGCCCAGTACAGTAGTTTCCTGCTGTAAATGTTTTTTAAAAAGTGTGTGGTATACTGCAGACCTAAGCCTACATACTAGTTTATCATAATGTGCAACATGTTTCATTATAAGTAGCTATATGACTGTAGCTCCAAGTATCAAAATATTGTTGAATTAGTGTACAAATCAGTCCAAAAATTGTCAACATATTGCTTTTCTTAGTCCCATCACAGATGAACAGCAGCTGAAACGGCCAAAAACATTCAGAAAGTCATATATAGGAGATTATAAAACAGAAGCAGTGGCATTGTCACCTAGTAAAGCAACAAATTTTATTGAAGTTGCTCAAAATAGACTTGCAGATACAAGAAAGAAGTTACGTTTGGAAAGGCAGAAATGCCGTCGTTTATTGAAAAAAGTTACTACTGCTGAAGCACTGCTGTCAGAATTAAAAGAGAAGCAGTTGATTACTGAAAGTACATCTGACATATTACAGGTACGACAATGTTTCTATTTTTTCATATAATTACAGCTGTATAGTGCTTAGACGTGAAGAACTCTATAGAATAAAACAATAGTACAAATCTGATAACTTGTTTTGGTGTACTACATTTATTCTTTTAAACAGAAGAGTGTTGGAGTAAAAGAGCAATAATATACACTTTACGTAAATTAAAGTAGAAAATACTGGAACCAAGCTGAAGTTATATTTTGATTAGAATTGTGTGCGCGCAGATGTTATTAAAGTATTGATAAATGTTTTACTTTCTGTTTGTAGAATCTTCTCCCACCTGTTGTGGTCGAGTTGTTGAGGAGTTTTAAAGGAGAGCATGGGAAGGAGTACCCTGAAGAGCTTCGCAAGTTTGCCCTTACATTGAACTTTTTTTCTAGCCGGGCATATGATTATGTAAGAGAGGTTTTCAATAATTACTTACCACATCCCAGTACATTGCGTAAATGGTACCAAGGGGTAAGTGGAAAACCAGGATTCAGTGCTGAAGCAAAAGCTGCACTTATCCAAAAATCATGTCATATGGCAGCTGTGGGCAAAAAAGTTGTCATATCTCTGATGGTGGACGAAATGGCCATTCGAAAACATATTGAATTTGATGGTAAAAGGTTTATTGGGTATGTTGATTGTGGCACTGAAATGTGTGAAAATTTACCAGAGGCAAAAGATGCCTTGGTGTTCATGGTGGTGGCACTGAATGACAATTGGAAAATTCCAGTGGGTTACTTCTTGACTAATGGTTTATGTGGTAGTGAGAGGGCTAATTTAATTCTATCTTGTTTGGATTTTTTGCAACAAATAGACATTAATGTACTTTCTGTAACATTTGATGGTGCTGCTGCAAATATGTCAATGGCTCGTTACTTGGGAGCGGAACTTACTGCTGACAATATGAAGCCATGGTTTATAAATCCAGCAACAGGTCTGAAAGTACACATTCTGTTAGATGCCTGTCACATGCTAAAGCTTATCCGAAACTGTCTTGCCACAAAGGGGACTCTTTTCGGTAAAGATGGCCCAATAAAATGGAGTTACTTTGTGGAGCTCCAAAAATTACAGGCTCAGGAAGGACTGCATTTGGGGACAAAATTAACGAAACGCCATATTAATTGGCATAAAGAGCCCATGAAGGTAAAACTTGCCGCACAGACATTGAGTCAAAGTGTAGCCAGTGCCTTTACATACTGCAAAAATGTTTTGGGTTTACCTCAGTTTCAGGGTTGTGATGAAACGGTGAAATTTGTGAGGTTAGTAGATAATATATTTGATATATTAAACAGTAGGAATCGATTTTCAAAGGGGTTCAAAAGACCCTTGGCCCAGACTACATACAATAATGTATGCCAGTATGTAAAGGAGGCTACAGCTTGGCTCTTTGCACTAAAAGAATCAGCCAGTGGAACATTATTAGTGTATTCTTCAAGAAGAGTTGGATTTATAGGCATGATTGTAAGTCTGCATTCAAGCTTAGCCATCTATGAGGACATACAAAATAGATTTGCACCACAAATGTCTTTTTTGCTAACACACAAACTGAGTCAAGACCACTTGGAAGTTTTCTTCAGTGCAGTGAGAAGTCGTGGGGGGGCCAATAATAATCCCACAGCCCGACAGTTTGAAGCTGCTTTTAAAAGACTTTTGGTACACATTCAAATTGGTGCACCAACTAGTGCAAATTGTTCAGCTATTGATTCGACAACAATTCTTAGTGTAATGTCAAGCGGTAATAAAGAAGACTTTGATCATGAATTGCCACCTGTTCCGCAGGTTGCATTTATTAATCATGACCATGATTATATACCAAATCCAGCTTCACTTACTTTGTATGTACATGATGTTGTGCAATATATAGCTGGATTTGTCACCAAGAAACTTCTGAAAAAAAGTGAAGTGCCAGTTTTGCCAAATGGCACTGTGTTCAAATGTTTCAGGTTCTGGGATCTTGAAAGTCAAGAACAGAGGCGGCTTGACAATTCCATCGAATGATGTTGTTTATCTTTGCAAGATGGGTGAGAAAATATTACGACAAACACAACTTTTAAATGTGAAAAATTTATTGAACAGATTGGTTACCTTGTCCATGCAGGATATAAAGAGTGATATTTTTATGCAGCTCTATGAACATGTGGCAAATTGTCCTCCAATTGATAACCATGTTCACCAGTTGAAGAAGGCAGTGTTGTATGAATATTTTAAAGTAAGGTTGCATCACGAAGCAAGACTCCACACTGAGAAGCTACATGATGCACGTGTAAGGAGTTTCCACACAAAAATAATATTGTTTAAGAACCAGTAATTGTACATTTTAAAAATTCATTTCATTTGCAGGCTGATTTCTTGTATTTATGTGAAATAAATTAATTTTTAAACTGACTTCATTATTTTTCTTCACCCCCCCTCCACATTTTTCTTTTCTTTTTTCCTGTCAA
The DNA here is from genome assembly GCA_026315105.1 of Locusta migratoria. Classification (NCBI taxonomy): domain Eukaryota; kingdom Metazoa; phylum Arthropoda; class Insecta; order Orthoptera; family Acrididae; genus Locusta; species Locusta migratoria. The sequence continues at coordinate 12,106,714 of CM048750.1, forward strand.
AAAGAAAACATTGGAATGAGGTTATTTTTAAAATGTGTGATGAGTGATTATGCATTATAAAATCTGCACATTACAAGGATATTAAGTTTGTGTGACTCTGTGTTTATCAATTCAATCATTTGTTTTTATGGCTGACTTAAGGAAATGATTTCTTTTTGGCATTAGTTCAGGAAGGAAGAAATGTTAGTCATCAGAAGTTTACTTACTTGTCCCTGATAATTAACCAGGAAAGGCAGCAGTCTTTAACATCTACAGATCCTAATGGTTATGCGCATGTGTACACACACACTCAGCATATATGGTGTATTCATGTGGCCCCACTCAGTTCATCTAAAGGAAGTGTACGAACAGTAAACATTGTAATGTGTAGAGTGTACAAAACTATATAGCTGTTTGTGTTAATTTTAAAGTGGGGGAAGGATAGTATTTCTGTTACAATTTTGTATTGACTTGTATACATTTTCCAAAATCCTTTTGTCAACCTATTCTCTGGAGCAGAGCACCTGGAGTAATTTAATTCACTACAATTAATCAGAGAATATGTTGTGTGGGGTAGATGTCCATACAGTTCAGAATGAGTTTTTAAAGAACTTTGAATTCTTACTCCCCAATACATGTTCTCCTAAATGGTTTTTCCACTGGCAAGAGAAACCTCTTTTAGCTAATGTAGACAACACTGAGGCAACCAGAGACATTTGTATGCACAATTTATATTCTTGCCCAGTCTTAAGAGAGGAGTAATGAATTCTCATGCTAACACACAGTGTTCACTAAGTTCCTGCCTAAGATAAAGCAAGATATTGATTGGAATTCTTACCAATTCAAAATTAAAGTATACTTAATCACATGTTCCAGTAATTACTTCAATTAGATTGAGTTTTTATAGTTACTCGACAGATATTTTGTTATACAACTAAAGGTGGATGTACCAGTCTTTGACAATGTACCAGTAATTGGAATTGTTTTTGTGTTTTGGGATATATTAAGGAACCATCTCTTTGACCACATGTAAAAGGTAAATGAAATTCATGTGTTCATGAAATTGATTGCAATGTCAGAAATAATTTGTCTTTGTTGTTGGGATATGAAGGTGTACTACAGTAGGGCATAACTGAAGATTGGGATACCACAAGTTCGCTCTGAACCCATGACAGCAATATACTAAACAGAAAAATGTGGAAATCAACATTTCAAAACACACAAAGTAAAACTTTCCATTACACAAAAAGAAACTTTTTCTTTTCCAGTGTTCTGGCAAGAATTTGGCAGTATGAATTATTGGCGTTTCAAGTAATTATCCTAGTGTTCTTTAACAGCAACATGGGACTCAGTTAGTGAAAGGATGAATGTAAATTTATAAGATCTTATTGATAAAGTAATGTCACATAACAGAAAGATTGTTTCAAGCCATACAACTTGCTGACGTCATGGGTCAAAAGGAGAAGGAAGGGAGCTAAAAGTTTAATGTCCCATCTATAGCATTATTATTAGAGACTGAGCTTACACTTGGATGTCTGGGTAAGTATGGGGTGTGGGCTAACAAAATATATTGGCGTTTGGAGAAAGTTGATGAATTAAATTTTGCAAATAAATCTCGCCACAACGAATAATGCCTTTCTTATGTTGATATTCACTCCAACTTGTGCATCATTTCTGTCTCTCCTCCATTAATTGTTATGATACAAAATGAGCTGCAGTTCTCTGAACACACTACATCATCAGTCACACTTAATGGGAATCCCACAATCCACAGCAATATACTAAACCAGGACATACAAATGTAATATAGGCTGTTTCTTTAATAGAACTGTTGCATCTCTTAAGTGTTCTGCCAATGAAATGTAAGCCTTCATTACAAGATTTTCTGTGAAACATTCCAATAACAAGCACTAGGCCTAATTGTACATATGTTATTCATCCTTCAATACATAGTGAAGACTGAACATACTGACTATTGGATGCGCCTATTGCAACATAATTAGGCCTATCGTTCCTTTAAAACATTTTCCTTGATATTGTTTTGGTATCTGCACTTGATTAAGCGGACGCTTATTTGGTGTAACAAACCTGACGTACTGATTATAAACAGATTTCGTTTCATACGAAAGCGTACTAAACATTTCACACGTATTATTGAATTGTTAAAAACCAATGCAGGATGCAATACAGAAGTCAAGTGACGTGACATTGAAACAAAAACACGTATTCACTAAAGAAATGTGGCCTTTACAAACAACTGTCAATACGCTTCACTTGGCTCCACATAAAATCGATAACCATGCATTATCAAGCGAAATTTCCGAGATTTTATGTGAATAGAACAATAACATGTGTAATAGGAATAGGACGTGTAGTTTCATTATTAAAATCAATGCTTGATTTCATTTATAAATAAGAAATACTACAACTGTCAGCTGCACATCACACTGCTAGTAATGACGTAAACTCTGCTTCTTGCCCCGAGTCACGTGATTTAGATGTTGGTTTCAAACCTCAACATGGCAGAGATAGGAGCGTGCGCAGTCTATGTTTATTTATGGTCTATGCATGTAGGTAAGCTCAACTAACACCTTTGCATCACCCGGGTGCCTTCCACTGCGCTACACGGACTTGATCACGATCAAATGTGCGATTGGCTGACGACGGTTTGCTGACCGGTGATTAACGTTGGTGCACCGCAGAGACGTTTTAACCGCGGTTAACTTTTGACAGTGTTCTCGGAACCCTTGATTATCGTGCTTTTTGACCGAGGTTGGTGCACTCGGCCATAAGTGTAAAAATTGATTCCTTTGATGTTTGTTATTCTTTGTCTTGATGATGTACTATTTTCTTTTATTGTGTGGCTGCAATTGTGTTACCTGCAATAAATTCAGTAAAAACTTAAATGTTTGCATTGCGTAAAACACCGCTCTGGTAAAATGTTTTATCAGGTTATGGGCCCAGAGACGGAAAACAAATAGTCGGAATTCTTAAAACGTAACTATTGTGCAAGCATTTTGTATTGTTGGACAGTCAACTTGGATTGACAGAATGTAGGAAGAGTATTACGAAAGCAAATATTGAGTTCAACTTTTCGATGGAAACAATTTCGGAAACTGGAAAGCCGGCCGCGGTGGCCGAGGTGACTGAGGCGCTCCAGTCACGGTCAGCACGGCCACTACGGTCGGGGGTTCGAATCCCCCCTCGGGCATGGATATTTGTGCCGTCCTAGTTCGTAAGTAGTTCATAAGTAGTTTGTAAGTTTAGGGACTGATGACCCCGTAGTTAAGTCCCATAAGCTTAACAAACATTTGATTTATTTTTGGAAACTGGAAATTTCGGTTGCAAGGTATGTTGGACGAATTAGATTTGTTGGTTTTGATTGCGGGAGAATATATAGAAAAGGTGAAGTTTCAGAGTAGTGACGGGGAAAAGGAACGAGCTGAAAAAGACAAACGGTAATTTGGTAGAACCCGTGTACATCGAAGAAACGGCATTGCCATCGATATATATCGAATGTTCGATATAGTATTTCTGAACGGGAGATTCGGGCGATACGCACCCTCACATACAAAAAAAAAAAAAAAAAAAAAAAAAAAAAAAAAAAAAAAAAAAAAAAAAAAAAAATTTTTTCTTGTTTAACCTATACCTAACCTCCTTCAGGCTACGCTACAGATCACTTTTTTTTTTAAGTCAAAGTTAGGTTAGGTATAGGTTAAACAAGAAGCTTTATCTTTAGTAGGTGAGGGCGCATAGCGCCCGAATCTGCGGTTCTGAAACACTATAGGTTCGTTTGAAGAGCTGCATTCATGCTGCAGCGCATGCGCAGTACGAAAAGTCGTGTTTGAAGAGCTGCATGTGCCGCTCCTGAAGCCTGCCGGCTGTTCGAAGAGTTGTAGGCCTGCAGCTCATACAAGCAGGACCTGCAGGAGGAAATTTTCCCTGCAGCTCATGCAGCCAGACTCGCGCATGCACATAACTCTCAGGCTTGTAGTGGGGGTATAAAAGCGCCTTTGTCCAACGTTTTCGGAAGTCCACAGCGTTGTACTATATAAGTGTACTACGTGTTACTTCTGTTGTTCTGCGTTTCTTCTACTGTTTGTAAAGGAAGTTCGTTATTTGTTTGTGTATATTGATGTATTAGTATTTTATTTTATAAATATTATATTTGTTTGTATGAAATCACCTCTAAAAATTAGAAGCGCAAAATTGTCTATAATAGGTAATTCGTCTTATGCAGACTGAAATTAAAGACATTTGTTTTACACCAGACGCATTTCGCTTTTTATTTTAAAAGCATCTTTAGTGGACTGTAGGTTAAAGTGCAGTTTATGCGGCAGCGGCTAGCCGTCGCGCTCGCTAGGCTGGCAACGGCAGAGAGGCCAATCAGAAGTCGCGATGCCGCGGCTAATGAGATTGCGTGTTTCATGACGAGTAAATTTGGCGTCAATTTCGAAGTTTATTCGAGGATATCGGTGCGGCGTTTAGAGGTTCGTTCCAGCAGCTGCCAGACTGCTTGATGCGCATGCGCATCGCTTAAATTGCGTTCCAGCAGCGCCTTCTCCCGCTTCTGGCTACTTGGAGCGTGACTGTTTGGTGTTCCAGCAGTTGCCGCAAGCAGCCAGACGCTACCCGAAAAAATATTTCTGGCGCGGTCAAACTGCCAATTTGCGCGTGCGCATAAATGTCTGAGATAGAGTGGGGGGGGGGGGGTAGCCATCACGTGATACGTGAATGTTTGTAGCGTGTTTTTCGGTTATTTCGAAGTCACAGCAATCCTGTTTGAGATCAGATATTTCTCGTTTACACTTCTTCGCTATTAGGAAGGAAGGTATTTTAATCATTCGTTTAAACTCACCTTCGCCTGCAGCCAGAAACAGTGCAAAAAGCGTTCCAGCAGTGCAAGTATCAAACAAGGGTTTTTACGTCATAGTAGGTGCGCATGCGCAGTAACACCTTTTTCTTATCGCTTGAAACTAGCAGCATGGCAGCTGCTGGAACGAACCTTAGGTGTTTGAGATTTTTAGATAATTGTCGTATTACGGACATAAGTGACCTATTATTAATACACCACAGCAGTCAAACATGTTTTATTTGTTTTATGACCAGTACGAAACATTGATCATTTTAAGCGAAAGTGAAGTTAGGTATAGGCTAAACGAGAATCAATCAATCAAGAAATCAATCAATTTACTGTTGTACGCTCGAGATATATATATATATATATATATATATATATATATATATATATATATATATATATATCATTTCAGTCCGAGCTACCTCGATTGCAAGCATTCTTGAAAATTATCGCAATTACTATTACTGACCGGACAAGGGTACATACTAGAACCTGTCAACCATAAAGCAGGTATAGCATGTTTTACTTATTTTACGATATATTCGAAACAGTGATCAAGTGACATCCATACTGATAGCAACTGTAACTTGTAGATCGTCAAAAACTTTCGCATACAACGCTTCGATTTGTTTTCATAGTACAATTGTAACGCTCTTTCTTATTGGCCGCGGCATCTCGACTTCTGATTGGCTGCTCTGCCGTTGCCAACCTAGCGAGCGCGACGGCTAGCTGCTGCCGCATAAACTGCACTTTTACCTGGACTGTAAATGATATAAAAGTTGTACAGTTTGTTTTGTATATATAGATTAAAAACAGTTTTAAAAACAACTTTGTGCACGTTAGTCCTATGCGTTTTTAAATTGATATTCGATCTACTCAAGGTGTTGTCTCTTCTTTACATCTCACTACTGTTTTCCGTCTTGTTGTCTGAGGTTGTTTGGTTCCTGACGTGCATTTTCCGGTAGTGAACGGAACTTTTCGCCTGTTTGAACTGAAGTGATAATAAATGAAACGGAAGAAACGCCACAAAAACAGGCGAAAAGTGACATACAACCCGAAAAACACACGTTAGGAACTAATCAACCCAGCCAACAAGTCGGAAGAACAGCAGCGAGATGTAAAGAAGAGACAACACCATGAGTAGACCGTATATAAATTTAAAAACACATAGGCCTAATGTGCATAAAGTTTTTTATAACTGTTTTCAATCTATGAATATAAAACAAACCTTTACATCATTTACAGACCACAGAAGATGCTTTTAAAATAAAAAGCTAAACGCATCTAGTGTAGAACAAATGTCTTTAATTGCAGTCAGAATAAGCTATATTACGTAATATACTCGATTTTAATAGCTGCTGCGGAAGATGGCCACACAACCAAATATAGTGACAAGAGCATTTTCCAATTTTCCAATGTTGAGTGATTCAGATTTTGTGTCCAGGGATGACGATTTCGATGAAATTTTTCGCCAAAATAAAAGGCAGAAAAGTGAATATGTGGTTCCGCAATATTCGGAAGATGAATTTCTAGAACATTTTCAGGTGTTTCTTTATTATTCTCATAAAACTCTATTAACGCTAATGTGGCGATTGTGCTCCACATCGATTCCTGTGTAGGTGGTTCCTATTCTTGTGCAGGTAACTGTACAGGTACAAGAGTAGGTGCGGATGCTGGAGGTTGGAACTTTAAAAATTCCGCGCCTGCAAATAAAGGAAGACTTAATATGGAAAATTTCAAACTGAATTACATGGAAATACACAAACTATTACACGAACACTTCAATTCCTTAAACGTAAGAAAGTAATTTACTTTTAGACGCTGGCACAATAAATCGCTCTCTTAAGGGCGGTTGACACGGACATGTATCGTTGGCGCACGTTGACTTGCGCACATCGAAATGTACGTGTGAACGGTCGAAGGTGTGAACACCCAAATTCGCAACTTGCGCAAGTATAAATGAAAGTTGAGGTCGAGTCAACTTACTTGCGCAAGTCGGCTGTCCCCCACTACTTTTTCATCGTTTCCGCAAGATGGCCGCTGGTGTCGAATAACATCTGTAGTCGTTTGCGTGTTTGTTTTGATCTATATATATATATATATATATATTTTTTTTTTATTGTGAAACGCAATGTTAGTTACAAGAAAGTGTCCGTTGCACTTTACAATCCAGTTTCTGGAGCTCTACGAAGAACTTCCGTGTTTATGGAACATTCATCTTCCAATTTATAAAGATAGAAACATGAAAGAGGACGCAATAAAATCAGTCATCGATAGAATGCGAGAAAACGTGCCACAGATAGATGAAAATGCGGCGAAGGCAAAAATAAGGAGTTTAAGCAACGCTTACCTCATCGAGAAGAACAAAGTTAGAAATTCTATGAAAAGTGGCTCATCAAAACTTGAAATTTATGTACTTACATTGCCGTGGTTTAACATTGCTGATGGGTTTTTAAATAATATTGTGGCGGCAAGAGAAACAATTTTTCCTCTGAATAGTTGTGCCCACCAGAGTCAATAAATGCCGAAACTTGATCAAGTTCATTCTAAAAATGCTCGCACGTATCAAATCATTTGGCGCCATTTTGAAAAGCTACACTGGACTTGCTAGGACTGAAAACTTACGCGGGCGTGAGAACGATCACTTGCGCAAGTTGAAGTCCATTGGCGCACGTAAACATGATCGTGACAACTCTATTTTATGCTACACAGAACAAAGAGCACGCATTGCAGGCTGCAGGTTAGTGTTCGAAGAGTCCCGGCAGCATGCACGACACGAGACGTCATCTTCGCAGCGCATGCGCAGCAGTGCCTGCATTGCTGCTGCAGGATCTGCATCCATGCAGCTCTTCGAACGAACCTTGTATCGAACATTCGATATATATCGATGGCAATGCCGTTTCCTTCGATGTACAAGGATTCTACCAAATTACCAGACAAACTACTAAAAATTCTTGCAAAACTTGATAAAAAGTGTCGTTCAAGGATAATAGAACGAATTGCGGACAGCCACTTGGAATACGTAAAAGATTTCAACAGTGCATTTCGGATGTGGAAAAACTTGTGTGACACATTTGAAAGGAAAAGCCTCGCCAGTCAGTTCAATCCAGTAAAAGGTACAATGAGTGAGCATTTTTTAGAATTTGACAAGTTGGTACGCGATCTTCGATCGCCAGGTGCGATTATTGAAGAAATTGATGCTGTGTGTTATCTTCTATTATCAATGCCACAAGAATATGACAGTGTTGTAACTGCACTCGAGACGTTATCTACGGAAAATCTGGAGTTAAGTTTCGTAAAAAATAGGCTCATGGACCATGAAAGTAAGTATGCAAGTTCTAAGAAGAAACCTGCAGTAGACAGTGGACAGAACACAGTGTTTAATACGTACTGCAAGAATTTCAGTAATAGGAAAACTAACTGGAAAAATCAATCCGGTAATGTTGGTGTAAGTGATAAGGGGTCAATTTGAGCAGGGGATACCACTCGTCGGCTTTCACCTGTGACGTAGCCGTGTAGTGTTGTATGACGTCATTGTGTCGCTGATGTTGCGAATATAAGTAAATAACATCTTTGGAAATTTGTTATTAATTTAATTTCTTCGCATAAATTTTACTGCATGTAAATGTCACTTCTAAGTACTTTTCGTCAGCATACTTTGTCTTAAAATGCGTGTTTTGGAAATATCTTTAATGCAATGTTTCATTTCCCCTCTAAATTTTCGTACTAAGTAAGATTAAATATGAAATTCGTCAAATACGGTACAGTACTTCAAATAAAAGGTTACGCTACGCTATGTTCCTTTCTTACGCTAACTGAGCACAGGCCACGTGATGTAGTCAGCCAACCACAGCTCAATGTAATAGCATTAATCAGCGAATAGTAGTCATTCAATACTACATCTTCCCACCATGGTAACATGCAAATACGACTGCCCGAACATTAATCTGGGCAATCCTGTGATTCCAGTAAAATATAGTGTTGAAAGGCTAAATATAATACCACTGATTCTCACAAAAGGATAATGACAAGTTTTATTAACAAGAAAAACTGGTACAGTTATCTTTAACTCAAGAGGCACACAACCATTAGGCAGGAGACAAAGAGCAGTAAATCTACTAAAAGTCTGTATATGCATTTACTCTTTGCAAAGAACTATTATGCCAAAGCATAGACAACTGCAAAGTGGACAAAACATAAGACAGTAGCACAGTACTTTAAAATAATAATAATAAACATTTTTAATTGATTATCACAACACTCCCACTTCAATTAACAAATGTTTAACACTTCTGTAGTCTTCTGTCAGCAAGAACTTTAGCATCACCAACATAAAGTAGCTGTCTTATTTTTTCAAAATTGCTTCTAGTGAGTGGTTTGGTAAGAATATCTGCTTGCTGATCTGTAGAGCTTACATGTTCAAGGTTGAAGATTCCCAACTTAAATTTTTCTCGTATGAAATGATACTTCACGTCTACGTGTTTTGTTCGTTTGTGATACTCAGGGTTCTTGATCAACCGGATGGCACTTTGACTGTCCATATACAAGGTGGTAGTAATTTCTTTCTGATTAATAATATTTTGTAAAATTGACTGTATCCATACAATTTCTTTTACAGCCTGACAAGAAGCTAAATATTCTGCTTCAGTTGTTGATAATGCCACCACTTTTTGCCTCTGAGAGCTCCAAGCTATAGTAGCTTCACCAAACTTAACAACAAAACCTGTGGTCGATCTTCGAGTAAGAACATCTCCTGCATAATCTGAATCACAAAAAACAGACAAACGAATATCCTCATTCCTTGGATAATACAAGCCATAAGAAATAGTTCCCTTTAGGTACTTTAAGATTCTCTTCACAGCATTCCAGTGCATCTTTTCTGGTTTTTCAAGATGCTGACTAGCATTATGTACTGAGAAAGTGATGTCAGGTCTGGTTGCCACAGACAAATATAGTAAACTTCCAACAGCCTGACGGTATGGAGCATTGATAATTTTTGAGTCATTCCCCATCTCAGAGTACATTTGTCCACGATCAGCAGGAATAGCTACAGCATTGGTATTTTCCATGTTGTACCGTTCCAGTACAGCTCTTGCATATGCCTCTTGGTTTAAGAAAATGGAGCCATCCTTGAACTGCTCTATCTGCAAACCGAGATAATGATTAACACTGCTGGTTGTTATCTCAAATTCTTGTTCCAAATCACTCATTAGTAAATTAATTACTTCCATAGATTCTGATATGATTAGTCCGTCATCAACGTGAATGGCTAGAATGGTCAAGAATTCACCCTTATTATTGACAAAAACACAGGGGTCTGCACTTGTTTCTGTCAGTCCAAATTTGTTCAACACACTGGTGAATCGTTTATTCCATAGTCTAGAAGCTTGTTTAAGCCCATAGATACTTTTCTTCAGCTTGCATACCTTTTTGGTACCATCCTCAAACCCTTCTGGCTGTTTCATATATATTTCAGTATCTATTTCACTGTATAAAAATGCAGTTTTCACATCAAACTGCCTCATATGCATTGCTTTGGATGCTGCAATGGACAAGATTATTCTTATGGAATCAAATCTAACCACTGGACTAAAGGTTTCAGTATAGTTCATGCCTAATTTCTGTCGAAATCCTCTAGCAACAAGTCGAGCTTTAAATCTATCCACAGTTCCATCAGTTCTCCTCTTCACTTTGAACACCCACCTATTGTCAAGTATTTCTTGGTTTTCTGGGGGCTCAGTCAAGATCCAAGTTTCATTAAGATTAAGAGAATACATTTCTTCTTGCATAGCCTGTTTCCAATTTTCTGCATTGTCACATTCCATTGCATCTTGATATGAGATGGGTTCATAGCACTTCGTTATGCAGGTAGAATTTACAGTAGTATAGTTGGCGTATCTGACAGGCTTTTTGATTTTTGACCTGTCTCGTAGGCTGCTTCTAATTTTATTCTCAGATTTGATGACCTCTTGATTGTCATTTTGCATAGAAGATCTACAGTTGGCTTCAGTATTTGATTCTTCTTCAAAGATTCTAATTTCTTCTCCTGTTTGATTCAGGATTTCCTCTTGAGTAGTCTGCTTGTCATCAGTTGTCTCAGATATCAGGAAAGGTACACATTCAGTATTGAAAGTTTTCTCTGATTGACAGTCCTTATATAATTTGCCCATGAAAACAATGTCACGATATATTTTAACTTGATCTTTATGAGAAAACCAAACACGATACCCCTTTACTTCTGTATCGTAGCCAACTAGAAAACCTTTTTCACCTTTGGAATCCCATTTCTGCCGTCTATCCTTTGGAATGTGTGTATAAACCATCTCTCCAAATATCCTGAGTTTGGTCACATCATAATCCAATCCATTCCACATTTTGTGAGGTGATTTGCCATTGACACTGCTTGTACCTGTTCTATTCAAAATATAAGTTGCTGTATTAATGGCTTCAGCCCACAGTCGTATTGGCAGCCCACTTGCATGAATCATTGTTCTTGCAGTCTCCACCAAAGTTCTGTTCTCACGTTCGGCTGCACCATTCTGTTGAGGACAATAAGTTACTGATTTTTGATGTGTTATCCCATAATTCTGCATTATTTTTCGCACTTCATGGTTAATGAATTCTAGTCCATTATCAGTTCTGATCACTTTAATGCCATTTTCAATTTGTTTTTCAGTAGTTTTTATGAAAGATTCCAAGTGTTCCGCAACTTCAGATTTATGTCTTAGAAAATACACAGTTCTCCAATGTGAATAATCATCTTTTAACAAAAGAAAGTACCTTGAACCACCAATAGAATCAACTTGCATAGGGCCACACAAATCACAGTGAATCAGTTCACCTGCCCTTTTTGACTTTGAATCACTTTTGTGGAAAGGTAATTTATGAATTTTCCCAACGACACAATCTTCACACAAACTTTTATCTTCTTCCTTAAATTGAATCTGCCTATCTTTCAGAAACTTTTTCACATGGGGAAAATTTTGATGAGCAAGTCTTTTGTGCCAAATTTTAAGATCTTCCTTGGTAGCCACATTTGCTTGAACACTGTCATTTTCACTAAGTGAAATCTTAAATTTCATCCTATACAACCTTTCTTCACGAACTCCCACTGCAACAACATTCTCTCCCTTGAAAAGTCTGCATGTTGCCTTGTCAGATTTAAATTGTATGCCCTTGTCTAATGCTGCTCCAAGTGAAAATAAATTAAACCGAATATCTGGCACATATAAAACATTTGACAAATACTTTTCATTCCACCTTTTACCATCAAAGGCTAGAATGTTTATGTCGCCTTTCCCATGTGAAGTAATATAACTACCATCACCAATACAGATTTGGACTTCACTCTCAAATGGACTGTAATTTACAAACCATTCAATTTCATTACACATGTGATCAGTAGCACCAGAATCTAAAAACCATGCATTTTTATTTACATGATTGGCTGCTAAAATTTTGCTTATCAAAGCATCCCCTCTTAGTTCACACTGATTCTGACCTTGATGCTTTGATACAGTACTTCTGCATTCTTTTGCACAATGACCGGGTTTATTACACTTGAAACAAATGGTTTTGCAATCTTTAGCCCAATGACCAGGTTTATTACATTTGAAGCACTTACCTTGTTTTCTTGAATTTTTATTTGTAGGACAGGGGTTATTCTTAAAATGATTACTTCTTCCTTGTGTACCTGCTGCAAATGCTTCCCCCTTCACATCTTCCTGAAGATTAAGGCGTTTTTCCTCCATCAATAATCTTGATGTCAAATTTGCTAATGTCTGTTGATCCGGATGTGTTGATTCCCATGCACTCAGAAAATGGTTATAACTTTTTGGTAGTGTCATTAACAGCTTTGTGATCACCATAGAATCTGAAATATTTTCACCTTGATTCCTTAACCGATGTACCAGGTCTTCTAATTGTGAAATATATGTAGCCATATCATTTGAAATATCCTTTTTTAGGTTATACCATTGCTGCTGTAGTAAATGTATGCTTACACTGTTTTTCTGTTCATAAACTGAAAGTAATTTGATCCACATAGCAGCTGAAGATTCACAGTTAATGATATGTAGCAATGGCTTGTCTTCAATTGATGTTCCAATAACTTTCTGAGCTGCATTGTCCAACTTATTCCATCTTACAAGATCTTTTTCATACTTCAGCCTTGCTTCAGTATTCATGTTGTCATTACACTCTGGTTTAATTACTTCACCTGTGACAATGTCCCAAGCTCCCATAGCACTTAAAGTAACACGAACTTGAAATTTCCAGGCAGACCAATTTTCAATGCCTTTGAGTTTTGTAATTCTAGAAATTTCGTTTTCCATCATTTTAACACAGCAGAAATAACCTTAAAACTTTTGCTCACACAAGTTTAATACTACAATAATGCACCCACTATTCAGTTTTACTTTTGTCAGTTCAAAACTTGTCACTCAGTGATTACTGGGCCCATAACCTGTTGAAAGGCTAAATATAATACCACTGATTCTCACAAAAGGATAATGACAAGTTTTATTAACAAGAAAAACTGGTACAGTTATCTTTAACTCAAGAGGCACACAACCATTAGGCAGGAGACAAAGAGCAGTAAATCTACTAAAAGTCTGTATATGCATTTACTCTTTGCAAAGAACTATTATGCCAAAGCATAGACAACTGCAAAGTGGACAAAACATAAGACAGTAGCACAGTACTTTAAAATAATAATAATAAACATTTTTAATTGATTATCACAACATATAGATATGTATGCATCCTGTGAGATAGTTTTTTAATGAACTGAAACATAAAGATTCATATCGTATTTAGATGCACGCGGTTTTGGAAGCCGTTGAAATTCTATCAAATTTATGGTTTTCCGAGGGCAGTGTTACACGAGGGTTAAATTGTACAAAGCTTCTCGCTGGGCTGCAGTGGTTATGTTGGCACCAAAGGTACTGACGGCAACTCGATTATCAATAAATGTTTTTTCGTGACAACTGCGAACATTATTATTTTCTGAACGGACAAGGGTACATAGAAGAAATTGTCAACCATAGAGCAGGTACAGTATTGAATTTGCTGCGAGTAAAACGAGCAGCAAAAACACTTACTATGTTGCTCGTGAAAAATATTAACGCAATTCAACAGTTCATTGTTCATCTGTTGCTAACATAAGCACTGGAGCATGGCGAGAAGTGTCGTAAAATTTTACTGAAGAGTGTACAGCAAGCCAGTTTAGTTTATCGATAAGTAGACGCATTTATCTAAAACCAGATACAGTGTCACATCGATGTTCCATATTTTTCGGCTTTAGTTGACAGCCAGCCTTCACACAGAAAGAGATAATTTTGTAAAAAGAGACAATGAAGTGGTATGCAGAGCAGAATGCTCTTATTAATTGTGATACTAACCTTTAAGAGTGCACTTAGTGTATTTTTTGCTGTGAGCTATATAGGTCAATTCAGTGTACGATACCAATCACATATTATCTGTCCCATCAATTATTATTATTTGATTTAAAAAAACAACTATTTCAATGAACCAATTTAAATAACTAAATAACCTACAACTGGTATCCTCTTCTCCAATTGAGCTATATAGGTCAATTCGAGTTCACGATACCATTTTACTTGGCATTTTCCTTTATTTTTTCGCCGTGGTATCCCTGCCTGTAAGTGAGCTATATAGGTCAATTCGAGTGTCGATACCGATTACATAATATCTATCGTGTCAATTACTATTATTTGTTTTTAAAAAACATCAAGTTCTATGAAACAATTAAAACAACTAAATAAACTACAACTGGTATCCTCTTCTCCAATTGAGCTATATAGATCAATTCCAGTTCACGATACCATTTTACAACTGGTATCCTCTTCTCCAATTGAGCTATATAGGTCAATTCGAGTTTTCAATGAGATTTTTTTAAATTTTCAGTAGTGGTACCCATGTCTGTAATTCAGGTATATATATCTTTTCGACTATCCGATGCCCTTTTAATCTATTTTTACGGCATTACAGTGTTATTTTTATCTTAACCCTTTTTTAATAATTTATATTCTCTTGGTATTAGTTTATTTATATCGTCAGTTTACCTATTAGAATGTCCCCGCCCAAAACCCCCATATTCCCGCGCTAGTCCCGTTAGTGTCATTTTCTTCATCATCCACAATGTATAGTGTGTTTAAATGTGTGCATGATTTTGTTTTTCGTGTTTTTTTATTATTTATGCGATTTTATTGCGATATACTCGATACAGTGATTTAATTTTTTTTACGTGTGATATTTATTTTCCGCAATTTCATCATATGCATATCTACAATAAATTCATTGTATATATCGGTTATGTAATGTTAGCTTATAAAATTACGTTATTTCCAGAGATATTATATATCTTTGGTTTCATCAATACTCAACTGTTCCGAACCACAAACATACATTAATTTGTGTCTTTCATTTACCTCCAGGATGTCTTTGTTCCTAAGAGCATATATCAACTTCTTTGGTATACGTACGATAGACACGCATATAACGCCTCTGAATAATGACGTCATTGATCAAAGCTGACGGGTGGTATCCCCATCCCGAATTATGCCGTGATAAGCACAGTTCAGGTGGAGAAAAACAGTATAATTTCAGATGTCATAATTGTGGTGAATTTGGACACAAAAGAGCTGACTGCAATAAAAGACTCAAAGACAAGAAAGGTTCTGCAAATTCAGTAAATTGTGACGCTCAAGATTCTCCTGTGAATTCGGATGCATATTGTTTTTCGTCTGGTGCATTCAGTGAATCAGTTTCGTGGTATCTGGACTCTGGTGAGAGTGAACACTTTGTGAATGACTTGAAACATGTTGATAAAGTGCACATTCTTGAAAGAGAAGTTGTGATTAACGTAGCAAAGTCCGGATCTGTTTTGAAAGCTACACAGTTTGGTGAAATGAATGTTATTAGCTACGTCAATGGGAATGCAGAGCCAATTTTGATAAAAAATATTTTATTTGTTCCTGGACTAGCTCACAACTTACTGTCAGTGCATAAATTGGAGACAAATGGTTTCAAGGTTACATTTGAAAATGGAAGAGCAATTATTCAAAAAGGAAAGGATGTTGTTGCAATCGCAAATAAAAATGAAACGAATATGTATGCTCTGAAATTCACCAGGATGCTCTGTTCAGCGCTTCTTACTGGATCACTGGAAATTTGGCATCAAAGAATGTTGTCATGGTCTTCAGTCCGGAGACTGGTTTGATGCAGCTCTCCACCCTACTCTATCCTGAGCAAGCCTTTTCATCTCCTCATAAGAATGGCATCCCACGTCCATTTGAATCTGCTTACTATACGCGTCTCTTGGTCTCCCTCTTACCCCACACACTTCCCTCCAATGCTAAATTTACGATTCTTCGATGTCTAAGAATGTGTCCTACCAAGCGATCCCTTCTTTTAGTCAAGGTATGCCAAAAATTCCTTTTCTCACCAATTCTGTTCAGTACCTCTTCAGTAGTTATGCGATCTACCCACCTAATCTTCAGCATTCTTCTGTAGCACCATATTTCAAAGGCCTCTATTCTCTTCCTGTCCGCACTGCTTATCGTCCATGTTTCACTCCCGTACAAGGCAATACTCCACACAAATGCCTCCAGAAAAGACTTCCTTACCCTTAAATTAATATTCGATGTTAGCAAATTTCTCTTTTTCAAAAATGCTTTTCTTCCCATTGCCATTCTGCATTTTATATCCTCTGTACTGCGACCATTGTATGTTATTTTACTACCCAAGTAACAGAACTCATCTACCACCTTCATTGTTTCTTTACCTAATCTAATTCCTTCAGCATCGCCTGATTTTCTAAGACCGCATTCCATTATTTTTGTTTTGCTCTTGTTAATGTTCATCTTATACGCTCTCTTCAACACGCTGTCCATTCAACTGCTCTTCCAGGTCCTTTGCTGTCTCTGACAGAATTACAATGTCATCAGCAAAACACAATGTTTTTATTTCTTACCCCTGAACTTTAATCCCTGTTCCAAATTTTTCCTTGCTTTCCTTCATCGTCTGCTCGATGTACAAATTGAATAACATTGGAGAAAGGCTACAACCCTGTTTTACTCCCTTCCCAACTGATGCTTCCCTTTCATGCCCTTCGAGTCTAATAACTGCGGTCTGGCTTTTGTACAAGTTGTAAATAACTCTCCTTTCCCTGTATTTTACCCCATCAAAGATGAGGTCATTTGAATTATACCGATCTAAAAGTACTTCAAAACTATGTGGAAGGACTGAACATTGAAGATTTGAAGACACCACCATCATGCACCATCTGCACTGAAGGTAAACAAACAAGACTTCCACATAATCAGAAGAGGACAAGAGCAAAACGTCCACTTGAACTAATTCATAGTGATGTTATGGGTCCTATAACTCCAACGCCTTATGATGGAAAGAGGTATATAATTACGTTTATAGATGATTATACCCATTTTCGAGCTGTTTATGTGATGCAGAATAAATCTGAAGTACTGGAATATGTTAAAGAATATGAAACCATGGCAACAGCTCATTTCAATTCCAGGATTAGTAGATTTCGCTGTGATAATGGAGGTGAATATTTGTCAAATGAAATGAAAAGTTTTTTAAAGAAAAAGGTATCCAATATGAATTGACAATGAGGTACACACCACAACAGAATGGAGTAAGTGAACATATGAACAGGAACATTTTAAACAAAGCTCGCTGTATGTTATTAAACAGTAAACTTAGTAAATCTTTTTGTTCAGAAGCAGTTTACTTGATAAACAGAACACCTAGAAGTGCATTAAAAATGACAGTTCCTGCTACTTTGTGGTATGGAGAAATGCCAAAGTTGCAAAAACTGAAAGTTTTTGGTTGTGTAGCATATTTGCGACTTCCTGCAGAAGTAATTGCTGGAAAGTTTGATTCCAGAGTAAAGAAATGTTTCATGGTTGGGTATTGTTTGAATGGATATTGGCTATGATGTCCAGAAGAGAGACGCATTATTCTTGGAAGAGATGTTACGTTTGATGAAAGTCATTTTGTTTTTGATAATGAAGATTGGTTCTAGTACAAAGAAGACAGAAGAAATGTGATTATCAGTGATGAAGAAAATGAAACTGAAGATGTGACATCTCCTGAAAATGACTCCGTATCAAGTGAAAATGAAACTGAAGAGGTGAAAGCCCCTGAAATCCGCAGAAGTGTAAGAGAAACAAAGCGGCCAGCATGGATGGAAGATTATGCTGTACTAGCTCTAAATGCGGAAATGTATGTTGAGGATGTTCAAGAGACTTTCAGTGACATTTACAGCAGATCAGATAAATAAGAATGGCTTCATGCTGTAGCAGAAGAGATGCGAGTAATAAAGGAAAACAAGACCTGGACAGTATGTGAATTACCTGAAGACAATAAGGCTGTTGACACTAAGTGGGTTTTTAAAGTGAAACGTGAAGATGCAGGCAAGATTAGTAGTTATAAAGCTAGACTAGTTGCTAGTGGTTGTACTAAAAAAAGAGGGTTTGATTATAATGAGACATATGCTCCTGTGGCGAGGCTGACTACTTTGAGAACATTACTTGCTGTTATGAATCACGAAAAATTGATTGCGAATCAAATGGATGTAAAAAGTGCTTCTCTTCATGGAAATTTAAATGAAGAAATTTTTGTAAAGATACCAGCAGAATTTAATGAGAAACCAGGTGCTGTAGGTAAGCTAAACAAAGCAATTTATGGTTTGAAGCAAGCTTCAAGGTCTTGGAATTTACTGTTTGACAAGTTTATTAAAAATTTAGGTTTTGTTCAAAGCAATGCTGATGGATGTCTATATACTTTCAGGAACTCCAACACTAAGATTTATGTTTTATTGTATGTTGATGACATACTCATATTAGGAAATGATATTAAAAATTGGAGAATTCAAATTAGCTTTAAAAGGTAACTTTAAGATGAAAGATTTGGGAGATTTAAAAATGTTTTTGGGAATTAAGATAGATAAGAGGGAGGATGGAATAATCATGAGTCAGAAAACTTACCTGGAAAATTTATTGAAGAGGTTTGGTATGAATGAATACAAGCCAATTAACACACCCATGGAATTAAATTACGGGGAAGTTGAAAATGATAAAAGACTGCATGAGAAAGTACCTTATAGAGAATTAATAGGGTGTTTGCTGTATGTAACACAAACAACACGACCTGATTTAAGCTATGCTGTTAATTATTTCAGTCGTTATGAAAGTGATCGAAAAGAATCACATTGGAAAGGTTTAAAGAAAATATTGAGTTACTGCAGGGCACAGTAAACTATGGGATGCATTACAAAAATTAGGGAGACAATGGAACTGTAATTGCTTATGCTGATTCTGATTGGGCAAATAGTTCAGATAGGAAATCAACAACCGGTTATGTCATCAAGCTCTTTGGTAACACCATAAGTTGGGGGTCTAAAAAGCAAACTACTGTAGCATTATCATCTACAGAAGCAGAATTTGTATCACTTGCAACTTGTGCTGCAGAATATTTATGGTTTGAAAAGTTGTTTCAAGATTTAAAAATTTTCAAAAAATTAAAAACTTGTAATTTATGAAGACAACCAGTCTTGCATTTCTTCTCTTTGTAAATGGGAATATAAAAGACTGAAACACATTGATGTTAAGTATGCTTTTGTTAGAGACTTGTGTCTGAAAAAGATAATAGATGTTAAATACATTGCTACAGAAAATCAGTTAGCTGACATTTTTACAAAACCACTGTGCAAAGAAAAGTTTGAAAAAATGTCCAAAGGGTTGGGAATGTGTAAAATTGTAAACTAGTGTTACATAGAATTGAGGCGGAGTGATGAAATAGCAATTCTATGTTAAGTCTAAGTGTATATATGTAAAAATTAATTTATTTGATGTTTGTTATTCTTTGTCTTGATGATGTACTATTTTCTTTTATTGTGTGGCTGCAATTGTGTTACCTGCAATAAATTCCTTAAAAAGTAAATGTTTGCATTGCGTAAAACAACACTCTGGTAACAATGTCTTATCATATTCAACCTCAAAGAGGATTGTTGTTATTTATTTGACTTCCATTGTAAAATATTTAGTCATTTCAAGTTATGATTTAGTGATAATTATTTCATTATCTATTGACCTAGAGCGCCAATTTATCAGGCTAGCAATCATTCACCCCATTTACATGGGCTACCAAAACCGTTTTTCGTAAACCGATTTCCCAATTCCGCTTTTGGTTGGTCAATTAAACACTCCAAAATCGATTCTGGAAATCCACTTCTGCAAAGCGGTTTTCCAGTTCCACAATCGATTTTCGTGCCCACGTAAACGCAACCGATTTTGAAACGTTCTTGGCTTGTCAGATTGTGTTTTGTAGTTAAGAATTTATGGCACATATGGACAGAGTGACATTTTCTGATATGAAATAAAAATATAAATATTAGAGTGAGCATGAATATGTGTATTTAGGTAAAGAAAAATAGCGATTGTGCTGACTAAATTAGGAACTGAATCAGATGTTTTTTAGCCGCCATTTTCAGTGGGCTAGGAAATCCGATTCAGGCTATAACATGTCAACACGACAGCGAAAAACGGTTTACGACATTCGGTTTTCGTCTTCCAGAAGATGTGCTGCATGTAAAGGTAGTGATTATTCCTTGATATTTGCCTTACATATAAATTCTAGCATGGCTTTGTAAACATAACAGATCGCCACTCATAACCTCACTTTCAACATCACAAGGTGGGTGAATTGACATGACGGACAGTGTGAATACCAAGGGGGTGAATACATCTTGATGTGACAGTGCCGTGACGTGACGTTGACGTGACGGCCTTCCAATAACATCGGAAATTAACCTATTTTCGTCACGCGAATTGCATGCTGCAGTCGACGATTGTATTGTTTATATGCAAATGTGCCTTATTCATCTTTATTTTGTTGTTATACTTCGTTTTAGGGTAAATCGCAAATGTTTCATGATGACGTGAATATTTTTGTGTATTGAGTGTCCCCCTAATATCGAGGTCGGATATAGGCCAATTCACACAGTCCGACATGTCAACTTCATGTCAAGTTGAATTGACAGTTGACTGCCGGATGTCCATCAGTGCAGTGTGGCCTACTCGGAAAATAAAAACGCACTAAATCATTCTTTAAAAAGCACCAGAAAAGCACTAGAACTACATAGACAAACTTACATATTAACCCTCCTACATTTTTAACAGTTGAAGGACGGTGTATTAATGTATTGCACACCAAAATAATCACTAAACATTTTCCATTACCTTCATTAACTTTTGTGAGTTTATTTTGAACTTTTATTAATTTATTAAGAAAATTTTTTTTTAATATGGAGTGAATGTTGCAGATGGCAAATTCTATCGGTACTTAGAATGGCCTAATCAATTAGAAAGCTTGATGCACATATCATTATTAATGTCATCAGTAGCCAAAGAGGAACTCGAAAATTGCAGCAGTCGCAACAAAACAACTTAATACAGCATTTCTAGCTACGAAGAACGTAAAGATCATTGCTGCTCGTTTCACTCGCATCAATTTAAGATCTCAACAGAATTATAATGAAAACGTAAGTGCCATTGCTGCTATTTTCAATTGCAGCAATTTAAATGGTGATACTCTTATGTTTCCGCCTAAGCACAACTTCAGAAAAGCACTACTTGGAAGGAAAGAGCGAAGTATTTTTATAACTCATCATTTATACCATTTGATTTCCAAATTTGGCCTCTCTTCCACCAGAGGCGTAGCAAATGTTAAGGTTCTGATAGGCTACTTTCAATCAATTAACATTACACATATGCTCCAAACACATGATCTCAGTCAAGTAGTCAACATATGATCTGTATTTTAGAGAATATCCTTAATAATTATTTAAACACAAGAAGTAAGAGCAAAAGCAGATTACATATGAGTCACGAAACCGGCAAGGTAGACCTTAAACACACCCTCTGGTCGGCAGGGGGGGGGGGTTGTGTAATACAACACATTAACCCATGGTTGGAAACATATAGAATATTATCACATGCAGTTATGTAAACCTTGTATATTGTACTCACCTTAAAAATCGTCATCTTTGTCAGAATCTGCCAGAAAAACTGCACTGACCTTCGATGATGATGGTTCTTGAGGAGTGTAGCTCTGCGAGCTTACAATTTTCTAAACTATATCCTTGGGTAAATCATAGTTGCAGCAACATTTCCCTGCAGACGTAAGTCCAAATCTTATTCCCAAAATTGAATGTAAGCTTCTCACTTTCAGTGTATTTCGCTGTTTTGTTTTTACTACATTTACTTGGCTGAAGACTCTTTCAACATCCTCATTCGAATGCAGAAAGGAAAGAATGGAAACTGCAATTTTAACTATTTCAGAAAATAGGTTTTCTCCACTAACATCTCTGTATAAAACAACTTCACTGCAAAATTTTAGCGTGTCTGTTACTTTAATCCATTTTATGTGGTGTAAATTTTTCCACTGGTTATCTATTAAAGTAATAATACTGGGATCCTGAACAAAGAGCATTGCTAGGTCGATAACTGGACGTTTTACTAGTTTTAGACACTTATCTAAAGAAAAGAGTGACATATCACGAAGATCTTTAATGTTGTTGGGAAGTCTTTGCTGCAATTGTTTTATAAGTTCTAGAAGGAACTGAACACATATTTGTCGCAACTGTGTAACTTCATAAACAGAAAGTTTTGTTTCACATTCAAATCCAAGATAGGGATGTGGGTGCAAGTGATCCTCAACTTTGGAATTCACCACATCTAACTGTAATCCAGGATTCGTAATTTTTTAACACAATGACTTGATGATAAGGATTAGGTCACTCAGTAGCTTTGTGGGATCCTGACTTTTTGATTCAAATTTCTTATTCACCCTCTCAACTTCCTGTAGAACAGATTTAAGAAAAATGAGATACAGGTAGTTGGATTCGTCATTGTACATGGGAAACAAAAGGTCCACCGTGTAACAGCGAGCTCTCAATCTTGAGATTTCAAAATGAGTTTTAAGCTCCAACCACTGATGTAATATTCGGGTAACTGCACTTGCAATGAACAACCATCTCGTCTGACTCATCTGAACTAACTTCAATGGCAAATCACCGTCATTTATTGTAGCAAATAGTTCCTTATATTGCATTTGCCTTAAAGTGGTATGTGAGAACCAGTTGTACGTTTCTTTAATTAAGAATTCTAAATTCTTTGGCAGAAACTCACTAGCAGCATGTGAAACTGCAAGTTGCAAAGAGTGGCACACGCACCTAATTAATTGAAGATGCGGAATTTCAGGTTTCAGTTTAGCGCAAACCCCATTATTAATCCCTACCATGACAGATGCATTATCTGTATCTATAGCAAGAAGCTTGTTTAATTGCAATCCTGTTTTTGAAAGACAGCTTTTAAGAGAATCAATAATGCCATCAGCAGTGCATTCGTCGAATAGAACAACTTCTAGATAAGTATTCACGATTATATTTTTTGAATTAAAATAGTATCTAATCACAATTCCTAGTAATTGTGTTACTGAAATGTAATTTGTTTCATCCAAAATGAGGCTATATCGTTGATCTCCTATATCACTTCTTAACAATTGTTCAAAATGTGGTGCCAACACATTACAGACAATTGCTGTGCACTTCATACGATGGAGTTTAAGATCTGCTGCTCCAATACTGTCAGAAAAGCAGGATTTACACAGATCGAACATGTGGTCTACGCTCAGAAATGAACAGTGTTCTGCAATAAAAAGAGTCAACCGCCCTTCCACCAACGTCGATTCTTGTCTGACTGGTTTGAATGGTAAATCACGTTGCTGGCTACTACTGAATGGTTCTGCTGCTTGCATGTGCTCCTTTGTTTTACTATGCCGCTCAATGTCCCTCTACCTGGCAAGTAGCTCCACTTTGCAATATTTGCAATAACATTTAGTATCGCTTCCCTCCAACCTCATTAGCCATTGTTTATATCTCTCATCATTCAACCACTGACTTCGAAATCGCTGGGAATATTGCGGTTTCCCCATGACTGCTAGCTTACTTGTAGTATACACTCCATTAAATACGTGTATTTTCCTATGTGAAAATGTCCACTTCACTGCACATACACCAACGAACACTGTCCCACTGTCCACTGTCCACTGTCCATCACATTGAAACATTAACTGAACAATAGCAGAGCAGGCCTCAGCGACCCCTAAACTCAGGGAATCCCAGTCCAGACTCCGAGCTGGAGGACAGGGGGCTATGTCATCAACGGACCATTTTTCACCACATGAATGCCAGTAATCTAATTTATTATAACTTTATAAGCAATATGTGTGGTGGGAATCGAAGACTGGTTTCTATAACTGCTGATTAGCCATTGTTTTCAGTTGTTCTGAGTATCAGTTGAAATTATGTACTTGCTAATATATATTATTTTCATCAGCACCAGATAATTTGTGAAAAAGCACCAGATTTTCGTCAAGGCGCTAACTACTTAAATGCGGCACCAACCACATGTAAAAAGTACCAGATCTGGTGCCTTTGTTGTGAAAAAGCACCAGATTTTCACCAAGGCGCTAATTAGTTAAATGTGGCACCAAACCGCATGTAAAAAGTACCAGATCTGGTGCCTTTGTAACCAGATTGGCAACACTAACTATGACACCCCCTCCATGCGGACCGTAGGCCACGTCTGATTGGCCAAGTGCAGCTGTTATGGATACAGTGCACATGCGCGCGGTTGTGTATAGTCTGCTGCCGCTATCTGTTATGACGGAAAACAAATTATCAGATTTAGTATTGTTTCACCTGGTTTCACCTGGTGTGTAAGATGTATGAGACAGGTGAAATACCCTCAGACTTTAAGAAAAATGTTATAATCCCCATCCCTAAGAAAGCAGGTGCAGACAGGTGTGAAAACTAGAGAACCATCAGTTTAATAAGTCATGTTTGCAAAATATTAACACGAATTATATACAGAAGGATGGAAAAGCTGGTAGAAGCCGACCTCGGGGAAGATCAGTTTGGGTTCAGGAGAAATGTAGGAACACGGGAGGCAATACTCACTTTACGGCTTATCCTAGAAGATAGATTAAGAAAAGGCAAACCTACATTTCTAGCTTTTGTAGATTTGGAGAAGGCTTTTGACAATGTTGATTGGAATAAACTCTTTCAAGTTCTGAAGCAAGCAGGAGTAAAATATAGGGTGCGAAAGGTTATTTACAACTTGTACAAAAACCAGACAGCGGTTGTCAGAGTTGAAGGGCATGAAAGGGATGCAGTGGTTGGAAAGAGAGTAAGACAGGGTTGTAGTCTTTCTCCATTGTTGTTCAATTTGTACATTGAGCAAGCTATAAAGGAAAGCAAGGAGAAATTTGGTGAAGGTATTAAAGTTCAGGGGGAAGAATCAGAAAAATAGCGTTTTGCCGACGACATAGTAATTCTGTCAGATACAGCAAAGGACCTGGAAGAGCAATTGAACGGAATGGACAGTGTGCTGAAAGGTGCATATAAGATGAACATTAACAAGAGCAAAACTAGGGTAATGGAGTGCAGTGTAAGAAAATCAGGTGATGCTGAAGGAATTAGATTGGGAGACGAAGCAATAAAGGACGTAGATGAGTTTTGTTACTTGGGCAGTAAAATAACAAATGATGGTCGCAATACAGAGGATATAAAATGCAGAATGGCAATGGGTAGAAAAGCGTTCTTGAAAAAGAGAAATTTGTTAACATCGAATATTGATTTAAACGTAAGGAAGTCCTTTCTGAAGGCATTTGTATGGAGTGTTGCCTTGTATGGGAGTGAGACATGGACGATAAACAGTGCGGACAGGAAGAGGATTGAGGCTTTTGAAATGTGGTGCTACAGAAGAATGCTGAAGATTAGGTGGGTGGATCGCGTAACTAATGAGGAGGTATTGAACAGAATTGGGGAGAAACGGAATTTCTGGCATACCCTGACTAAAAGAAGGGATCGATTGGTAGGACACATTCTTAGACATCAAGGAATTGTGAATTTAGCGTTGGAGGGAAGTGTATGGGGAAAAAATCGCAGGGGAAGATCAAGAGATGGATACAGTAAGCAGATTCAGACAGATGTAGGTTGTCGCTCTTATGTGGAGATGAAGAGGCTTGCTCAGGATAGGGTATTGTGGAGAGCTGCATCAAACCAGTCTTCGGACTGAAGACCACAACAACAACAACAGTATTGTTTTGCCCGTTTGTGCCGTACGTTGTGGTTCTAAGTGAAGCATTGTCAATGTGAAAAAGAAAGTGTTACCACGCTGTAACAGCGTAACAAGTAGACTTTGTCTGTGTGAAAACTTCGTTTTACTCTGAAGTTTGTTGTGTTTGTAATGCTTGGTGTCTAACAATGTGTCAACAATGAGTTCTGATGAAGATAAAGTCGACGATTTAAACCAACGAAATAAGGATAACTTCACCATCATAAGGGTAAATATACATTTTTTCCAATTAAAAGGGCTACTATCAGAAATTTGGGTCTTCAAATTATTGTCCAAGTTTCTCAAGGAAACAGTCTAAGCAAAACTGTGTGTGTATTAATGACTAAGTACAATATGTGAAGTAGATTAGACCTTTAGACATTTCATGAGGAGTGTAATACAAAAGCCGTGTTTTACTTCTCGGTATGCTTTTGTTGTGAGCTAATGTAGGCCTAACACAAGCAACGTTTTCATTGTTTATTTACTTTTTAAGTACTAATGTGCAGCTTCACTG
Organism: Locusta migratoria; assembly: GCA_026315105.1. Lineage (NCBI taxonomy): Eukaryota > Metazoa > Arthropoda > Insecta > Orthoptera > Acrididae > Locusta > Locusta migratoria. The sequence continues at coordinate 12,133,295 of CM048750.1, forward strand.
TATATATCGACAAGAAGTGATATTTGATGCATTTCGACAGTGAATGAGTCTGAAGTAGTGATATCAGTGTACATATACTGCTTTAAAATTATCGCAAATACTTTATCAGCATGGAAAAAGTACCCTGCCCACTCATATTTAGATTACCAGGCTGTTGAAAACGCTCAGAAGCGAGAAGTGTGTCTAATTCGAATTAATGCTTACCGCTGCATGACACAGGACGGTGATACCTACCTACTCTCATGCCCGCCTGTCTTCAGCTTGCCATTTTTATTCTTCGAGATAGGTGGCTGTGTGATTTTTACAATGTGATAGTGTAACTGTGAAGGTGAGATATTGCTGCTTAGGAGGAGGTCGTGCATCGTTTGGATCCACTGAAGAAATTGCTGTTATTTTCTGCATGTAAATCAATTTAGGACATCACACATTTTGAGATTAACATTAAATTTTCCACCTTTACGAAGTCAACAATCTCGGATTACTGTGAATTAACTGAATAAAAGAAAGTAGACGGCTGACTCAGATTCATGGTAATACTTGCTAAATGGTTACTTGCTGATTTCTGTATGAGCAGCAACCTGTGTTTCATCTTACGTTTCTGGACAAGAGTAACACTGTAATTTTACGTTTGCTGAGCAAATGATATGGTCGATTTGTAAATTTTGTTAACTATCGTACTATGGAAATTCATTAGGAAGAAGAGAGAACAAGAATAGGAAAGAATTACATTTTCTCTTATGTAAAAACTTGCTTCAGCTACAATTTTCCGTAGTCACACCTCTGCTTATTGAAATCTGCCCCCTCCCCCTCATACATTGCTTTTTATATGGTAGTTGAATGCTATAGCTACCGTGCTTCCGACCAGTTATCAGTAATATATTCGTTAGTAGACATACACTGAAATTCAATTAGCAAGTTTTAAAAAATGCGTTATATTTCACTACTAACAAGGAAATCCAAATGTAGATCTACTTATTAAATTTTTTTCAAATATTACAAATATGTGAATTCAATTCCCATATTTCGATGTTTGTTATTAGGATTTGCCAGCTTATTATGCAGGATAGTGGTTCACAAGTATTTCCATTTCTCAGCCCAGTCAATTGCAAATCTAAATGTGTCGTGACTAGCAAAAATTTGCGCCAAATGTGGTCACCGGCTCACGAATTCTCTAACTTCTAACTGCTGCTGGCAAAACACTCTAATTTGGCAACTTTCCTAAATCAGTCCAGGAACACACGAATTTGACAACGTACCATCTGACGTTACTTGCAATGGTTTCAAAATAACAGTACAGTGAAAGACACAAATGAAAACAAAACGAATTTAAAATTAATTTTGTTTAATCTTACATGTAGTAAAATATTTCAAGTAAGGAACTAAATGTATTTTATATGCCCATCCTCAACTTGCGGCTGCTTTATAAGATACCCACTGTACAAGATCTACTTATCTATGTTCACCACTTTATTACCGGTAATTCTAAAGCTAACGGCTGAATACTAATGGTACCATGGAACAAGGTGTCATTGATCAATTTCGAAATTCAAATAGCGGTATTTTCTAAAATACAATCGTACCGAAAACTAAAGTACCGTTTAAGTGTCAGTGAACAGTGTTCAATTTTAACTGGGCTACGCTACTTTGAGACTCCAATTTTTTTCACAGTTAACTAAAACAACCCTTTTAGGCGGCACATTTTCTCAAGAATGAAATACACGATACTTCCAGGAGTTACTGCGCCAGAAGCAATTCATTTAGAGCACTCGTTTTTATGTCTCTTCAGTAGTGAAAGTGCCCAGTCGTGACTATGAAGGTTGTTCTGTCCTATCTGATTTTCAAATGTTTGTAATTGTATGGGACCAAACAACGTTGGTCATCAGTCCTTAGTCTTAAAAACTACTGAGACTAAGTGAAACTAACCTAAGGACAACACACACACATCCACGTCCGAGGTAGGATTCGAATCCGACGCGGTAACATGGTGCTCGAGACTGCTCGGCTACTCCCGTGCAACAGAACAGACTGCCCTATCTGTTTAAAAGAATTTTATGAAACGTCTACATAGATACTCTGCAAATCATATTGAAGTGCCTGGCATACACGAATCCTAGATTGTAAGGCGTATTTTGATGGTTAATGTTAGCAATGGTGAAAACAATAAAATTCTAGGCCTTGGGATGAGAAAACTACATTTTGATTTCGAGATGACTCACATTTTGTACTAACTGCAACGTAATATTCATAGACTAAATAAAATTATATATTTCCGCGATTCCTGCAAAGGACAAGACGTCGATGGTCGTCTCCCAACGTAACCAGAATATGAGATCAAACTCCAAGGTCACTCATTGTGAAATGGATTGTATATAGTATGGTCAGTCACAAAATTTAACGAGCCCATCTAGTGGCGGCGGTCCTGTTCACTGGTTCATGGTTGTTTGGTTCAGTGAACCCCTGGAAAAAAGGTGATCGTGCAAAGAAACTGACGTGTATTTAAATTATTCATTTGTTTCATACTCGTAACAGATAATTTTATCTGAATTTTCAGAATATTCTGTCGCATGAGAAGCTTTTTAAGTCCTGTACATACGTGTCAGAGTGTCGCCCAGGATTAGGCCTAATACCAAATGTTCATTAATGATGCATCAGTTGTAAAAGCCTTCAGATTAGGTATCTTAGGATTAATAACAGTATTTTGATAGTGCCCAATTGTGAGAATGGCCGTGTGGTTAAAATCATAAAAAGATGTGAACTAAAAAGGTAGAGCGTTCACGTCTGGCTAGAAGTGATATATATTTTTTTCTGCTATCTTTGCAGTTATAACAGATTCTGGAGCCAGCGATTACATTTTCCACTGTTCATGGAGCAAAACTATGGTATTTGGTATTACGTTACAGTTTGTAATTTCTACACTACAAATTGTAGTCGCAGGAAATTTTACAGATTGTATACACACATACATCTGAATGTAATTTCGAAAATGTATCACAGTACCACATGTAGTTCATGAGATATAAGGACATACACGGTAATGTTAATGGAAAATTGCCCCATCATGCATCAGCTTTTATATTCAAGAGTTGGCCAAAGGAGTGTTTGTAACCTACTTCCATTTTTGACGTTCTACGCTTCCTGCAGTTTCTTCCAATGAATCTGAGTTTGACATCTACCTTACTCATCATTAATTTTATATTTGAAATCGACCGCTATGTCTACTCCTAGATATTTTATGGAAGTAAGTGCTTCCAGAGTGCCTCCTGCTACTACATAGTTACTTACTGAAGTCTGTTTCATTCTATGTAAACGCACCTCATGATACGTGTGTATGTTGAGACTCAGTTGCCATTACCTGCATCTAGTTTCGATATGCTGCAGATACTCCTACATTTCGATGCTCTTTTCTTTATTGTGACTTCTCGATAAAGTTCAGCTGGAACACATAGTTTAGCACACAGACATATTTTACTAGACTGGCAATGTAGTATAGATGATACTTGGTGTCAGTGAAATCTCGCTGCTATATTTCTAGCATATAAACGTGTGGGCAGTCGTGTGTGTAATCATAGAAAACAGTCGTAAGAAATTGGGATCTGCTGTCCCTTAGAGTTTTGACAATGGTCAATTCATGTGTCACACATAGCTGTAATTTTTCGTACAGCTAACGAAAGATACAAACAGTAAAATGTTGCATTGATGTTACCAATTCCTTTCAACTTCTTTCAGTAGTATGGTCGTTGTAAAAGAGGTGTCTGTCGTTGATAACACGTAACTTTGGTCGTTTGAATTTTCTTACGTACTGTAATCTAGCCTGCTTTGACACATACAGTAACGAGTCGCGTTAATTTTCTGTTTTTATTAATCTATTACTAGTTTCGATCAACTAAGGTTTTTCTTGCAATACTAGTATGACCACTCTTAATATATTATTTGTCGTGTATACCATGTATCTTCATTCTTCCGAGTGTTTTCCGATAACTACTGTCTGCTTTAACTTATCTGACATATTCTTCTCATAACACAATGTACGTGTTAAATTCAACTACTATGGAGGAATTAGCCAAAATGCAAAGCATGTTTAATCCAACTGTTATAGCTTACATCATTTCGTAACAGAAGATGTTAGTAGTACTATACTTTTTAACGTGATTTAAAGTAAAATGGTGGCGTCAGAGGCAAGTTTAACATTCTAGTGATATATGGTTGTAATTTAGCAGTATCAGATTTTTAGTAAGAAAGTCCAGACGACCGGTTATCGAGCTAATTGGTCCAGTTATTCGGAAAGGTAAATTGCATAATGCAGTAAGAGTAATGAACCTGTGGTAATACATTGTGAGTATGTGGCGGCTGCCCCACTTTGGGAATGGTGCATCGCTGGCGGGCCAGGAGATGCTGGAGAAATAGGAGGAGATTTCTCCCATCTGAGAACGCACATGCAGTGGCGGGACACGCCCACCGCGCCCGCAAGCCACAGCAGCCGCTGGCAGGCCAAAGCTTATCACCAGCGCATTTCCAAAACAGTGTTCCAACACAATGACAAAAAGTTCGTGGGCCATACTAATGTGAGGGTCGTCCACAAAGAGGTATATGAACAACATAGAGAGGCTGTAGGCAAGCTACAGCGCTCTGGGTGGCAGCACTAAACAACATTGGACGCCATATTTGAGAACGTCAGTTTGAAGCAGCAGAGTGAGCAGATGCTTCTGTCTGTAATCTAAGCTAATATGTAAGCGCTATTATTAGTGGTAAATCATGTCCAATGTACATTCGGCGTACAACCACAGCAACCGCGGTGATAAAACTGTTCGAATATTAAGAGGTATGTAATTATATGTAATTATATAGGTCATTGTGTATCACCGTGTATTTGTCTACAAGCATTGATTATACTTAACTTTCGCATTTACCAAGTTTTAAAATTATATTTATTTCACGACCGTCAAAAAGCTAAGCAGAGGACGTATGTATTTGGTGTGTTTTAATGTAATGACAGTTGTTTATATAGTGTACAAAAGCGTATTAACCATTGGGTAAATAGCCTAGGTATATGAACTATAGTTAAACTATTCTTTACACAGATTTCCTCTGAAAAACAATGAGTTGTGAACCAATGAGTAACCAGTTTGAGGCGTGATAAGTGGCAGCCTACAAAGTATAGTTACATATGCTTTTGTCATTTTGAAGAAAAGTTCATGAATGCTACCACCGAACGAAAGAGGCTAATGGCAAATTCCATTCCAACAATATTTTTGTTTCCTGAGCACCCACAGAAACCAAAATCATTAAGGAGAGTACTGAGGAAACGACAAATTCTTGAGAGCTCGATAAATACTTAATGTACTTCAAAGCATGAAACATCATTTGAACCAAGGGCAGAATAAAGGTAATTAAAGATTTTAAAGATATTCGCCTGTATTTATAGGGAAGATATGTCGGCAAATTCAAACGATTATTGACATTATAGTAACATCAAATAATGCAGCAGTTCGACGATTGTAAACATTACACTTAGGATGCAGTAGTAAAGGAAAAATGCTGTTCATCGTGGGAATTACTTTCCGAAATGCGTCGCTCAGAAATTAAGGAAAAATCGAGACTGGCAATGGTTAATATAAAACCTATGATTCAGTTGTTACCAGATGCCCAGTATCACCTGGCATGAAACTGGTGTTCTCAAAGGTGGCGGCAACCTTTCCATTTGGCTTCAACTATGGCAGCGCTGTGCTCAGCCTATGTCAGCCTATGTTGTTTATATAGGTATTTGGTCGTCCACGAAGTAAGTTCCGTTTCTTTTTCCATCCGTGGCAGTGCTACAATCGCAGTTACGGGCACACACGGCGGTTACTCTGACTCAAGGAGAAGACATGTACCATAAAAGCTGGTTACATTGTGACAGTTTTTAAGGTTTTTCTCGCATGACCCGAACAGTGTCAATTATGAACTAGAATAAGTAATACCAAGAAGTTGCTTCAACTTCCCACTATGTGGCGATATGTTATACAAATAAATATGTTCAACAGAAACCATTATATAAGTGTTACCAGTTATCACAAAGTTGTCCCACCAGGTGGCTCTGCTTTGTAACAGCTTTGTTTTCACTTTGAAATACACGGAAAATCAACATTGGCACATAGTTACCCCCATCCAAAGTTTATTTAAATCAATATTCAAAATATTGATTTATTGTTTGTTATTCACAAAGGCACGTAATCTAAATTTTAATCTTTGGCATTAAAAATCCCTTGCCTTCCTACTGGTGTTGGAGGTTCTGGCCACTTACAATATTTTTCTGACCTCTTCATGTAGTCTCCTGGCTTGATATCAGTCACTCTTCTCGGGAACATTTCCCCTTTAAAGTTAACGCCCACAAAGTCATCAAGTTTGATTGTGCATTCAGGTATCTTCTTTGTGGCTCTTTTTCAAGTGGTGGACTTTTCTTGTGTCTTGATGTATCTTAGTCGAAGGTGTGTCTCTGATGGCTCACCTAATCAACTTTCATTGAGAGGTCCCGAGTCGATCGGATCTTCATCAGTCCACATGATGCTTTCGCTCTCATCTGAGGAATTGACGGTATCAAGTAAATTTAATATATACACTTCAAAAACACAGTGGTGTTATTTTGGGACACTCCAACACGGTTACAAAGTAGCCTCTTAATATTCTCATTTAATGATTATATGATTTTACTACTTAAATGAACATTACAATTAGCGTCAAATCTCTCCATAATGAAACCAACATAAAATGTACACATGATTGTAGAGCTTATGGTATTTAACTACGGAGTCATCAATCCCTAAACTTACAAACTACTTATGAACTAGCTAATACTAAGGACGCCACAAATATCCATGCCTGAGGGAGGATTCGAACCCCCCGATCGTAGTGGATGTGCTGACTGGCGTGCTGCAGACAGCTTGGCCACTGCAGCCGGCGAAACCAACATATTAACAATCAGGCGTACATACCTGTTTTCTGCAGTTATAACACACGAACGTCTCCAGCACACAAAGTTTCCAACAATTTAAGAAATGGCTCCAGTACGAACGCGCTGCATTCGACCAAAAGAAGCGTGGGAGATTCAACCGGCTGCATCAAGATGGTGCAGCACAACAGGAAAGCTTCTGGAGCTAATTTTTCGTTTCTGCGCAGCCTGGACGAAGCGAGATGTTTGAAATAAGCTAAAATCAACGTATATGACAAAGAAGCCCCTACAGTCACAAAGTAACCCCATTTTACGGTGCGCCATTTTCAGATCGTTGTTGCCGACATGTGCTTTGTAGTGCTTCTTTCTAATGTCTGCCGTAATTGAAAATGCCACCGCATGTGAAATCAGATCTGTGATTCGTTTTATAAATTGAAAAAAAGTTAAATACGAAAGAAAATCCATCGGCAAATCTGCGAGGTTTACGAACAAAATGCTATTTGTGATTCAAAAGTTAGAAGATGGGTTAGCGGCCCCCAATTAGATCGCAAGGTGGCCGCCAGGCTCTCCTGAAGTTCGCAGCGCCACCGCCAACCGACGTTTGCTAAGCAAGCTATGTGAAGTGAAAAGTTAGTTCTGTGGTAGACGTGCCCTGGAAGAGTGGACTACAGGAAAGGTTGTCTGTATTAGTATGTGGCCCACTGCAGACTGTTTTAAGGTTTATTGTATATACTAAAGTCATGGAGATCTTGTCCACTATTGAATGTTCAGTTAGACATGAACAGGACATTGTACCAAGTTTGATTTTTGTTACTGTTTTCATGATACAGCAGTGTCTGTGAAACGATACGAACTTTTATGTTCTTTTGTTTCCACTATGGAAGAATTTCTGTGTAAAATAAAAGTGTGTTCTGTTTTGAGTACATCGTGTCTCATCCAACCCCCTTGCCAGCCACTTGCACCTTCCTCAAATTGCCAGTAAGCAATCCACGCCAGACCGATAATAGGAACTGACTGACGACGAGAAAGCACGAATATATTAATGGTGACGAGGACTGGCGCATAGAACTATCGGAGCACCAAGTTTTGCAGTGGCACGAGCACGAAGCTGCTTCTGCGAATATACGGTTCAAGTGCTCGTATTTGTGTTCTTCTTACTTAGTGGACTCTTTCTTTCTTGTTTTCCTGTGGTTCATTATGCCTGATCCGCCACCGCAGCAAATGTCTCTAACGGAAATTGTTCAGTTTCAGGCTCAACAAATTGAACGCCTATTGAGCAGTGTACAACAGATGACTAATGTCCTGACGCAACAAGCAGCCCCGCCGCCAGTGGCCGCTCCTAAATTTCGACAGCATGATGGCAAAGAAGACTGGGCAGGATATAGGGAGCAATTGGAAGCACATTTCCCAGCCTACAATATAACAGGTACAGCGTGTAATGTATTTTTTCTTTCGACTGTGGGTTCTGACGTCTACCGCTTAGCAGAGACGTGCCCTGAACTGTTGTCGTATGTGGACATAGTGAAGAAGTTAGACGAGCACTTTGACTCTTTAGTACTTAAAGAGAGTGTTATCCATTGTGGAATCGCAAAGCATGTTGGACTCTACAGAGGTGGATTTTGAGACTCCGACTATCTCCAAAGTTAGTGAGAAAAGGTGTTCTTCCTCTATGGTGTCAAATTCAGTGGGTTCATCCAGTGCTCCAGGGCAAGGTCGACAGAACAGACAGACTACAGTTAGAGGTCAAAAACAGGACAAGAACAGTAGACGAAATAGGTCGTGTCCGCAATGCTTTACAGAGCATAACCGTAGTGGTTGCCCTTGTCGCAAATCTACTTGTTCCTGTGTGGCAAGCGAGGTCACATACAGACAGTTTGTTTACAACAGTTACGCCGCTGGCGACCGCAGTCTGGACATTGACAGCAGGAAAACGTGTGTTTTTAATGCCGACGCTTTGGGCAGCTCTGCTACCCCGCAGCAGACGTTGCAGCCTTTTCTAATTGAGCTAGTTGGAAACAAAATGTTTTTTACGATGCACTTTGCTTCACAACCAGTCAGATTTCAATTGGATACCGGTGCTTCGGTCTCCTTACTCAATAAAGACACCACTACGTTCTCCTAAGTCAGCGCTTTTTGCACATAACGGACAGGAACTTTCCGTGTTAGGTGTGTGTACTCTTCCTACCCAGTTTAGGGGCATTACGAAGTGTGTGTTGTTACACGTTCTTTGTGCCATAGATAGTGTTAATATTTTCGGGTTGGATTTGTTTGACATGTTCCATTTGTGCATTCGGGGCAATATTCTGCAAGTTCAGGAGGCAGTTCCGCTTCAGACAGTGTCTGACTTGGGTCACAAGTACAAATACATCTTTACCCCGGGTGTTGGGGAGGCTAAAAACTATGAAGCCCATGTTACGCTCCAACCTATGGCACAGCTGAAGTTACTTTGGGCTTTGCGTGAGAAAGTAGCACAGGAATTGCACCGTTGGACAGCCGAAGGTGTAATCAAACCTATTTCAGCAAGCTTGTTATTTTGCCCAAGCCAGATGGCAGTTTACGACTCTGTACGCATTTCAAAAAGACAGTAAATCCTCAATCTGTGATGGATACGTTTCTGCTCCCTCGACCGGAAGAGTTAATGGACAGGTTGGGGCAGAGTATGTACTTCTCTAAAGTGGATTTATGGGAAGCTTACGTGCAATTGCCGCTCGACGAACAATCCTAGCAAATGTTTGTGATTAACACACAGTTAGGACTTTACCAGTTTCAAAGACTTCCATATGACAGTTCTTCGGCTCCTGCAATCTTTCAGTGGTTCCTGGTACAGTTAACCTCACGGGTTCCGTCATGTGCGAACTATTTAGATGACATTGCCGTTGCCGGCCGGACATCCAGTGAACATTTACAGAACTTAGAGTGTTTGTTCAACGTCCTTCAAGACAATGGATTAAAGTGCAATAAAGGTAAATGTGTTTTCTTTCTTGTGGAAATTCTATATTTGGGACATGTGATTAATGCTCAAGGCATCCATCCTGCTCAAGCGCATTTGTCGGCAATCAAGGATCTGCCGGCGCCTAAAAATGTCAAAGAATTGCAAGTTGTAATGGGTAAACTAACTTATTATATTAAATTTACACCAAATGCCGCCCAAATTGCGATTCCGCTTAACAAGCTTTGCAGGAAAAATGTACCTTTTGTTTGGTCTCCGGAGTGTCAGAACTTAAATGATTCACTGTTGAGTTCTCAATGTCTCCTTCTATTTGACTCTGCTAAACCGGTACTGTTGGCAGTGGACGCTAGTCCCTATGGTCTGGGTGTGGTTCTGTCCCATCGCATTGGTTCTGTTGATAGGCCTGTTGCTTTCGCTTCTAAAACTCTGACGAGGGCTCAGGTTAATTATAGCCAAATAGAGAAAGAGGCGTTGGCCATTGTCTATAGGGTAACCAAGTTTCATGACTATCTGTATGGTCCTAAATTCTATTTAGTTACCCACCATCGCCCCTCCTCTCGCTTTTTCATCCAGCAAAGTCAGTTCCACAGCATACTGCTCAAAAACTTCAACATTGGTCGTTGTTGTTATCTAACTATCAATACGAATTGTTATAGCGACCTTCTACCAAACATTCCAATGCTGATATGTTGTCTTGCCTACCAGTTGGTCCTGACGTTGAGTTTGATCGCTCGGATGTATTTTGTGCTCAAATTGATGCTCAGCAGTTAGACAGTCTTCAGCGATTTTCAAGTGATTTTCAGCGTATTGCTTCCGCAACAGCTTCTGATCCAGCTCTCTCTCTTGTTTTGCAATATGTCAGACGGGGTTGGCCACGTCGGCTTAAGGATATTCCTCACCCCGTAGCGTGCAGATACTTTGCGCAGAGGCATGCATTATCGGTGCAATCAGGTGCTCTGCTGCTCCATTAAAACGCCGAAAACGTCCACGTCGTCATTCCACATTCTCTTCAGCGTCTTGTGTTATCCACGTTGCACAGGGGTCATTGGGGAATTGTGCGAACCAAGCAATTAGCTCGCCGCCATTGCACGTGGCCCGGCATAAACGCTGAGATCGAGGAACTATCTTCTCAGTGCACAGCTTGCATAGACCAACAATCTGCTCCACCACAACGATTTTTCCCATGGTCACCACCTTCCGGCCCTTGGACCCGAGTTCATATCGATTTTGCAGGCCTGTTCTGGGATACAAGATGGTTGCTGGTTGTTGATGCATACAGTAATTTTCCTTTTGCGGTACCAATGCGGTCTACAACCACGGAGAGCACAATTTCGGCATTGTCTGCTATCTCCTGTATTGAGGGCTTACGTGAGGTTTTAGTTTCAGACAACTGTCGGCGATTCACGTCTGTGGGTTTTCAGCTGTTTTGTGCTGATAACGGCATTTGTTACATTACTTCGGCACCTTTTCGTCCGCAATCGAATGGGGAGGCTGAACGGTTTGTTCGGACATTCAAGTCCCAGATGTCCAAACTCCGCTTTTCTCATCCCCAGCAACGAGCTCTGCAACTCTTTTTGTCCTCCTATCGCTCCTTGCTGCAGGGCGGTTGATCCCGTGCCGAGTTATTGCACGGTCGGCGTCATCACACGCTGTTGCATCTTTTGCGCCCTCCACAGACTCTGACAGTTCGACCCGGTCGGCCCAAGTTTTAGTTGGGAGACGACATTTATTTAAAGGTGTATCGTCGGCGCTCGTGTTGGGAACGTAGTTGTGTTCATGGGGTCTTGGGTCGTTCTATATACCTTATGCAAAGTTCCTCGGGGCTCCAAAAGCGCCATCAAAACCAAAAACGGCGCACTAGTTCCTGTGTTTCTGCCCCTCGCCATTTATTCACAGACCCACACCGCCGCGGGGGCGTCACCCCAGACGCTATGTCCATCGCAGGCCATGCTGGATACTGCAGTTCCGATGGACGTGGACATCACACCGCCGTCGACGCAGCTCCAGCAGCTGTTACAGGCCCAGACTCCATTCTCGCTGCCTCGGGTGGCAGAGGAAGAACCGATGGCCATAGAGGAGACACCTCCGGTCGTCGCCTCCGAGCTCCGCGGTGCCCCGCCAGAAGCCTTCACAGTGCCTCTGTTGTGGTCCGCAGATGCGGGCGTGCACCCTGCGTCCGGTTTTTCAGCCGGTGTTCCCGGTCGCTCTGAAGGTGTATGCCGGGGTGCGGATGGGGTGCTACCATCTGCCATTGCAACACACCCTGTCTCATCGTCTGCGCCCGCATTCTGCCGCCGCAATCATACACGACGATGGTGTGTCGATTTGGGGGGGGGGGGATTGTGGTGTCCCAACCAACAAGGCAAGGTTGGCACCACACAACGAAAGAAAAAGTAAAAGACGGTCGCTGCCAGCAGCCCCAAATGAGATCGCAAGGTGGCCGCCACACCCTCCTGAAGTTCGCAGCGCCAAGCACGCTATGCAAAGTGAAAAGTTAGTTGCGTGGTAGATGTGTCCTGGAAGAGTGGACTACAGGAAAGGTTGTCTGTATTAGTATGTGGCCCGCTGCAGACTGTTTTAAGGTTTATTGTATATACTCAAGTCACGGAGATCTTGTCCACTATTGAATGTTGAGTTAGACGTGAACAGGACATTGTACCAAGTTTGATTTTTGTTACTGTTTTCATGATACAGCAGTGACTGTGAAAAGATAAGTACTGTTATGTTCTTTTGTTTCCACTATGGAAGAATTTCTGTGTAAAATAAAAGTGTGTTCTGTTTTGAGTACATCGTGTCTCATCCAACCCCCTTGCCAGCCACTTGCACCTTCCTCAAATTGCCAGTAAACAATCCACGCCAGAATGATAATAGGAAATGACTGACGACAGAAAGCACGAATACATTAACATAAACCAATTTTTGGATTCAGATATCCGACTTCGATTTTAGGGGGACACTCAATTGACAAAAATATTTAAGTAGTCATGAAACATTTCAAATTTACCCCTAAAACGAAGTATAACAACGAAATAAAGCTAGATAAGACACATTTGCATATAAACAGTGCAATCGTCGACTGCAAGATGGAATTCGCGTGACGAAGGTAGGTTAACTTCCGATGTTAGCAGACGACCGTTCCGTCAAAACATTCTTCTCGAGAAAGGTTGACGTGACGTGATGGTCCGGTGACGGACACTGTGAATGCCGCCATTAGAAATTCATTGCGGAATGTTCTGACGGATGGTGACGTGACAAACAGTGTGAATTGGCCTTATCTGAAACCAAAAAATGGTTTATGTTACGTAACATTGTAACAGAAAAGACTGAAGCAAACTGTTTATTTGAATAAGATTGTAATTTGAGTACAGAACGCATTTTTTATTAAACAACATTTTAAATGAAACACAAAAATTCAGTTTTTTACGACGGTATTAACAATGTCAGCGGGCAAATCGTAATGGATACAGTCAGTGCAGCACTCCAGCGGCAAGTAGGTGATCACTAACAGCCCCTGGCCTTCTCCAGCAAGACGTTGTCACCAGCACAGAGAAATTGGTTCACATATGATCGAGAGTTGTGCGCAGCATATGCCAGTATCAGGAAGTTTCATCACATTCTGGAAGGACAATACTTCACATTAGTGACTGATCACAAGTCGATGACTTATGCTTTTCAACAACGCCCAGATAAAGCCTCGCCACGTCAGTTACGCCAGCTTGGCTATATTGGACATTTTACCACCACCATCGCGCACATTGAAGGAGACTTAAATGTGCCAGCAGATTCCCTCTCCAGGCTGAAAGTGATCACTGATGCACTTGACTTTGAGGCCCTAGCTCAGGCACAACGAGTTGACGACGAACTGCAGGATTTGTTAACACGACCATCATGTTTGCAGCTCCGCGAATGCCGCCATCCAATGTGTCTACTTAAAAGCTAAGACCGTTTCTCACAGTCGCCTCCTTCCGCAATCTTTCACATCCTGGAGTATGTGGCACAATAAGAATTATCAAACGAGTTTTCGTGTGGCCTATCATAAACAAAACATGCAAGGAGTTTGTGCTTCAATGCTTGTCATGTCAACGCAATAGGGTCAGTCAGCATCTGCGAACTTCTCTTAGCACATTCCTTCTCCCCAATCGAAGATTTAAACATGTGCATCTAGACATTGTAGAACCGCTTTCTCCATCAGAATGTTATACCTATTGTCTCACTGCCATTGTTCGTTATACTCGTTGGCTTGTGGAAGTGTTCCCTATGACCGAAATTACCGCTGAAACTGTTGCGACCACTTTCTTCAGAGGAAGGATTGCACGTTTTGGAGTACCGTTGCGAGTTGCTACAGATCAAGGGAGACAATTTGAGTCTTATCTGTTCACGGCACTCGCCTGTCTGCTAGGTATAAAATGCATACAGACAGCAGTTTACCGCCCAGCGTCAAACGGCCTAATTGAAAGAATGCACATACAGTCAAAGCCATCCCTGTGATGACACGACACACAAATATGGACTGAAACAATGCCTGTCGTCCTGCTCGGCCTCAGCACAGCTGTTAAAGAAGACCTAGGAGCCACATCTTCAGAACTTGTGTATGGCCAACCGGTTCGTCTACCTGATGAGTTCTTTGGAAACATGCCAGATGACCACATTGAACCGTCAGATTTTGTGTCCAAACTGCGCACTCATATCCGGCAATTACGACCTGTGGCTCCAACGCAGCAAATAAGTCAGCGTCCACTTGTTATCAATAAACTAAGAACATGTGATTCTGTTTCTGTGCGACACGACATAAGGCGTAAACCACTTCAGCCATCCTAACGTGTGCTCAGTAGAGGAGAGAAGACATTTACAATAGATATAATGGGTGCAGCCATAACTATCAGCACTGACAGGCTAAAACCATCCTTCAGTGCCTATTTCAGTGACAGACCCATACCTCCAGACCCAACGGACATATCACCTGCTCTGCTTCCTGCCAACGATCTACATCTACATCCATACTCCGCAAGCCACTCGGCGGTAACTTGAGTACCACAATGCTGGACGTCAGAGGTAACCTATCGTAAGTGCAAAAATGACCATTTTGAGGTTTTTATCGTATGTGGCTAGTTTAAGTCATACCTTCGTAGGGGTAGAATACTGTATGCATATATTTTACATAAAAGAAATTTAGCAATGCGATACTATCGTATTTGCAATCTGAAACCAGTGGTAAACAATGGTAAATGACCATACAACAACTGACCTGAATATAGACCGCCACGCTCTTTATCGTATTGGCTGTTACAATGTTTTACCTCTAAGTGTTACGTTACTTCCGTATCGTTATACACATTGTTAATCACGTGTGAATAGCAGTTTGAAAGAGTCTGTGATGTTTGGAGGAGCATTTTATGACAGAATCGAAGATTAAAATGGATTCTATTAGTGGAAGAAGTAAAAGGATCGTGGAATTAGCGCTGAAGCTAGTACAGGTAAGCAGTACAAGTATTTCTAGTACTTAAAGAATATTCCAATCTACAGTCTCATTACATCATCAGCTTACAACATTAAATCATTATGCATAGCTAATATATATTTTAAGATATTATTCATCATACTGGGATGTAACAAACATCTAAATGTACGTTCTGCGATTTAAGAGACAAATGATCTTGATGCTTTACCACCAGTCGACAGTAGTAATGTCGTCGAAACTCCCTTGGTGACAGATACAACTACAGATGTAGCGCCTCCTTTTGACGAAAATGAGTGCCTAGAATATATGGAACTGACACAACTACAATGCTTGTCAAACAATCAATCAAAGGTCCTATTATACATGGTTTATCATTTGAATCGAGCAAAATTCTTCGCATTTTGTATAATAATGCAATTTTGCTTACTTACATAGGAAAATGACAGTGCGAATATATTGGGTGCTAAGACCTTACCTTATGACAAAGTTACTGATGGAATTGATTTGTTGCTAACAATTGAAGAATCCTAGGTATACAATTTTCATTTTGGTTGGTTATATGATATACGTTTATGTAAATGTAACTAAATTTTACTTGGACTGAAATAAAATTACGTCTATTTATCCCAAGGGAACATGTGACCTGTCAGGTCTCTCTTGTTTTAATTTTCGACTGTTGCCCCATTGCCGAAGCCTTGTGTATCTTGTGCAGTGATTTTCCTTTCCACGTTCAGCGTTTAATCACAAGTATTTTCTCATTATTACCACAAAGACTTGTCATGACACTGCACATTCGTATTTACTTTTAAGATTGCGCGTTCCAGATGATTAAATCGAACTAATGGTGTTCTGTTAATTTCGTTGCCTCGTTATGCTTTGACTCTCCGTCTTGTTCGTAGGTGGCAGCTGAGGATAAGTGTATAACGTCCGACCATGTAAACAGCTGTGATTATAACGACATCGGCAAGGCATGCAACAGTGAAGTAGGCGGTGATGAGATAAACTGCAGTGCAGTGAGGCAGACGAATCTGGCAGTGGTGTTTCCTTTACCATTAAGAGTCTTCAATCACATCCGGGCACTGACAGTGTTGATAATGGAGGCGTGATTGCTTCATCAAATGTTGCATCTAATGCCTTGGATGACATTCATACATTTACTGCACTAGAATCAGAATTTACAAGAGGTCGGAAGCGAGTTCGGCAAGAAAATATGTGGAAGTGCAATATAAGGAAAAGATGTAGAGAGGCTGGTGCGGAGTATACATCTAAAACTGGAACCATAGTTCCAGCAAAATGTATTAAGCCTGCCTGCAAATCTTCACGTAAAAGAAAAACATTACTTCTGAAGATAGGCAGCATATTTTCAACAGTTTTTGTAGAGAAGGGAATAATAATTATTTTAAGGGATTATACGTTGCATCTCACGTAATTGCAAAAAAATGTTAGTAGAAGAGTAGTTCAAGAGAGGAAGTTTAGGAGTAATGTGACACTTCATTACTTCTTTGAAGTTCGTGGCCAAAGACTACAAGTTTGAAAAACACTTTTCTTAAATACTTTGAGTATTTCCGAAATGTATGTCAGGACAGCTTTGTCCAAAAATATTAATGGTGGACTTATTGAACCAGACCGGAGAGGAAAGAAAGTTCCACCAAACAATTTGGATGAAGAAATAAGGGACGGTATCAGAAACCGCATCAGGATGTTCCCCACAATCGAGAGTCACTACAGCAGAGAGAAAACAGGTAGATTATATCTTGGCAGGTATCTCAATATATCAAAAATGTATTCTTTGTATGTAGAGCACTGCAAGGAAAATTAATGAAGCAAGAGTTCATTGCAAAGTAGTGGCTTTACCGTGTCATATTGTAAGAGTACACCTGTTGGTGTATCTTACAGTTTGATTTAAAGTAATGCATATATTGTCTTAAATTTGTTTAATTCATGTATTTTTCAATTCTTGTATGCTAGAGATATTTCTTATGTAACATCACTTTCTATATTGAATCATTTAGTGTAAACCCGCATGAATGCAAGGACATTCTTATGTTGTAAGTTAGCAATGCGCCAGAGACAATGTTGAACCTGTAGTAAAGACTGTCTTTGGCACAGAAGTAGTAGCTGTGAGTGTCGCGCTGCTGAAGCAGTCGCTGTGCAGACTCGCCAAAGTAAAGACATAAATGCAGTCGCGGAGCGGACTCGCTATAGTAAAAACATAAATGTTTTGTTGATAGTGCAGAGGCACGGTAGGCGCAGTGTGGCGCGAGTTTAATGCAATTGCAATAAGCCTGAGAGGCGTACTGTTTAATGTATTGAAGAAAGTGCGAAATAAGTTTATTTATACTCGATCAGTGTAATCTTTTTTCATGTGTTCAAGAAAAGTAATTGTTTGGTATCAAGTCTATTGTCACCGAGTGTGATCGTTGTTGTAGTAAGAGTACCTATTGTAATCATATCTGTCTTGTATGGACTTCATGACGAAGACGACGAAAGCAGATGAGAACTTTTGTAACATTTTATTTTGTATGCATGTAAATGTAGTGTCAACCCAATCAGAACTTTGGTTCAATTATACATGACTTATTTTGAAACCAGTCTTAATTTTGTAAGTAATTGTAGTCACTCCATTATCACCATTATTAGATTATGTTGATTATGCAAGCCTGTACATTGACCAACAAGATCAATCATTTTCAAAGTAATTACGATGAGTTTTAAAGAAATTGCTATATGAGTTAAAGAATTGCTAAACGTGTTACAACCACAGAGACTAGTAATTAAAGTGCGAGAGAGTTTGCAAGTGAAGTAAAGTTGATTTCATTTATGTAGAAAGTAACCAGACTTGACTGAAGTAATTTTTTTATGAAATACGTTAAATGCCAAACTTTGCTCAGCTAGTTACACGCGTACGCTACCCAGGCCCTGGAACCAATTACAAAAAAAAAAAAAAAAAAAAAAAAATAGTTTACGTAAAGTTTTATAAGAAACTTGAATGCTTTAAAGAATATTATCAAAATTATTGAGAAGTTTAACTATAGTATTTGTGAAGCTCATTGCACCATAGAGTTTCACTGTACTGAGCTATTATCATTGTAATTAGAGTCTATCTGCTATTACAATTTTGATTATAACACGAACACGCCATCACCACTACATGAATTCTGACACATTTGTTAGTGAAGTTGTGCTGTTCGTGAATCGTAAGAGGTGCTAGTTGGAGGCTGCAGTCAATGCTAAGTCAGATAGGGCCAAGCTTAATTAATTACTACAGTGACTGTTTTAAGTTGATTAATATCAATTTTTTTATTTATTCAAAATTTTAACTTACAATGTGAAAGTGTTGTTGCGACCCATTAGTTGTGATTTGCTACAACATTCAATAACAAAATTATTATTACTAGAGCATATCATTACGCATTCTGAATTTTGAGATTTTTTGACGACCTCCAACAGGCCTATTTTCTTACAATTGGCGACCCTGCCAGGATAGTTTGGGCGCTGACGTTTGTAACTGGTTTGGCAAGACATTTGATAATTAAGTAATAGTAATTAAGTTATAATTAAATTTTGATTTATTATTTTTTCTGTATATTGATTGACTGTTTATTGGATTTGAAATTTGTATATCGGTTGTTGATTTTGAAACATTGTTGAAAAGATTAAACATGGCACCAGTAGGGCAGCGTCATCGTGATGCAACAATAGAGAAAAGTAGGGTCCTTACTAGGAACGCGATAATGTGTAGAAGCCAGGCATCAACAATGGATTCAAGATTAGAAAAAGTAACCGAAATGGAAAATGTACCAGAAATGGAAAATGCAAATTTGAACGTAGATCGACAAGTAATTACACGTGATCAAAATGAGGTTCGAAGAAGTAGTACAGAGTTGAGACACTCAAACGATCGCAGGTTAGCGATAAACGTTGGTCACGTAATTAATGGAGAGAAAATTAACATGGATGAGATCGCCGACAATGTTAGTGATCAGCGAAAGGTAATTGATGAACATCAGAACGAATCGGAGGATAAATGTTCATCAGATGATCTGTCATCAAGTAGTGAGGAGGAACGGAAAATCGACAGAAATAAAAAGGATAGGCGAAGGACAAAAATGAGGGATGCTGTGCCTCAAGGAAATGCAGACATAAGTGCGTTAATGCAATTCATGCAAAATATGAGCCAGAATTTTGAAAAGTCACAATTAGAAATGAGCCGGAATCTTGAAAAGTCACAGTTAGAAATGAGCAGGAATCTTGGTCAAAAAATTGAAAAATCACAGTTAGAAATAAAGAAAATAGATCAAAAAATCGAAAAATCACAGTTAGAACTAAGACGGGAACTTGGACAGGACATAAAGAAAATAGATAAAAAAAATCGAAGAAATAAAAAAGGAAAATGAACACGTTAGGAAGAAAATAAGTAAACAGGAAAAAAGGATAGATGATTTAGCCACGCAAACGGGACAACAGATTATGCAGGCGCAAAAAATTTGTGAGGAGCGTCACACCGAGTGCAGTAACGAAGTCACTTTGGTTAAAAAATCATTAAACAGAACCAAAGACAAAGTTGCAGGACTCGAACAGGGATTAAAACACACTGAGGAAAGAATTGTTCAGATGCAAAGAGAAATCCAGCATATTGTGGAACATGAAAACAATACGTGGACCCCGCCTAGTACAGAAGCGCAAGTTGGCAGTCACAATGATGACGCAACAAATAATTGTTATCATCTCGTGAGGCAGCCTGCTGCAGGAAACGTCAGCTTTGAAACTACAAAATCTGTCACCGAAACCAGTAACGGGAATTCGCATTACAAAATAAATTTGAACGGAACTGTACCGGAGCAAAGAAATGTTGCACCATTGCCTTGTGTTGACAACAATGAGGAGGCAAGGCCCACCGAAAATGATAGACGAATGAAAAAGTATTTGCATAGTATCAGACCGCCACTATTCAAGCCAGATGGCGACATCCATATAATGAAATTTTTGAATCATATCGAACAAACTTTACAGCGAGATTGGTCGGATCGCATGTGTATAAATTATATTCTGTCCAACGTGCATGAAAGTATTCATAATGACGTTATGGACATGAGTAGCGAGAGCAGAAGCTACCGCGAATTTAAGGATCAACTAATACGCAAATATTGGTCATCAGCAAAGCAGGATGAAGTTTATGAAGATATTCACACAGCACCGATCTTTAACGCAAATAAATTCAGTACGATGGAGAAATATGTGAAACATTACTGGAATATGAATAGGTATCTTAGCTATCCAATACCGGTGCGAGCTTTCATTTCAGTAATGTTAGCAAAATTGCCCAGACGTGTGCGAGATCTTTTCATTGTACAACCAGTTTTATCTATAGAAAAATTTATGGAAGTCTTGGAAAGATGTGATCGAAGCTGGGAAAATGGAGACCGTCCCAACCGACAGGACAGAGGGAATAGGAATGGAACAGATGATCGACATTATCGGAGGGACGAAGGTACTCGCTGTGAAGATAACGGATACGGGCACCGACAAGCGGATAAACGGGAAGACAGGTCACGAGGAGGTGATACCAATAACGGCCGACAAGATGATCGACGGCAACGTCATCAGAGAGAAGAAGAACCGAGACAAGACCGACAGGAAAATCGTAATCGAGAGAGGAATAATCGAAATGATTGGCAAAACACCGGATCTAGGCCCAAAGAATACAATCAGTCACGTAATGTAGACAGAAGTAGAGGAGACGGAAGAACAGTCTACGAGAAACCGGGACCTCGCGACAAACAGGTTTATGCCGTAGAAGCACGCACAGTAGATAATGGAGACACCAACCACGAAATACGTAATCAAAGTACGAACAATCATGAAGAAAACGCACGTTGTTTAAACTAATTGAGGGGTCTGCTTTGCCCCGCATCGAGGCCGCAAAGCCTTTGAAGGGGACTGAAGGACCGACGAGCTCAGACGAAAATGCAAAGAAAGAAGACTCAGATAATGAATGGATAACGACAGATGATGAAGACGAAACTGACGTTATATACAAGACTACGAACGTAATTGAACGTGGCAAGAATGAACGAACAACAACTGTAGAAGCAAAGAAGCTTGAGGGCGCGCAAATAAACAAAGTTATTGACGCATCAGCGCAAATAAATAAAGCAACAGTTGGGCCAGAAACGGAACAAGAATACCATGAAAGAATGTTCGTTGAAGCAATAGATGCGTTACTGGATAACAATGATCAAGATAAGAAAACTTGTATTCAACTAGAAGAAGATACTGACGTTGAAGAGACGGAAGACAGTGACGAATCGGATACGACAGAAGATGAGCAGGGAGAACCAGACAATAAAGCAGCAGATACCTTAACCACCTGTACGGAAGAAGTAGCAGAAAATTATGATTCATTGCAGAATGAGTTTCTTGACATCATCGAGCATATCGAAATTTGGAGCCACCACGACGTTGCAACAACAGCACCGCAGATGAGACAATGCAATGACATCCGAAAGTCAGATGAACAACAAAAGTTATCAACGGAAGAAGAAGATGTGCTTAGAACTGAAATACGAGTATTGAGAGACGCCAGACAAAGCGAAAGCAATACATGTCCGTAACTAAAACTGGTAATCGGAAGCAAGGATTATGAAGCATTAATTGATACTGGGTCGATGATTTCGATTTTGACACGATCGATTTATGAGGATGTTAAGAAAAGCTTGCATAGAATAGAGGAACTTCCAGCAACTAGATTGAAAATATATGGAGCTTTCAATTCTAAATTTGTGGAATCAAAGAAGAAGATTTTCTTGCCGTTTAAAATCAATCAGCTTAACCAACTATTTTACCATGAGTTTGCATTAGTGGAAGAAATAAATATTCCGTTGATAATTGGAGCTGATTGGCTACAGAAAGTTAAAGCGGTCGTGGATCTGAAAACAAATATTTTGACTGTTGAAGATGGAGGAAACCAGTACAGCACCGAATTATTACAGCAAGTGGAACATCCAGTAAAGACATTTAATATCAGGTGCAGCCAGGAAGACATAAAAACTAGTCATGGCAAACAAAGGCAAAGAGAAAGGTTAAAAGAGAAGGACGAACGATTTGAAGATCTCTACGATATATGCAACGTGCCGACAACAATGAGGCGTGACGTGCCGCGAACCGGCACAGAGTACTGGAGAAGACGACGCGTGAAAATGAAACACTCAACTGTAAATGAACCGTCTGACTGTAGTTATGTGAATCAAGAGCATTGCAGCGGACGAAGAAGTGGGGTACAGCAAAATGAAACCTTATTTGGATTGACACACAAAGAAAGGACACATTTTTTACTCGAAGAAGACGACACCCAAGAGGACACCGAAATGAACTTGATAATTACCGGATTTGTAGGAGAACGGATTGTTACTGTGACACCGGACACCGGAAGCCAGTACAATGCAATCGAAGAGGATTTGTACTTAATTAGTCGCAAGCAGAAGCTAATTATCAAAGAAGACTATTGTAATATAAACACTTCATCTATTATACCAAAGCAAAGCGTGCAAGTACGGAAACGAGTAATGCTAGAGATTATTGTATGTGAACAGGCGATAGTGGCAGAATTTTTAGTTGTCAGAGGATTAAAGACCGACGTCGTGATTGGTGCGGACACGATGCGGAAGTTAGAAATGAAGATTAATTATTATGAAAAATATATAGAATGGAATGTGGGTGGAATCAAGACGAAATGGAACTTATTTGAAAAGAAAGAAAAAACAGACGTAGAGATGCAACACTACGTTGACTCTGTGTACCTTAACGAAGAAGAGGAGACTAATTATCATGACGTGAATCATTCTACTGTTGAAGAGGAAGAGATAAGACAAAGGACACGTCAGAAAGTGGTTAATATTGAAAACATTCCTGAGGAGAGGCTAGTCGAGCTAGAGCAGCTTAGAAGAATACGATCTTTAGCTGTGCAGAATTTAAAGGAAAGTGTTGAAGCCAGGAACAGAACCCATAATAATAGATATCCAGAAAGAAAATTTGAAGAAGGAGACCTTGTCTTACTACGAAACAAAAGGCTGGGTAAACCACATGATAACGGATGCAAGAAGTTTTACCGATGGTATTTGGGACCCAATCGTGTAAACAAAGTCAAACATACTAATGCTATGGAACTGGTGTCCATAAAGAACAATAAAAATGTAGGACTCAGACACGTGTGTGACACTAAAAAATTTTATCACTAGTATGTAAGTTGTAATCATAATATTGTAAGGGGAACTACACTACAACTGAAAGACTGATGTGATAAACATGACTTGTAAATATTAATGTATTGTATAACTAATCATTTATTTTAATTACTGTGTATGTGAATGTGAGATAAAGAATGAAGCTAAGCCCCGTTTGCAGGTTAGCACACAACAAACAAAACAAGTGGATGAGAGCTTTGTATGCGGGCCTGAGGAGCGGTGACAATGCGCTCTCGGTCATTAGACGTGCCGCCAGCGGCAGCCGCTACCAGAGGCAACAATTGTGTCGCACGGTCAGCCGCCGGCGCGAACGACTTGAAAGGAGCCGACAGCCATGGGCGGTAGCAACTTCAAAGGAACACACACCGCTTCATCCAATGGGACTACGAAATGTAGCGTGTGAAGTGATGTCCAATAAAGTGGAGCTATCAAGCTCGGCCATGAAGGTCAATTGAGTGCAGTGCTATTTTTTGGAGGTTTATACGCCGATTATGTCACACACTGACGCATCCCAACATATCAAATTTTGTAAATAATGTAATGCAACTTCCTACTTTTGTATCTTATGTAATGCCATGTAACCAATATGATGTATCTTTATTTTATGTCATGTAATTTTTCCTATATGAAATATGTGTTTTAAGGTTAACAAAAAAAAATTATTTCTTTTTTTTTGTTTCTCATCCAGGGCAGGATGTAAGAGTACACCTGTTGATGTATCTTACAGTTTGATTTAAAGTAATGTATATATTGTCTTAAATTTGTTTAGTTCATGTATTTTTCATTTCTTGTATGCTAGAGATATTTCTTATGTAACATCACTTTCTATATTGAATCATTTAGTGTAAACCCGCATGAATGCAAGGACATTCTTATGTTGTAAGTTAGCAATGCGCCAGAGACAATGTTGAACCTGTAGTAAAGACTGTCTTTGGCACAGAAGTGGTAGCTGTGAGTGTTGCGCTGCTGAAGCAGTCGCTGTGTGGACTCGCCAAAGTAAAGACATAAATGCAGTCGCGGAGCGGACTCGCTATAGTAAAAACATAAATGTTTTGTTGATAGTGCAGAGGCACGGTAGGCGCAGTGTGGCGCGAGTTTAATGCAATTGCAATAAGCCTGAGAGGCGTACTGTTTAATGTATTGAAGAAAGTGCGAAATAAGTTTATTTATACTCGATCAGTGTAATCTTTTTTCATGTGTTCAAGAAAAGTAATTGTTTGGTATCAAGTCTATTGTCACCGAGTGTGATCGTTGTTGTAGTAAGAGTACCTATTGTAATCATATCTGTCTTGTATGGACTTCATGACGAAGACGACGAAAGCAGATGAGAACTTTTGTAACATTTTATTTTGTATGCATGTAAATGTAGTGTCAACCCAATCAGAACTTTGGTTCAATTATACATGACTTATTTTGAAACCAGTCTTAATTTTGTAAGTAATTGTAGTCACTCCATTATCACCATTATTAGATTATGTTGATTATGCAAGCCTGTACATTGACCAACAAGATCAATCATTTTCAAAGTAATTACGATGAGTTTTAAAGAAATTGCTATATGAGTTAAAGAATTGCTAAACGTGTTACAACCACAGAGACTAGTAATTAAAGTGCGAGAGAGTTTGCAAGTGAAGTAAAGTTGATTTCATTTATGTAGAAAGTAACCAGACTTGACTGAAGTAATTTTTTTATGAAATACGTTAAATGCCAAACTTTGCTCAGCTAGTTACACGCGTACACTACCCAGGCCCTGGAACCAATTACAAAAAAAAAAAAAAAAAAAAAAATAGTTTACGTAAAGTTTTATAAGAAACTTGAATGCTTTAAAGAATATTATCAAAATTATTGAGAAGTTTAACTATAGTATTTGTGAAGCTCATTGCACCATAGAGTTTCACTGTACTGAGCTATTATCATTGTAATTAGAGTCTATCTGCTATTACAATTTTGATTATAACACGAACACGCCATCACCACTACATGAATTCTGACACATTTGTTAGTGAAGTTGTGCTGTTCGTGAATCGTAAGAGGTGCTAGTTGGAGGCTGCAGTCAATGCTAAGTCAGATAGGGCCAAGCTTAATTAATTACTACAGTGACTGTTTTAAGTTGATTAATATCAATTTTTTTATTTATTCAAAATTTTAACTTACAATGTGAAAGTGTTGTTGCGACCCATTAGTTGTGATTTGCTACAACATTCAATAACAAAATTATTATTACTAGAGCATATCATTACGCATTCTGAATTTTGAGATTTTTTGATGACCTCCAACAGGCCTATTTTCTTACAATATTTAACATTGAGTTTAATTTAGGATTCAAGAAACCTGCGACTGATACGTGTGATGACTGTGATGTGTTTCAGGTGAAACTGAAACATGATATAACAGCTGAAGCAGTAGTCCAAATTAAATAAGATTACGATGCCCACTTGTCACAAGCAGATATAAGATATAAAAACCAGACTTTCGACAAAATCGGTCAAAACAACCTGGATCAGAAGCAAAGGTTGTCATGTTCGATCTCGAGAAATGTTTGCCGACACCTCACCTTACTAATTCCAGTGCATTTTATCTAAGACAGCTCTGGATGTACAATCTGATAATACTTCATGTTTCAGAGCAGAAATCCCATTGTTGCATGTGGTATGAAACAGTAGCAGGTCGTGGACCTAAAAAAGTGTCATACTGTTTGCTAAAGTGGGCCGTAGCTAATGTGCCAAAAACCCAAACTGAGGAACTTACGATATGGAGTGACAACTGTGGAGGCAAGAATCGTAACTTTCCCATGATTATGTTATATTTTTGGATTCTTAGGTGTCTTCCTAATCTTAAAGTGATAAACCATAAATTCTTATTGAAGGGACACATTCATATGGAGGTAGATGGTGTACATGCTGTTATTGTACGTGCCAAAAGCAAACTGAGCCCAAATGACATAATTGCAACTCTTTGGGATTGGCAAGTTTGTTCGCCAGTGCAGATTCAAAGAACTCATTGAAGTATATGACCTGCAAGGCAAATTTCGAAGACTTTCAAAGTCTTTTCAAAAGATCATCCTCACCTTTAGTTAAAGTTTATCGTCTGGAAAATTTTTGGTTAGCCAAGTTGTGCATCTACAAGTACGAGCAGAGAATTCAGGTTTTGTGTTCTATAAAACAACTTTTGATGATGAATTTCAAGAGATTGATGTGCAACGACGAACAAGAGGGGCAGTATGGCCGGAAGAGCTTCCTGCTATACGAAATACTCTCAGACCTATTGCTACAGAGAAGTATAAAGATTTACAAAAGCTGCTTAGGTGGGTGCCTGAATCTTTTCATTATTTCTACCAAAATATGCCACAGATTATGTCAACACAAACTGAAAAGGACTCAGAAGAATATGAACATGATGACGTTGTTATCAATTAATTGTACAAGGGAATTCTTTTTCTACATTTCGAATTTTGTCCTCAATTTGTTAATGAATATATGCTGAATTTGGACAGAAATGTTTGTCATTGTCTCAGTTTTTAAAGTGGTGTACGCTATGTTACTTTCTAGAGTAAGCTACTATGGTTGGAATTTATTTTGTTCAATTTACTTAAACTTTGCTGAGTGACTAGTATTCGTGACTGGCTTTGTGAAAGGATAAAATTGTAACTGTCAATAAATCTACTGGTACTCAATAAGTATGAATGCCTTTATTTCTTAATTTCAGTACCAATAATTCTCATATTCCTATTCGTATTTCATAGAATAATCCTGTATAATAAAGATAAACATTTATAAACATAAAAATGGAACGTTTATAAACATAAAAAGGCATGCAAATGAACAGCAAATCTAACGTAATAAGCACCTTGCCAATATTGTATGTGTAAATAAAGACGGCTTCACAAATATATTTATGTGAGGTAAAATATCGTAAGTGTTTTTTCTCCCGTAACATTTCATAAAATATTTCTAAAAACGAAGTACATGTAGAGACTAACTAGAAAAGATATAAAAAATAGAGCTCTTCATGATTGGGTATTTGACTTATTCTACAGGTAGGAAAATCCGAGTCGGAGCAGCTTCTTTTTGCTCTCCTGTAAAGTCAGCGAAATGTTACTTACGATAGGTTACCTCTGGCGTCCAGATATGGATGTCGCGGAACGTCTCAGAGGACACCACTGCATCCAGTTCAAGACCTGTTGTGACCCGTTTCAGACTACATGTCAAATTCAACCCAAAATATCGTTCATACTAAAGGGAGAAGTGATTAAGTGAGGTGATTTATCGATGTGCTATTACTCTGTGCGTACATCTCTCTGACTTGTGTCTGTTCCTTGATATGTATAATTATTCTGTGGTTGTTAATTAGTAAGTGCATAAGTTACAGTTCAATGTATTGTGTTGCTAATAAATTGTGTTCAATCACACATTTTTAATTATAGGATAAGTAATCTGGTCCATTCCTAGTGCTGTATTCAGGCCTTCTTCGATGAAACATGTTGGGTTGTTGTTATCCCTTTAGGATTCCTGGGTAGCTTGTTGTGGGCGCTTGGTGGAGCAATAAGATCACAGAAATCCTCCAACCAATCGTATGACTGATTAGCAATTAGCTGAAGGGGCTACATTCCTGAATCTATTAACTTTATGCCATATCTCTGATGGAGTGGTATTCTTGCTAAGACTATTACAGTTATTTATCTAACTTTTCATAATTGATTAAAATTTTTTCTTTGTTTTAGCCGCTGACTGTTTGTAGTTCAAGAAACTGTTCATGCTGGGTTGCTTCAAGTAGGCCCTTAGCATTTTTTTTCCTGTCTTCTGTTGGGCTATCGCATTCTTTGTTCCACCAGGGGTTGCCTAATCTTCTTGCTTTTGTCGTTGCAGGTCTGTTTGGGATAGCTGCTTCCGCTCCATAATAAATGCTGTTCTGCATTTGTGCATATATTCTTTGTGGATAGTAGTTCAATCTCTTTATTCTACTTCTGTTTCTAGAATTTGTCGATTTTCGATCAATTTGTTTTGTTAATGTCCCAGATCGAATTTCTACATAAATAAATTTGGCAAAATTATAACCTCCTTGGGGTGAAAAAACAATATGTGCCTATACATGGCACGATTTTTCGGCCGATGTGACCGATTTATTGTTGCTGAACATCAAAATCGGCAGTTAAATATGTCTGTTAGTATTTAAATATTTGCAGATGAAATATCTGTCCATATCGAGTAAAAGCCAATTCAGTCTGTCTGTCATGTCACGTCACCATCCGTCAGAACATTACACAATGTAATGCATTTCACGATCTCCATCACCGGACCGTCATGTCACATCAACATCTTGTTAAGCTTTCTCGATAAGAATGTTTTGACGAAACAGTCGTCAGCTAAGATCGGAAGTTAACCTACTTTCGTCACCCGATTTTCATGTTGTAATCGACGATTACACAGTTTACATGCATAAGTGCCTTATTAACCTTTATTTTATTATTATACTTTATTTCCAAATTTTTCATACCGACTTAAATATTTTTCTCATTCGAGTGTCCTTCTAAAAGCGAGGTCAGATATCTGAAACAGAAAAAATCATTTATGTTTCATAATATTGTATCAAATAAGACTGAAGCACATTTTTTTAAATAAGATTGTAATTTGAAGACACATTTCTCCTTAAATAACATTTCAAATGAAAAAGCCAGTGCTGATAAAGGAGAAAAATTCAGTTGTGTACGATGGCATTATCAATGTTAGTGGGCAAATCGTAATGGATAAAGGAAACAGGGTCTAGTTAAGCACTTAAAATATTGTTTGATGTGTTATTATTTTTTCCCTTTGAAATTATATATCAGTATTTCACTTCAAAGTACTTTACCACGCTACAACATACATTGTAAAGCTTTCTTTGGCCATAAATATTATTTATGGCATTTATTTTAATATTTAGCGTTGTTATTTTCTCAATTGCAATATTAAACTATGACTTTCTAGATTACAGATCGCCACTCATAACCTCACTTTCAACATCAGGTATTGGAATATGAAAATTGACGTGGCAGCCAGTGTGAATACAACTTGACATGACGGTGCTGTGACATGACATTGACGGGATGGATAATGTGAATTTGCCCTTAACGATATGTCGTGACAAATGTATCTCTGTTGACCTAACAACCAACAGTCTAATCTTTCAAAACTAGGTATATCCAAACAAATATGCGTACATTAGGTTAGGGTGACCAGACATCCCATATTTTACAGTATCGTCCCTTATTAACTTAAGTGTCCAGTTGTCCCGAAAAACACCCATGAGACGTACTTTCTCCCTTTTTTCGTTAATCATCCAATATTTTTGTAAAGTTGTGTTTTTAGGTAACACATGTTATAATAAAACGGAGAACTCTATATGTGATTTTGCTAAAGGATAAAAAAGAACAATTTTTTATTAAAGCAAAATGTATGAGGAACGATTTATGAAATTCTGTGTTTGGTACTATGTAATGCAAGCATTTATGCACTGGTTAATGCTTCAGAACGTATGATTTGGGTCTTTTGTTTTAACTCATTACTTTTCAACATAAGAAGGCATACAAGAAGGAGTGTGTATTTTTAATGATAGATTTAAGGCGAGTTTACATTTCCGAAAGTACATCAAAGCAAGAAAGTATTTTCATGTTGAATAGAAGTACGTTTTGGATGAGGTCAGTTAAGCATTGCGCAACACACACGGCCTATCTCTTTAAAGCAAAACTTTGTACTAAAGTATGATGTCTCTGATTTCAAAACGTGAGAATAGTGTCATTATAAATGACGAAGTAAGCGTCTTGTTGCTGAGGAAGGTTTCCTTGCTTTCATGCAATGTAACTTACTGTTTCCTCAAGTCAATGGATTGCAATAAATGAGCAATGTTAGAAATATATGACAAGCAGTAAAGCACGAAGCCTGGTTCACTGATGGGTCAAAATCAGACCAAAGCGTTGGGGCCAGGGCATACAGGCTGCAGCCAAGACTGGAGGGCGTCATCTCTTTAGGGAAACTGGCCTCAGTATTCCAGGCCGAAATCACTGCCATCAGGGCGTGTGTGGAGGAGAATTTGCGTAGGTGCTACAAAGATCGTAGCATCTATATCTATTCAGACAGCCCTGAGATCACTTGCAGCTCCTGCAACAAGGCCTAAAATTGTTGCAGAATGTCACAGGGTTCTGGTGCACCTAGGGGAAAGCAATAGAGTAAACCTATTGTGGGTGCCTGGCCACTCGGGAATCAGTGGCAACGAACATGCTAACAGATTAGTCAGGATGGGGGCAGAGACTCCATTTATTGGACCGGAACCTGTCCTGACAATCACCAAGGCAATGATCAAATTGGAGCTATATAACTGGCTCAAAAGACAGCACGTAGAATACTGGACCAAAGTCTATCAACAAAAACATGGCAAGGTAATGATACCAAAGCCACATTTTAAAAGAAGCTCTGCAATCCTGGGCCTGAACAGGAGAGAGATTAGACTCATGGTTGGATTGCTGACAGGCCATGGGAATTTCAAAAAACACCTACATAAAATGGGAATAACAGAAGAGGACCCTAAATGTAGGATCTGTGATGACGGTGATGAAACTGCATCACATCTAATCTTAGAATGCATTGCATTGGAGAGTAAAAGGCACAGAACATCTGGGACAACTAGACCCGAAGCTATTGTGTCTAATAAAGAAGTGGTAAAGGGACTCCTTGCACTGTTCAAGGCCATTGGTTGGTTTTACTAGATATACAGGGAGCAATACCGCACAAAAAACTTAGTTTCGGTGCGGGCAGTGGTGGGTTGGACTAAGACTGTATTGGCTTCCCTGAGAAAATCAAATCAAATCAAATCAGTAAAGCACGAATATAACAATACTGTCTTGATGCAAAACGTATTTCATGTCGTGATATCAGTAGTAGGGCTGTGGGACTTCCAGCACAGTGAGAATCGTCCGTCGACGATAGCGTCATCGACGCCAGACGCTCGGCCAATTGCCGGACCGCAGATCAAAGGATGCCGCCACAGGATGATTGATGGAAGGACAGGATGATTACATTTTGGTCCTTTTGATCCGCTACTTGTCCGACCTCTAATCAAGGGACGCCGCTATAACGCACTTAAGGATTGACAGGTTGCAACACCTCCCTCGGCCACACAAGACGCCCCCCACCCCTCCACCCCTCGGTGCCGCCGCCAGACAGGCAGCACCTCCGACAGGTCCAGACCTGTAGACCCCTCGACATGTCTGTACTCACACTATCTCCCACACACCTGGCCGATTCCGCGACCCCTACTCGCTCGGCCGATTGCCGGACCGGCGCCTCTGCCACCGCTGCAGACAGATGCTACCCCCTCCTCCTCCACGCTCGCGACCGCTTCTCAAAGGCGCCGCCACCCGCCCTACCCGCGAGAACAGACAATACCGCGACGATTGTCTTGACCGCATCGACACCGTCCTGTCGGCCACCCCTGCTCCCAGGGCAGGGGCATACTGTACTATTTTTACAGCGACCGCTCCCCGCCAGTTCAGCAGCCAATTAAATTCCATATTTATTATTAAGCGCGCCGCAGCGATCCCTACGCCAGATCTCGATTTATGTAACAACAATTTCCGCCGTTTATTATTATTCGTGAAAAAAATAAAGCCACCATAGTGTTCTTCGAATGTATTTCGGTGTAATGCTAAAAAACAATTTCGAACAGTAATGCTTAGTTGGTCTCGTATACTACAGCTTGTAGTAGTAAAATATTAAAACTCGTATGCAAAATTTGCTATTAAGAATTTACACTCCCATCTCTCTCCATGATCTTCGCTTAGACTACAGCTGACAGACGTGTTTAATAATAATAGTAGATCAGGTTACGGTAACGAACGCCACAAACTTACGTATCCATCTTAACATATACTCTTTCGATATACGAAAACAATTCTAACGAAAACAAATGAAATGGTCCGTTTCGAAACTCGACCGCAACCTCAAATCTATAAATGTATCTCTTCGTTTAGACGATGCAAGCAACAGCCATCGAACGTAATGTAACTTGTATGCCAACCATTCTTTCGATAACATAACAGCAGCAGCAGCAGAAGAAGGTATATTGTTTATACAAAAATTCCAAATAACGAAAATCGGCAATGACATCTAACACAACGTCTCTGCAAGCACCGTTAACAATCGTCCAGAACGCAGAGCGCTCTCTCGACAGACTACATAAAAGAAACATATGCTAAGTGTTTAAAAGCACCTAAGTTACATCTCCAAACGATCAAACCCTTCTACGCAGGCACACCATTCTGACAAGGATAGCTCACATTGCATTTATTTAATGGAGCTGAGCCACGCCGAAAGTTCCGAAATTTTTTTTAACGATCTCCAAGAGCAATCCTTTAGAGGCTAAACATACGATTAACTGCACCTCCAACGTAGGTAATTATTCCTCTAACTCGATGCTTATCGACCAAAGAACATTAATTTACCACTGCAATCATCTCCGATACGCTACCGAGAGACGTCCATTCGTAAACACAGCTAAAAGAAGATATAAATGCCCCACATCCATGCTACTAAGTATCTATATGTATTTCCACAATTGTGGATCACATCTGCGTTGCATCGTATCACACGAATAAACAGTTCGAAATAGGTACTTCGCGCAAGCTAGCATGCATACTCACATTCGATGCTGTTTCTGGCTGCAAGCGAGCGCGGACCTGTTGACTCATCGTAGACGTCGGTTTGGAGCATGTACGTCCTATACATGTAAACATACCTGTCCACGCTCGCACCTGACCTGGAGAAGTTTTCGGTTTAATTTTTCCTGGCCGCACCAGATTCCGAATACAAGAGAGCTATTTTCGCGAAGATAGATTTACATTGATTGTAACAACAGACATAAGAATAAAAAACGATCAAAATGCTGCAGCTATACCATAGCTCTTAATACACAATGATCCCATAAAGAGAGGGACAAGGAAGGAGCCTCCCAGAAGATTATTCCATACATGTACAGTCGGGCGTCCCCTGGGCAGCGGTAAACACCGGCAAATCCTTCCACATACTGAGCTACGTCTAAACCGACATTGTATTCAGAATCTGAAAGATGAAAGGGCCCTTTTCAGAGCCATGTCTAACAGCCATATCTCTCAACATTGAGGGCTTATCAACTGAAAGGGAACAACTTATATCCAACACATGTAAACTTCATTCGTGCGACGTCCTGTGCCTCCAGGAGACACACAGAGGGCCATCACATCGCCGACCACGTATCCCTGGGATGATCCTGGTGAAGGAATGCCCTCACGACCAATATGGGAGTGCTCTATTTATTCGACCTGGAATCAAAGTGTCCAACATACGATTTAATACCGTTAACAACACGGAAATCATATCTGTGATTATCGGGAGCATCACGGTATCTTCAATATATAAACCACCAGGAGAAAGGTTTGCTTTCAGTCAACATGTATGTCACCCACAACTAGTAATGGGAGACTTTAACTGTCACAGTAAAGTGTGGGGCTACCAAGACACAAGTGAGGACGGAGAATTATTGGAAAGCTGGGCAGAAGAATAAGAGCTGAATCTCATCCATGATCAGAAACAGCCTGCATCATTCAACAGCGCAAGATGGAAGAGAGGGTATAACCCAGATCTCATATTTGTTTCCAAAACTTTGTCTGGGTCATGCAATAAATTCGTTCTCAGTCCTATTTCAAAGACCCAACACAGACCAATCATGGTAAAGTTTAGACCAGTAATAGTTCCCCAAGAAGTGTCCTTTAAAAGGGCTAACTGGAAAAAATTTGCTAATATCTTAGATAAGGAAATCGTATATTTACCACCAAACCCTGAAAACTACGGAAAGTTCGTCGAAGCTGTTAAAAGATCAGCAAGACTCAGCATACCCAGAGGCTGCAGAACACTCTATTCCTGGAATTTCCAACAAGATGAAACAATTATATAATGACTACATTGAGCAGTACAACCAGGACCCTTTCAGTGTAGAAACTATAAAACTTGTGGAACAGCTGACTGAAACTATAAGTAAAGACCGACAAGAGTCCTGGAAACATATGTTGGAGAGTCTTGATATGAAACATAGTAGCAGAAGAGCTTGGAATCTCTTAAAACGGTTATCTAGTGACCCAGCAGCCCCTAAGGATCAGGTTTCCGTAACCGCCAATCAGATTGCACATCAGCTCCTTTTGAATGGCAAACCAACCAGAAACAGCAAGATTGTCACTTCGTATAAGAGGCCACAAGTGGCTGAAATACCACCAGTGCCATATTTCACTTCAAAGGAATTCGAAACAGCTATCAGTTCCTTGAAATCCAGGAAGGCCCCAGGTCCTGATGATGTCGTTAATGAATTTAAACAGAACATAGGGCCCATAGCTAAGGAATGGCCCTTACAACTCTATAACTTCTGCTGGGCTAACAAGTCGGTCCCAAAGCTGTGGCTAAAGGCCAAGGTAGTAGCAGTCCCAAAGCCATGGAAATCAAGAGACGATGCCAAGAACTCCCATCCAATATCGCTGCTGTGCTGTCCTTTCAAACTAAACGAACGTGTTATCTTGAATAAAATAGGACCACAATTAGAAAGCCAAATCATTCCACAACAGGCAGGATTTAGACCCGGAAAGTCTTGTACTGGTCAGGTCTTCTGCCTAACACAATACATAGGGGACGGGTTTCAGAAGGGTGAAAAAACTGGTGTGGTGTCTGTCGATCTATCAGCAGCATATGATACGATAAACCATAAAATACTACTAGAAAAAAAATTTCAAAATGGCAGGAAATTACCATCTCACTGAAGTTGTGAGATCTCTGATCTGCAACAGAAGATACTATGTGGAATTTCAAGAGCAAAGAAGCCGCTGGAGGAACCAGAAGATTGGGCTCCCACAAGGTAGTGTTTTGTCCCCTCTACCTTTCAACCTGTATACAAATGACCAACCAACTGGACCAGATGCAAGAAATTTTATCTATGCTGATGACGTAGCCATTGCTTGCCAATCGAGATCAATCAGTCACATCGAGAGAAACCTATCAGATGCCCTAGAAGTTCTTACTGAATATTACAACAGGAACCAGCTTCGACCAAATCCAGCAAAGACGCAGACTTGTTTATTTCATCTGAACAATCAGGAAGCAAAAAGGGAATTACAATTGGAATGGAACTCAGTTAAACTTAAACATTGCCCAAACCCAGTTTATCTCGGAGTCACATTAGATTGAACACTGTCCTACAAGAGACATGTAGAAAAAACTAGAGCGAAAATCAACACAGGGAATGGTATAATCCGCAAACTCACTAACTCACACTGGGGAGCAAATCCTGAAATTATGCGTTCATCATCCCTGGCTTTGTGTTTTGCTCCAGCTGAATATGCTTGCCCCATATGGAGAAGTTTGACGCATGCCCACAAGCTAGATACAGCACTGAACGATTCATGTCGATTAATTATGGGATGCCTGAAGCCTACAAACCGTGATCTCCTTTATATGTGTTCTGGAATAGTTCCGCCACAGATCAGACGGCAAACTTTGGCGATGGCTGAAAGAAGCAGACAGTGCGACGATAGAAGACATCCCCTGTTCGGACATCAGCCACTGGTGTCAAGATTAAAATCGAGGAAAGATTTCATTCAATTTGAACATCCACTGAATGAAAGACATTCTACAACCAGGGAATCAATGTGGAAACAGAAATTGGAAAAAAAACAGCTTGCAATGTCGGAACATTAAAGAAAAACTTCTGGCTGGATCTCAACTGGAATGGAGAGTCTGGAAGAGCCTAAATAGACTTAGGTGTCGAATGGGAAGATCAAAGGATAGCTTGTTCAAGTGGGGTACGCAGAAGACGAGCTCTGCCAATGTGGAGAAAAACAAACAATGACACACCTGCTGAGCTGCCCATCCTTGCCGGCGCCATGCACTTTCAAAGACCTGTGGCAGGCCAACGATGTTGCAGTGAAGTGTGCCGAACACTAGAGAGAGATATGAGCCTGTTATGGATAATAATAACGTATTATGTGTGAAAATCATGATTGTATATATATGAATGTATAATTAGTACTTAGTTTTTATTTGTAATCTAGTATATGTAGCTTATTAATTAACTACAGATGTAGCTCAGACACTATTAAATAAATAAATCCCATAAAGAGACAACCGCACACATACGTATTACCGACAAATACCGCAACATTTCCTCACAGCTGAAACAAGCGATGTTTTTACCGTACGAGCTGTCGTTATAACTTTTATATGCAGATACATATACAGACAGAAGAATGAGCGCAAATTTGCGATGTAGCTCTTACAGAAACGAAACATAGTTTTTTTAGAAATTCGATAAGAAGAAGAACGAAATTTATACAAGATGAACCAATGTGCAATAAGTCAAACCCCACTCCATGCAGCAATGTACAAAGCAACATCGATTTAACCGAACGCTTTGTTTAGCTGTAGAATAGAACAACACAGAATTACACCTCCCTAACAGATACTTTACCGAGGGAGTTAATGCTCTCTGGTAACAAGCAACCTGTCTTCTGGTATCTTCTCCTAAACCCTGTAAGACCGAAACATTCTACTCGAGAAGCTAGACACAGAATACAAATCGTTCTTTATTATTCTTGTTATGTGTAACTTTAATTTTCTCCGCTGTAATTTTTTTAACTTGTAGTTTTAGATCCACATCGGCGTCTCCTATTACCGTTCCAGCCAGAAATTCGAAAGGTAGAGGGAAGGTATGTTCTCGAACTCCATTACGTATCTTCGTTTCCTCCTGCATTCCAACTCCTTTATAGCTCTGCACCTTCGGGCAATGCTTCTAGACGAGAACAATCGGGTATTTTAACTTTTTCCATTATTTCCTGTATAGCAATATGCGTCCCTATGTCTGCACGTTACCAACTCCTGTGGTAATTTCTGTATGGAGCACTACGTTTACGACTATTGCAAACGATTGCTTGTTATTCCATCCGTTTTTAACTCTGCAGATGACTGTCCCCAGTCCTCCACATTTGGATGCAATGTAGTCCCTGCTCCAAACGATAATGCAATACGTTTTTCGTGTGTTCCGCTATTTTCGGTCAGTACACCGACGCGTGACCAATCTCCCTGACTGTTTACTGTAAAAACCAAATATTTTATAAGTCTTAGTCGTAACCAGATTTCTCCACACCCTCTGTTTAAGCCGGGCTTACACATTTGCCATAGCTTCGTCTTTCTCCAGCATTAGTTTGTACTCGTCCTTTATGGCAGTTGCTTTAGCCATATATTCTAGCTTCCTTCTCTTGGTCTCGATATCCGCCATTTCCAGTTTTCTTTTCGCACACATAAGACATTAACTGCACGTAGCGATGTAATTTCTTCAATGGGGGATGGCTTAAGCCAGTGTGATACATTTACTCTTTTCGCTGGACTTGCAGAGTGACATTGTTGGTAGGTACCAGACCTAATTCGGCTATATCTATATCTGGAAGCAGTGTGGAAAACAATGTTCTGGATTGGGAGAAGTGTGTTTCCCCTGCTTTAATGTAGCTTTAAGTGTACTACTGATATCGTCTTTGCCGCTGTCAGTATTACGAATCTCCACCTATAGAACGTAACGTATAAGCTAGTATCGATCTGGAAGCTTCAACCTGTATACCGATCAATTTTCAGGTATTTTTATTACCCCAGTACACAAATTGCAGGACACTATTAAACACTACAAAGCATTTGTTGTCCCAGATGTTTGTTATTCGCCCCCCACATGGTGGAGAAACACTTTGCAGATACCGTTTAAAAAACTCAAAAGAGTCTTGCACAAGATCAAAAGCACTCTCCATCCGGTAATCGTATATTGTAATACCCATGTTCTTGACCCAACGACGAAGTAAGTGCTCAAATGCAGCAAATAGACCTCTATCTCTCTTTTTAGGGTAAATCGGGTCACGGATCACGAAATTCACACCACAACCAGCGGATTATCCCCTAGTAAGACTCCAATTATGGTTTTGACTGATATTGCCATCCGAAGTACTTAATAACCTCCATACAGGCGAGATTCTAGATGCGTTCTTCGGGATTTGTGGTACAGAGACAGGTGCATAGAATCGAATCCTGTATATGACAACACGAAAGTGGCGAGTCCCGGAGCGCAACAGTTGGGATGACCTCCTGGCTATGGCGAAGGCGGGTATTACACTGTAAAAGATCTTTGACAAAGATCTTTTGTCAAAGCTCTTTGGTCAAATCTTTGACAGTGTAATATGCCATCTTTTATAAAAGATATATGATAAAAGTTAGCGGAAGAGCCTAGCTTTTATAAAAGTTCGCCAGTGTATACATGCGTCTTTCCTTACTTTGACGCCTTTTAACCCACAAATTAACGTCAAAGTGTATTTGTTGTATCGTTACTGCCACAGTGATCGTTTCAAAGTGAGAAGTGTACGGAATATTTCTTAATACAAAGCACATTTACTAAAATATACAGTTATAATCGTACAAAGAAAAAGCTACTGATGTCAGTTGTATTCAAAGTCACTCACTGTGGATGATGATAGGGAAGAAATTATATGGATCAAAGGATATATGGAGATGCATAAGTGAAATAAATGTTTTTATTTGTACTCTAACCTAACCTCATCCTCCCAAAGTGATTTACATTTTGGTTCACTTATGTCTGAAATAATACATGAAATCTTAGGCCTACACTGCCTGCTAGAATAGATTTTGTATGTGGATATAAATGAGACGATCTTCAGCGGAAAAGGCATTCATGATTTGGGTAATGAAATACTGCACTAGTTAGCTCCA
Organism: Locusta migratoria; assembly: GCA_026315105.1. Classification (NCBI taxonomy): domain Eukaryota; kingdom Metazoa; phylum Arthropoda; class Insecta; order Orthoptera; family Acrididae; genus Locusta; species Locusta migratoria. The sequence goes on from CM048750.1 coordinate 12,172,677, forward strand.
TATTTTTCCTTGCTTTGCACGATGCTTTTCGACATTTAACCGCAAGTGCAGGTATTTATACGGACATTTTATGTTTCGGAAAATCAAACAAAATAAATGTGAGACTGCAGTAAACTATAAAAATGTCTTTCGGATGGCACAATCAGCAATGAAGTATAAAATGAAAGAGCTATGAAAATATTCTCTCTTCTTATGATAAAGTGTCTAACAAGGTTATGTTTAGCATGACACACGTTAAATTATTTCAGTGTTTCATTATTTATCCATTGACACAAGTTTAGGGCTTCCTGAAACATCGATTATGATGAAGTATTCATAAATATGTGGGCGAATTAAAATGTTTGTACACACGTTCTTAAACTATAGGTTATTATGTCCCAGCAGTGTAGTACATTTGTGCGACCACTTTTCGCATATTTTCCTCTCGTTATTCACGGTTTTACCTAAAATTGTTCCCATTTTTCGTTCTTTACAGTGAATGCACTCCTGAGCAACAATATGTTACGTACTATAATAGAGACGATTGACTATTTTGAAGTCTTTTCTGAGCGACTATGACGAAATATTTTACGCTAGTGTAATGTCCTCCTGTGAAGTAGTTTCGTCAAAGATCTTGGATAAAATCTTTTACAAAGTTCTTTGTCAAAGACCTTTTACAGTGTAATGCCGGCCGAAGAAACACATTCGCCGCAACGCCCACAAGGTGTCGTATTGGAATGGTCGCAGAAGTCTCCAGGTCACATCCTAGAAACTCAAAGCATGCTCCTGGACCGATAAAAGTTTATATGTTACGTTCTATCAGCTTGTAGTTTCCATTGTCTACCTGTAAATTAGGTGGAGATTCGTAATACTGACAGCGGCAAAGACGATATAAGTAGTACACTAAAAGCTACATCAAAGCAGGGAAACATACTTCTCCCAATTCAAAACATTATTTTCCACACTGTCTCCAGATATAGATATCGCCGAATTAGGTCTGATACCTACAAACAATGCCACTCTGCAAGTCCAGCGAAAAGAGTAAATGTATCACACTGGCTTAAGCCATCCCCCATTGAAGAAATTACATCGCTACGTGCAGTTAATGTCTTATGTGTGCGAAAAGAAAACTGGAAATGGCGGATATCGAGACCAAGAGAAGGAAGCTAGAATAAATGGCTAAAGCAACTGCCATAAAGGACGAGTACAAACTAATGCTGGAGAAAGACGAAGCTATGGCAAATGTGTAAGCCCGGCTTAAACAGAGGGTGTAGAGAAATCTGGTTACGACTAGGACTTATAAAATATTTGATTTTTACAGTAAACAGTCAGGGAGATTGGTCACGCGTCGGTGTACTGACCGAAAATAGCGGAACACACGAAAAACGTATTGCATTATCGTTTGGAGCAGGGACTACATTGCATCCAAATGTGGAGGACTGGGGACAGTCATCTGCAGAGTTAAAAACGGATGGAATAACAAGCAATCATTTGCAATAGTCGTAAACGTAGTGCTCCATACAGAAATTACCACAGGAGTTGGTAACGTACAGACATAGAGACGCATATTGCTATACAGGAAATAATGGAAAAAGTTAAAATACCCGATTGTTCTCGTCTAGAAGCATTGCCCGAAGGTGCAGAGCTATAAAGGAGTTGGAATGCAGGAGGAAACGAAGATACGTAATGGAGTTCGAGAACATACCTTCCCTCTACCTTTCGAATTTCTGGCTGGAACGGTAATAGGAGACGCCGATGTGGATCTAAAACTACAAGTTAAAAAAATTACAGCGGAGAAAATTAAAGTTACACATAACAAGAATAATAAAGAACGATTTGTATTCTGTGTCTAGCTTCTCGAGTAGAATGTTTCGGTCTTACAGGGTTTAGGAGAAGATACCAGAAGACAGGTTGCTTGTTACCAGAGAGCATTAACTCCCTCGGTAAAGTATCTGTTAGGGAGGTGTAATTCTGTGTTGTTCTATTCTACAGATAAGCAAAGCGTTCATTTAAATCGATGTTGCTCTGTACATTGCTGCATGGAGTGGGGTTTGACTTATTGCACATTGGTTCATCTTGTATAAATTTCGTTCTTCTTCTTATCGAATTTCTAAAAAAAAGTATATTTCGTTTCTGTAAGAGCTACATCGCAAATTTGCGGTCATCCTACTGTCTATATATGTATCTGCGTATAAAAGTTATAACGGCAGCTCGTACGGTAAAAACATCGCTTGTGTCAGCTGCGAGGAAATGTTGCGGTATTTGTCGGTAATACGTATGTGTGCGGTTGTCTCTTTATGGAATGATTGTGTATTAAGAGCTATGGTATAGCTGCAGCATTTCGATCGTTTTTTATTCTTATGTCTGTTGTTACAATCAATGTAAATCTATCTTCGCGAAAATAGCTCTCTTGTATTCGGAATCTGGTGCGGCCAGGAAAAATTAAACCGAAAACTTCTCCAGGTCAGGTGCGAGCGTGGACAGGTATGTTTACATGTATAGGACGTACACGCTCCAAACCGACGTCTACCATGAGTCAACAGGTCTGCGCTCGCCTGCAGCCAGAAAAAGCATGGAATGTGAGTATGCATGCTAGCTTGCGCGAAGTACCTATTTCGAACTGTTTAGTCGTGCGATACGATGCAACGCAGATGTGATCCACAATTTTGGAAATACATATAGATACTTAGTAGCATGGATGTGGGGCATTTATATCTTCTTTTAGCTGTGTTTACGAATGGACGTCTCTCGGTAGCATATCGGAGATGATTGTAGTGGTAAATTAATGTTCTTTGGCGGATAAGCATCGAGTTAGAAGAATAGTTACCTACGTTGGAGGTGCATTTAATCGTATGTTTAGTCTCTAAAGGATTGCTCTTGGAGATCGTTAAAAAAATCTGGTGTTGCATTAGTTCGAAATAGTGTAGGCTATTTTGCGTTGCTGCTTGTAAGGATTATAAGAACTTGGCTTTGATCTAGGTCTTTTCTTGTTAGCTGTTCGGTGCGTGTACGTCGATCATTTTTTACACTGTGTTGCAGATGTTTATCGAGAGTAATAATTTGTTAGAAGGAGTGGAATACGATGGTGGTTTGTGCGCGAATGTTTGAGGTATATAGTCTAATGGTGATAAAAAGCGTTCCAGAAATATTGTCTGCCGGGCTATGCATTGGAAACAAAGTTGTATTTGGATGTTAGGGATGGGTCAAGCAACCAACGTAGTTATTGGGTGAGAGAGAGAGATCGAAACTTTATTAAAACGCTGTGTGTCTGGGAGATCTTGTCTGTTACTGATCACGGTTATAACACCATCTGTGGTGACTTGTTTAGAGTTGGTGCTGGGCTAGTGACGGATGTAAGGATAGCTCTGTCTGGGTTGTTACGAATGTATACATAGCTTGCAGCATGCTAGTTGGGACAAAAAACGAGTTGGAATGGCTAGATTCGTTTGTTGTTGTAGGTTCGTGTCGACTGCATGTGTACTTCTGTTACTGTTTTGGAAATGTTTGGCGCTTACAGAGAGTGTTCTAGGTTAGATGGGACGGAATTTAATTAAAAAGTGTTTATATACCCTAAATATACGTCACACTAAAGCTCTAAAGAAACCGACTTTGGTGGTTGTAAAATAAACTTTGCAATGATCTTTCGTCGAAGCATCGCCTGTTTAATCGTATACTACTGTTGTCTATTTTACGGCTGGTGTGCATTACGTTATGTAGCGGATATGACTGCTGCGGTAAATCATAATTCTTTCGTTGAAAATCAACGTGTTTTATGAAACTCCTACAGTTTGGTAACTTAAAGTGCGCTAGTTATAGCCAATGGAGTGCGTGTGTGTGTAGTAAATTCTTCATGTTCGATACTGCAAACGCTGGAGATAAGACGAAATTGCTATTTCTGGAATACATGGGGGAAATACTTATGTCCTGTGGGTATATATCTTATAAACTGCAACTAATCGATGCTTTTTAATGGAAGCGCTCCCATTTATACTACAGCATCATCTTCGTGTAGATGGCTTCTGTCGCATCGCATTAATTATTAGATGATATCTTTGTATGACTCATTGTATTTTTTCTCTTTGGTGTAAAATAAAAGACTGTTGTTGTTGAAGTGTAACCAAGAGCAGTGCGTGTACTTATTTACTTGGAGCTACTCCTGCACATTTTTTTGGTGCCGAAACCGGGGAAGGAGCGAAGAAAACGCCGCAGCCGCAAGAGGGAGGATTTCTGCACGCTACACTTCCGCCTTTGCTAATAAGGAGCAGCTAAGCTGTTGTATTGAGGTATGATAAGCAACATTACGCTGCAGCAATCACGCTCGCAGAAACAGACTTCAACGCTTACTAAGTAATTCGCCTTGATCTGCCTTTCACGTAAAACTGAAGCTTCTTGAGTTACTGCTGATAACACTTCTGTGAAGTATTGACTGTTCATTTTCAATTATTGAAGACCGGGAGTAGCTCGCAACTGTTATTATCTTTGGCTGTTTGCGCGCCGCTTTTGTCACTAGCAGCTGTCTACTTTGTTTAATCATTGCTGCCATAATATTTATTTGTGCACGACAACTAGTGTTTTGTCAGAAGATCAAGTTCCGACAGTTCTCCTAATATGTCGACAGAAAAATTACAGACTTTGAAAAGAAAGCGAACACATCGAATATTACTCGATTCGTCACAGCGATCGGAGAATTCTCAGCTGAGACACCACTCTCCGAATTTAAACACTATAAGGCTCGTCTGGAGGAAACATTATCAATCGTTATACAGTTGGACGACGAAATACATGACCTTCTGTCAGAGGAGGATTACAATAATGATGTAATTGCATGTGAAAACTATATTGACAAGGCGAAGCGTGCCATTTTAATCGCGGCCGACGGCATTGAAAGAAAACTCTCTGAATCAATGACAACTTTAAGCGCTAGTCACGCGACCCTACCGGCCAATGCAGTTACTACGACAGTCAAATTACCGTCCATTAAATTAGAGCCCTTCTCAGGAGACGTGGAAAGTTGGCCTAGATTTTGGGAACAATTTGAAAGTTCAGTGGATAGCTCCCCTTCATTGTCTACTGTTAATAAGCACGTCTTCCTGCGAGGCTATCTCGAAGGTGAACCGAAAATGCTCGTCGACGGTATCGCCGTAACAGCTTCCACTTACGAGGATACAAAGAGAATTTTGCGGGAACGGTATGGAGATCGTAACAGAATCGTGCAGGCGCACCTAGATTATTTAGATGCGATTACGCCTGTTCAGTTCGCTTCTCCAGAGAATCTCAACTTAACATTCATAGAATGTAACCGAAGAATACAGGCATTAAAATCATTGGGAGAAGACGTCAATGCCTATGGCAGAGTATTAGTTCCGAAGATATTGCGTGCCTTTCCAGAAGAAATATGTCGCCGCTGGATAATACGCGTAAAAAGACACAACTTCTCTGAAGGAGACGTTTTAAAGTTAATGGAGTTTTTATCGGAAGAAATAGACGGAGCGCTTATTTCTCAGAAGATCCGCGGAGAAGTACAACCAGTTTCAAAAGTGCTGCCATCAGCTTCGGCTCTTAACATACAGTCTAAGCAAACTCGTTCTAAACGCAACAATAAGCGGAAGCCAGAGCCGTATTGCGTGTTCTGCGCTCAGCGAGGTCATTGGGCTCAGGACTGCCAAACCGTATTACAGGTACAGGAGCGCCTAAAGGTGCTGAAGTCGTGTAACCGCTGTTTCCTTTGCTTCAAGCAAGGACATACTGTCAAAAATTGCGCGAAGAAAGGCGTGGCTCTCTGCTCTTTTTGTAAAGGCAACCATCACAGATCTATTTGTGACGGCAAAGAAACTAAATTTGGTGTAGCGCAAACGAATGCTAGTTCAGTGGGTAATGTAAACACAGGACGCACCAGTTTCACGCACCTACAGACAGCTTGTGTTTATATTACAGGACTCAAAGGCGAGGAAAAACTTATACGTCGTATTCTGGACGCTGGCAGTCAGTCCACCTTTGTCAACAGATCCTTGATTGCCAATCTGAATTTACAAGTGATTGACACTCGTGTCTTAAAGGTCGACACTTTTGAGTCCACAGCTACCACATCTGAAACACGCCGATGCGTCCGTCTGAATCTAAGAAGTATGTGGAATAACAAGCACGTTAGTATCAACGCCTTTGAGAGTTCGCACTCCTTTGTCAGCCATCCTTCTGTACTACAAGATGCCACAATTATGCAACACGCATGTAATCTATCACTGGCGGATCCCATGCACGAACACATGGACGTTCCTATTGATCTTCTAATAGGAGCTGACCAATACTGGCAAATTGTTCACGACACGTCGCCTATACGAATATCTCCGTTTCTAGTCTTAATATCTTCAGAGTTTGGCTGGATACTTAGCGGAAGTCGACCAGGCATTTCAGCAGTCTTTACTACAGTTAACGTCATTAGCCACACATCAGATCCAAGAGACAATAACATCAGGAGTTTCTGGGATTTGGAATCGATAGGTATTACTTCAGAACCAGAATCTGCAATGAGCACGAGGGAGTCCGCGGTTTTGGAAGAGTTTCATGCATCTTACCTTATCCAAGATGGACGGCGGGTAGTTCGTCTCCCACGTAAGCCCACATTTGCTCTTCCTGATAACTTACGAAATGCTGAAAATCGTTTCGCTGCTTTGCAAAGGCGTCTACTAAAAAACAACGAGCTGAGACATGCCAATGACACGCAGATGTTGCAGTACATCAAACAAGACTATGTTGAGTTAGCTCCATCTGAATCACATACCGACACTTTTTATCTACCACATCACATAGTCAAAAGGGAGAAACAAGGATCTATAAAATGGCGCATTGTTTTTGACGGGTCCGCCCATGAAGAAGGAGCACCATCTCTTAACGACGTTTTACAAGTTGGTCATAACCTACTACCAGAAGTAATGGCTGTACTTCTACGATTCCGCTTACAACGTTTCGCCATTATAGCCGATATCAATCAAGCTTTCCTTCAGCTTGCTCTTCACTCAGATGACCGAGATCTCACGAGATTCCTGTGGTACAAAGTACCTGTTAGTGGAACCGATTCAAACAAGGGAGACGACTGTTTACCGCTTCAAACGCCTTCCTTTCGGTCTCGCATGCAGCCCCTTCTTGTTATCAGCCACTCTCAGAGAACTGGCAACTATTTAAAAGCCACAATTCCCCACGGCCGCAGCCGTCATACATAAGAATACATACATAGATGATATTGCAGCGGGAACTGAAGAACAAGACGAATTAGTGAATCTCTATTGCGAGCTGACCTCGCCGATGGAACAAATACACTGGCCATTGTCGAAATATGCTGACCGAAATATGGAAGTCCCAAGGACAAGACATAAAAATGAACGCTACAGTATTGGGTGTATTATGGTACACCGCTAACAATGTGCTTTGTTTTACTCAAACGTCTATCATTGACAAAACGCTAGACATGATAGCAACTAAACGGAATTTGTTACGAGTTACTGTAAGCTGCTATGATCCTCTGGGTTTAGTATCACCAACATCCATCACCGGAAAAATTTTATTCCAAGACACATGACTACTAGGATTGGGTTGGGGTGAAATCTTGCCTCACCAGCTTGCTTCGAAATGGCGGACATGGTTATCGTCGCTTCCGGATCTACCAATATATTTGTACCGAGGTGGATCTCTGTCTCAGGGAACAAAGGCTGGTGCGTTCACGTTTTTTGCGATGCTTCTGAGCGAGTTTATGGTGCCGCCTTGTACGTCGTGTGTGAGGTCAATGGAAATACTTACACACACCTAGCATGCAGCAAAAATCGTTTAGCGCCAGTCAAGAGAGTAACAATCCCCCGTCTTGAATTGCTAGCTGCATTGTTGGGAACGAGACTGCTGCGTTATTACTACAATGCTACCAACTGTGACATTGGCAATGCAACGCTCTGGACTGACTCTTCGATAGTTCTAACCTGGATACGATCAAATCCTAATTTCTGGAAGACATTTGTTTGTAATAGAGTGACCGAAATTCAAACATACACTTCGCCGTCTCAGTGGAGACACTGTCCCGGAAAGGACAACCCTGCTGATTATCTTTCCAGAGGTGTCTGTCCGAAAACACTACAGGGATTATCTGTCTGTTGGAGGGGACCGACGTGGTTATCTCGGCACCCATCTCAATGGCCAGAAGATCTTCACGAAGTTACCACCTCTCTTTTCTCTTTAGAATATAAGAAATCATACATACCTTCGCAGATTTCACTTGTCCAGATTATAAAACCAGTAATAGATCCCACTAGATTCAGTTCTTACTGGAAGCTTTTACGCACAACTGCTTTTGTTCTTCGCTTCCAAAGGAAACTTGCAAACAAAGAAAGGATCCACGGAGAATTCACTGCAGAAGAAATGACAGCAGCTCGTGCATTTTGGATTAAATCAGTACAGATAGAATACTTCCTACCAGAAATCAGAGCTTTAATGGAGAACGTACCGTTGCCCAACAATTCAAAAATCAAGAATTTAAATCCATACCTAGATGAAGGACTACTGCGTCTAGGAGGTCGTCTACAGTACTCGGAATTGACTCAAGAAGAGCAGCATCCATTCATACTGGAAGGGAATCATCATTTCACAAAGCTATTGATAATGTATACTCATGTTAGATTGCATCACCTTGGGGTTCGGATTGTACACCTCGAACTTAGATCATTATTTTGGATTGTACATGCCCGTCGTGTCATTAAGACTGTCCTCCACAACTGTTTACCCTGCAAAATAGCTCATCACGATGCAGGTCAAGCAATAGAGGCCCCACTACCTACAGATAGAGTGACGCCACACAAACCCTTCGAAGTCTCTGGAATTGATTTTGCAGGACCTTTATTCGCTAAAACTGGAAGAACAAGTACCAAGTGTTACATTGTTCTGTTTACCTGTGCAGTAACTAGAGCCATCCACCTTGAACTTGTTAGTGCCACCATGGCCGATAAATTCTTATTAGCCATGCAAAGATTTGTTAGCAGATGGGGTGTTCCACATACAATTTATAGTCACAACGCTAAGACATCTCATGCAGCTAACCGAGAAATATCTGAACTGTGGAAAACCCTCACGTCTAATCAAACCCACCAGTACACTGCCCAAATGAATATCACCTGGAAATTCATCGCTCCATGTGCGGCTTGGTGGGGAGGCTTTTGGGAAAGGATGATTGGTTCTGTAAAGTGATGCCTTCGCAAAGTACTCGGGCGAAGCTGTCTGGATGAAGAGAGACTTCAAACTGTCCTTATAAGTATTGAAGCTGCACTATCTCACAGGCCGATGACGAAGTGCTCACTCCAGCACACTTCTTGGTGGGGGGCAGACTTTCTTCTTTACCGAAAGGTCCCGAGCCCTCAAAGTCAACGGACTTAGTAAAAGAATTCAAACTCCAGCAGAAATTAACAGAAGACTTCTGGAATCGTTGGAAGAAAGACTACTTATAGCTACTTAGGAGTTTTCATGAAGTTAAGAACGTCAGAAGAAATCAGGAGATAAGAGTCGGCGATATTGTCCTTCTGCAGGAAAGCATAAATGGAGAAGGGCGAGAGTAAAGGACTTACGGATAGGTCGGGATGGAGTTCATTGGACTGTTGTTCTCTCTACGCCAGATCGAAGAGAAATTACCAGGCCAAACCAACTGGTTATACCACTGGAGATTGTCCAGGGTGGGGAGGATGTCGCAGCGCATTAATTATTAGATGATATCTTTGTATGACTCATTGTATTTTTTCTCTTTGGTGTAAAATAAAAGACTGTTGTTGTTGAAGTGTAACCAAGAACAGTGCGTGTACTTATTTACTTGGAGCTACTCCCACACAGCTTCTGGATTTTTGGACAACACACAAGATTTCGAAGGGATTTTTTTTAACCGAGCAGGACTTTCGGATGGAAGGAGCATCATCAATGAGGTTGCAGGCGAGGATAAGACAAGTGCACCGTTGTACTGTGCGTCGCTCCCGGTTAATATACGCATTTAGATTTGATTACTTGGGTATTAAGAGTACCCGAAAATTGACTGCTCTCTCAGACATTATGTTGTTTTAGTTTCAACTGTAAACTACTTGTAGAGTCGAGCAAGGAGCTATATATTTTTTTTAGCATTCCAGGACTTTATTATCCATAGACAGATATCGACTACGTTATTCCACAAGGCCTAAGAAGAAGGGTAAACGAAAACTGAGTTATATGGCGAAGACAGAGACTTTTAAAAGGAGGTTATTGCATATGTGCAAGCCCGTTTTAAACAGATCGTGTGGGGAGAAATATTTGCTTTTATACTAAACAGCCGGGAGAGGTTGGTCTTGAATCGTTGTATTGACCGAAGTTAGCGGAACACACGACAAACGTGTTTGTATCGTGTGTGACTCCAATCCATTCCTTAGAGAGCAGATCATGATCGATGTATGCGGGCGTTGGTTGCGATATAAGTGTTTGCGAACATTATGTTGCATGTACTCAGTTGTACTGTAATAAAAAAAAAGTAAACACTCCATCTCTTATATAGAATCATGCGTTGCAGTGTGTAGGTTAGTGTCTTCATTTGCGGTAGACATCTACTTGTAATTAAAATAATAAATCTTAGTTCGGATTAGTGGAATGCATAAGAAAGGAACTTGGAGTAGGAATTTTGTGGGTAAGGGGCGGGTCGAACTGGAAATCGGTGTTGTATTGGGCAGGTAACCTCGGTTCTGTGGTTGCTGTATTGTCGAATAAGAGTGTCGTTAGGCCAACAATTTAAAAAAAAAAAAAAAAAAAAAAGACTCTAATCATCCCCTCCCTCCCAGCATTGCTAGGGGTGGCCTTCACATGCAGCAGCTGACCGGCCAGGCTGTCAGTTGCCGTGGATCAACAATTGGCACACATCAGTCGGCGTGGCAGCAGAAGTGGTGGCAGCATCAAAGCTGCTCACATCAACAGCTGAGTCTTCGAAGAGTTGCCGCTTGCGGTTCCGCGCACTGTGAAGGATCGCACGCCACCGAGAAAAGCTTCTCACTTGCTCCATGTGAAGGGGCATAATTATTGTCTGCTTCCTGTTACGACCACTTGCTGCCGCGTAAAGAAGTAAACTTGAGGGCATAAAATGATTAAACTTAATAGTGCTGTCCTTTCTATGGGAGATAAATACGAGATTATTACTGTACTAATAGAGATGCCTGTTGTTATAAATACATTTACTGTAAAGTACTTATCGGCAAATGAAACTGTACAGTTCGATTATTCAAATAAACCAGTTTTCCGAACATCCACGTTCCCCAATTAGTTCGGATAATCGACGTTCTAATGTAATATCAATTAAACATTATACACTGAAGTACAGGATATCAACAACGAACGCGAATTGTATAGTGAATTCATCGACAGTCCTATACTACGCACAGAGAGAGTTGAGCTCTGACAGCTAGCAGCGCAATTGCCAGGTTCGACAGGGAAGTGCAGTGGCCAAAGACTGGTGCTTCGTTCTGCATTATGTTGTACTTACGCGAAAATTACTTCACTGCCGTGACATAAGTAAATAACAGTGCACTCCGGGAGATTTGGACAATGACATGATATCCTAACAAGTTCGCTGCCGTTCACGCTGTGGCGCGATGATGCTAGGTGCCACTTCACGCTCTGGCGCGTGATCGTATTTTGACAGTATCTTTTCATAGTTTTGAGCCACTGAATGTTTTGATTTTAGTTTTCAGTTTTTTTTATATGGTTCTTTATTTGCATTTGTATTTTTGTGAAAACAACAAATGAACAATATAAACAGTACATACAAGGTATTTCATAAAGCATATGCTTATTTCTATATCATCAGCAATATAAGTATGAATAATATCAAAACTAAGACATCATCTCGTGAACAACTGTGGAAAGTGTGTCCTCTTTTTCTAAAAGTCTGATTGCTTTACAAAAAACAGGCAGAGTTGCTTTTGAAAAATACAGAAAGCACTCTGGTAGTGTTAGCGAATACGCGTTTATTTCGTCTTGTTGTGAACTAATAAACTTCCAAATTAGGGGATGTGTTTTTTCCTCACCCCATGCTACATAATACAGCTTTAAAACTCCCCACATCTTTACACGATGGTCCACAGCTGACTCCAAAGACAACCATCGCACTACAGTGTCTCGCAGTATTTTGCTGGAATCATACTGAGCAAACTCGCAAAATGTTTTTAGTTCCTCCGAATTTTTTGATGATGAAGAAAATAGAAAAGTCTGAATATATTTTAAGAACTAGAGTTCTACATCATATTTTAGAAGCTTGAATCCAAACTTAGCACAGTTATGTAAAATATGACAACAACAATTGGCTTTGATTAAGTTTTCTTTTCTTCTTTTAAATTAGAGAAGACAGAATTGTGTTTCCTGAAATTAACTGATGCATTGTCAGCTGAATACGAAACTACATTATTTAGTGTCAAACTATTTTCCAATAAAATGGATTTTAGTTTGTTTCCGATGGCTTCTGCAGATTCGTTAACATCTTCGTAGAAATCAAGAACTTCATTATATTTTCTCTTATCTTTGGAGACGTATGTTACAACTATCAGATAATGTTTTTTATTGCCCTTGTTTGAAGCGTCTGAACTAATGAAAACGGAACATTTGCTTTAATTCGCTTAGTAGCTTCTCTTTAGCATAAGGCAGAAGCACATTTTTTATTAATGCCTTGCTTTTTGTTCGGCCACATCTTACTTTTGTTGCCACTGAGGAATCTCTAAAAACACAAGGATATAGCTTATTACCACAATCTTGAGAATAGTAAGAATGGTGGTGTTTCACAACATGGTAAGTCAAAGTTAATTCCGTTGCAGTGACTTTGTCGTCTTCTGCAGAAAATTGTTTCGGCAAGAATTTATGAAGCGACTGATTCTTCTTTTGTGTGGTAATATACGTTTTGTGTCTTTCTGATTGTAAATGTTTATTACCAGCTTTCACTCCGTCGTACTTAATGGTAATTTAGATATTACATATTCTGCACTTACACATACACTCATCAGTATCGACTTTTTGTAGCCACTCTCTATAATTTTCTTCCTGCAACCATTCTTCACGTAACGAACTTAGATATCGTCTCTTCATTTCACAGTTATTACTCACTAATCTGAGTTAACGTAAGCTTGTCTGTTCACACACGATCCGAGTATTCCATAAATTGCCGGTAAACTGATAACAAACAATGAACGAACGAACACAAATAATAGACGTTGCCAGTTGACACGTTGCCACAACGGTGTTTGCTTAATAATGCGCTATCCGATTACTACCGACGCAACAATGAAAAGTTTTCAGAGGAAGAATAGAAAAGTAGCGTTTTGTTGCAATAAGAAATTGACATTTATATAAACTTATTCATAATTACTAGAGAGGAGCCGGCCGGGAATGGCCGAGCGCACTGAGGCGTCTTGCCACGGTGCGCGAGGCTTCTCCTGCCAGAGGTTCGAATCCCCCCTAGGGTATGGATGTTGTGTTCGTCCTTAGTTTAAATTACGTTAAGTTCGATGTAGATCGTCGCTACATGAGCATAGTACTTAAAAAGCGTCGTAAAAAAAGTACCCGAATCCTCGGAAGGCGCACCTATACCTCGATCTAAGAAATAAACGTAACAGGGCAAGATCGCTAAAGAGAGAGAGAGTGTGTGTGTTAAATTTCCGAACTTTCTGCGTGGCTCAGCTCCATTAAATAAATGCAATGTGAGCTATCCATGTCAGAGTGGTGCATCTGCGAAGAAGGTTTTGATCGTTTGGAGATGTAATTTAGGTGCTTTTAAACACTTAGCATACGTTTCTTTCATGTAGCCTGCCGAGAGAGCGCTCTGCGTTCTGGACGATTGTTAACGGTGCTTGCAGATGTATATTTAGAGACGTTGTACTAGATGTCATTGCCGATTTTCGTTATTTGGAATTTTTGTATAAACAATATGCCTTCTTCTGCTGCTGCTGCTGTTAAGTTATCGAAAGACTGGTTGGCATACAAGTTACATTACGTTCGATGGCTGTTACTTGCATCGTCTAAACGAAGAGATACATTTACAGATCTAAGGTTGTGGTCGAGTTCCGAAACGGACCATTTCTTTTCTTTTGGTTAGTTGGCTCTGGTTAGAATTGTTTTTGTATATCGAAAGAGTATATGTTAAGATGGATACGTCAGTTTGTGGCGTTCGTTACCGTAAACTGCGCTATTAGTATTATTAAACACGTCTGTCGGCTGTAGTCTAAGCGAAGATCATGGAGAGAGATGGGAGTGTAAATTCTTACTTGCAAATTTTGCATACGAGTTTTAATATTTTACTACTACAAGCTGTAGTATACGAGACCAACTAAGCATTACTGTTCGAAATTGTTTTTTAGCATTACACCGAACTACATACGAAGAACACTATGGTGGCTTTATTTTTTTTTTCACGAATAATAATAAACGGCAGAAATTGTTGTTACATAAATCGAGATCTGGCGTAGGGATCGCTGTGGCGCGCTTAATAATAAATATGCAATTTAATTGGCTGCTGACCTGTCGGGGTGCAGTCGCCGTAAAAAGAGTGCAGTACGCCCCTGCCCTGGGAGCAGGGGTGGCCGGCGGGGCGGTGTCGATGTGGTCAAGACAATCGTCGCGGTATTGTTTGTTCTCGCGGGTAGGGCGGGTGGCGGCGCCTTTGAGAAGCGGCCGCAAGCGTGGAGGAAGTCTGCAGCGGTGGCAGAGGCGGCAGTCTGGCAATCGGCCGAGCGAGTAGGGGTCGCGGTATCGGCCAGGTGTGTGGGAGAGAGTGCGAGTACAGACATGTCGAGGGGTGTACAGGTCTGGACCTGTCGGAGGTGCTGCCTGTCTACAGCGGCACCGAGGGGTGGAGGGGGGGCGTCTTGTGTGGCCGAGGGAGGTGTTGCAACCTGTCAATCCTTAAGTGCGTTATAGCGGCGTCCTTTGATTAGCGGTCGGACAAGTAGCGAATCAAAAGGACCTAAATGTAATCATCCTGTCCTTCCATCAATCATCCTGTGGTGGCATCCTTTGATCTGCGGTCCGGCAATTGGCCGAGTGTCTGGTGTCGATGACACTATCGTCGACAGACGATTCTCACTGTGCTGGAAGTCCCACAGCCCTACTACTGATATCTGCTGGAAAATTTTGCAGCCCATAATTATCTTTGCACAGTGTCTTACTGATGTCATTACTTTATGGACTGATGAAGAGATTTAGTTCTGAATGTGATATGATATTATTATAACTAAGAATAATACTTAGGATACTTTGTGTGTTAATTTCAACAAAACAGATTTTCAAATTCTCAGTTATATGCATTCTTTTGAAAAATATTTAGAGAGTGCGAAATAAGTAATCTATGTATCTGCCAGCCCATATGAAAGATAACATTATATAAAAATTTCATGTTGTGTTTGGATTTAAGAACAATAAAATATTTATGGCATTACTAACACAACGTATTTTTGCCCTTTTTTTAAGTGTGAGTCTTAAAAAAGAGGTATGGTGATGTAGATAGCTTTAGTCTGGAGCAAATATTTGAACTCAAATCTATTTTACTTACTAAGTTTCAAAAATGTGGCTTAATTTCACCTTCTTATTTGTGTCCCATATTCTGATTTTGGAAATCTAGTCATCCTACATTAGGTGCTCTGTGTTTGGCGGTAATTTAAGAAAAAATCGATTTGTATGATAAATCGTTTGTAATGACTTGTTTAGTCAGAATGTCGTAGCAGAATATTATTAAAATGTATGAAATAATGAAGAATATTACATATAAATTTAATTGATTTTTGATAATCAATAAATGTCGTGTTTAATGTTTGGGTATAAAGAGTTCATGATTTTTCTTTTTTCAAGTTTTTACTTAATGTATTTTCCTGAAAATACTTCACAAAAGACTCTGTACCAGGTCACTCAAAGTATGTTCAAATATTCCAATTGAAAACGGCAAACCATTGTAATATCAACTGTAGTTGCCAGAATAGCTAAACACATTATAGTGTCTTTCTTAGATAACATTTCAGCTACCAGCTTGAATGGTAACCTTAAAGTAGTATTAATCATCAAAATGTAATTTTTTAAGTCAATAGGCTCACTTATTTCCAAGAGCTTTAACAATTTCTTCTCTTTAAAATGGTATACTCCAGTAACACTCAAGTAACAACTACCACTTCGATGTCCATTCATCTAGTAATGTAGCGTTGCAGAAATAACTACGTTCAGATCGTTCAAATTGGTCAGCAGAGTCATTCAAACAGTAGTGAACGATATATCGCGGGAATACAACGATTTATTTGTGAATACAAGCACTAATGAACCGAAAAGTCGCTTTGCGACTAATTCGCCAATGCTTCACACAAGTTTTGCAAATCTGTCAAATTTATCGTTGCTAAATAATGGCAGAAATATCAGAGAGATATATCCGCCCAATCATAACGGCCGAAAAATCGTACTTTGTATAGGCTCCTAATGAAGAAACTACAGTAAGATAATTGGAAATGCATGGAGGTATAAGGGAAGTGTCTCCCGACATTAAAACCACAAATTTAAGGCTAAGCGCAAATTGAGACACATATAGGCACATTCACAGTAGACATAAAAACGCGTCCATTTTTTATATCATGGAAACAGCTAATGTCGGTAACAAATACTTATGTGGCGCCGCTCACCTGTCGCTACGTTTTATCCTGTCGCAAAGTCATTTGGACTTTGTGACATTTCTCAGATTCATAACAAAAGACGCCATCTTTGTGTGAAGGATTCCAACGCTAAAATAGTATTTGGTGTTTTCGTGGATTTCTGCCTATGTTTTACGAACAACACGCGTTTTAATTGCTTGTAAAGTTAAAGATCTTTCCAAAATATCTGGTTTAGAGTGTGCTCTGTTGGACTACAGTGATAGTGAGACATTGGAAATATTGACTGTGTTTGACTATTGAGTAATTACTGAAACGTGAGTTGTAGTCAGACACCAGCCTACTTAATTTTACAAATGTTGAAAATATATGTGGTGTTCACAGTAGAGATAGGAAAACTGAAACATCTGACAGTTTCGGTACAATTGAAACCCTATAATGTGAGGTTTCAAACCAATGTTTCTAAACCATGTAGCAGTGTGTGTTTTGTAATATTATGGGCCTGTTTGTTGTACAATACCATCACCACTGTGTACTGTATAAGTGTTGGCAGAGAACCACAAAGATAGTGCAAGGACAGCAACTATAGGAGAAGATATTAAACTTTTATTTAGATGGTGCGGCTGTTTTTATTTGCTGCACTGCATAAAGTTTACTTACCGACCTAATGGTCTTGTGTGATACTGTTGGCAGTCATGTGACGTTGGCATTAGCCAATTGCATGACAACACATATGTTTTCTCATGAAAACTTCGTATTATGAGGACAATTACTTTTACTGAGTGGATAAGGGTACATACAAGAACATGTCAACTGTAGAGCGACTGATGACCCCGTAGTTAAGTCCCATAAGCTTTACATTTACAATTGTAGAGCACCAACAACATTATTTATTTACTTCATTGTCTGTACCAAACACCAATAAAAACATTCTATATGGGTTTATAAGAATATTAACATCAAGCGTTTTGTTGAAGATGCCAACAAAATCAAGTGAGGTTGCCGGGATGGTAGGCAAAATTTTACCCCTGCACCAAATGCGCTGCCTTTGCAGCAAGTGACGTTCCTGGTATCTCATTAGCTGAGTATTGACGTTTTAGTATCTAACATACTGGATTTTATGAAGGTAGCTACAAAAAATTTATTTTTCTTTCCTCTATCCTAGTGCCTAATTTCGATAGGTGTTGTGTGTGCCAACCTACATGTAATATTGAAAAGGCATACTTTGACATTAAATTTATCGAGGTAACATTTTGGAAAGGTTTATGATTTTATACATCCTTATCACACTTCTAGATAGGCCGTTGTATTAAAAAAAAACTTATTTTTAAAATTCGAGTTTTGGAAATATCTGTAATTCACGGTTTCATTTCCTATCCAAACATTCGTAATATAAATTTCAAAACGAAATATGTCAAATGCAGCACATTATGTTCGATTTATCGTATGTCATTTCAAACTTTGTTGTTTCTTATTTAAAAGAAGGAAGTTTTAGATTTAGTCATATGTTTTAATAAGATTACCGCAAATGGACAGATAAACATAGAATTTTCCTCGATATTTCAAAACAACTCGTAAGTGTTGCTTTAGTGTAATTTACGTTCATAAAGAAAACTTTATGTCATTTCCGAATACAGAAGTCACTTTAGAAAGGAATCTTGAATCATTAGTTTTTGACACTCTTAAAACTGTTTATATACTAGTAAGTTGAATGTGTATTTGTGTCAAGCTTCAGGAAAATGAAAAAGCCCTATTTCATTACAATTTGTCTGTTTCGCCTTCTTGCATTAATTGGTATGAAACACTGTGTTTCGAAACAGTGAGACTGTCAGGACGAAACAGTTTCGGTATCGACCGTGAATGTGATCCCAAACCGAACAGAATGAAACATGATGGTTTTGAAACCGTGAAACATGGCGGTTTTGAAGGACAAGGAACAACTTGGGGACAAGACAATAAACACTCCCAATTGTGGCGATGCGTCTGCCTACTGGTCAGTGAACTTGCTATGCACAACTCGACGCTCATGGCGGTCTGGACCAGCGAGCTGCCTCTCCTGGTGCAGACAGCCATTATGTGTAACATACTCAAGTCACCTGAAGTACCTATTCGCTTTGCGGACTGAGTGCATCAGGCATACCTTCGTGAAGCGCACCTCGTGCAGGTCTCACAGGCTCAACAACCTTCCACTTGACCTCGCACCTTCGCTCGAGGATGCTCCCGGGTTCCACATGATCTGATTTACCTGCCCGGCATTACTCGCTACTACACCAATGAGACGAGGGTCTCCGCCCCCAGGTGACTGCCACTACCTTCATGACTGTGTTTCAGCCACTCACCTCTTGATCGACACTGGTGTCAATGTAACTCTGCTTCCTTCGTGCATTGTGACTGGCACTCTACAACCCCTTTGAGCAGTTGTTTGAGCTGTCAACCATTCTCGACTTCCGTATGCTGGTCTTACCTCATACTTCGCTCATCTGTCTCCCAAATGTTCACCTCATACTCGGTTAACCTGTCTGCCAAATGTAAAATAAACTGGAACTTTTTCGTAGCTGACATCCCAGAACCCCATTCTAGGTATGGATTTTCTGGCTCACCACAAACTTTCTCCAGATGTTGTTCATCAAGCCATCTTTCATCACACCGCTAAAAGACTTTCTGTGTGATCTGTCGAACTCTAATCCTCCCTTCACGCCTGACAAAACTGTTCGCTAGTGTTTAAGGGAATATTAGCGAGTTCGGTAAACTTTTGTCGCCGGCCGCGGTGGCTGAGGGAACTGAGGCGCTTCAGTCACGGTCTGCACGGCCACTACGTTAGGGGGTTCGAATCCCCCCTCGGGCATGGATATTTGTGCCGTCCTTAGTCTTAGGTAGTTCATAAGTAGTTTGTAAGCTTAGGGACTGATGACCCCGTAGTTAAGTCCCATAAGTTCTACAAACATTTGAACATTTTTTTTATTGCGCTGTTTATATGCAAATGTGTCTTATTAATCTTTATTTTGTTGTTATACTTCGTTTTAGGGGTAAATCTTAAATGTTTCATGATGACTTGCTTTTGTCAATTGAGTGTCCCGATAATATCGAGGTCGAATATGGTTTATGTTATGTAACATTTTAACAGAGAAGATTGAAGCAATCTGTTTACTTGAATAAGACTGTACTTTGATTACGCCTTTTTCATTAAATAACATTTTAAATGAAAAAGTCAGTTCTAATGAAAGATAAAAGTTCTGTTGTTTATAACGATGTTAATCGTAACGGATAAAATAAACAGCTGCTATTTATGCTCTTATAAGTATTGTTTGATGTTCTCATATGTTAATTTTTTTGCTTGTAATAAAATGTCGATGTTTTGACATGTTGTTTCAGTCCCAGTAAGTTGGCCAAAAACATACACTGTAAAGATTTTTTTGGCTGTCAATAACATTTAGCGTTATTTTTCCCCCGATTCTAGTATTAAACTATGACTTTTAACATAACAGATCGCCACTCATAACCTCACTTTCAACATCCCATATTGAGATGTGCGAATTGACGTGACCGTCAGTGTGAATACAACTTGACGTGATGGTGCCACAGTCTAACACACACAGTCGCGACACTCACTGCTGTAAAAGTTGTTACCAACTGACAGTTGCTGCGACACTAGCGCTCCTAGCGGTGGGCTGGCCGCCGAATTAGTGATGTTTGTATATAATAGCTTTTGTACTTAATTAACGAAATACTTACTATAATTTTTGCGTTACAGGCATTATTAAAATATCTAGAGACAAACATAATAGGGAAATTAATGTAAAAACAGCCTAATTTAAATGATTCTATGGTATAAAGCACAACTCTGTCATGAACAAATACTTACAAATATGTGTATATTTGCAGCTTATTCCGCTGAAAGTAAGTTGCATATAAACATAATGGTATAATAAATTTCTATTATATCTGTTCTTGCTATGACAGCCAGTTTTTGACTTTTATCAATTCGGTATGAAGTGTAATGATTCTCACATTTTTACATGTCACTCATCTTTCTTATACGTACATATTCTTTTAAGTGTAATTACTTTAGCTTTAAAAAACCAATGTTTTGATGATTGTTCCCTTTTCTGGTTCAGATATAGCAACGATTGTGGAATTGGATTCTTCTTCGTTGGAAAACAGTTTGGTTTTTTTTTATCGTTGTATTGCCACGTCCGTGACATTTTTCCTTCAGCTACAGCTGTGATGGTTGATTTGGTACGTTAAATACCGTATTTATTGCATTCTATATGCGTTTCTTATGTTGCACTCTCACCCATTTTACTGGAATTGTAATGAAGAATACTTAACGTTCCTGTGTAGAAATTGCCGTATCTCTGCTAAAGGGCATGTCTCCTGGTTTTTTTCTAGGCATTCTTATTTTTAATAGAAAATGAAATTATTCATTTAAAGCCTGTATGTTACAGGATACCTGTAAATTAATTGTCCTGTAATGTACCGTTTCGTACCTTGTCAGGGATCTTACGAAACCTAAGAAAGGCAAATGGGAAGCTATTTTTAAATTATTACCTATTTATAAGGTACTTCATACATTCCCTAATGTAAAAAGTATACTGAAGTCAATCTAAACGATACTATTCGCTCTCATCAACTATCGTATTCAGAAACGTAGCTTGCCGGCCACTTGGAACGCTGCTATCAAAGCGTATAACAAAAATCTGTGGGAGTGTCGTGACTGTATATATTAGACTGTGACGGTGCCGTGATGTGACGTTGACGTGACGGACAGTGTGAATTGGCCTTAAAACTATACACTGATACAAATTTGCAGCGATCTCCTGTCCACACTTTCCATGTTGTCTGCGCAGATGTGATCTGAACCCACAAATTTGAGCAATTGTGCTCAAACCTGCTACTTCAAGGTTTGCACACACATTATATCTGCGCAAATGTTCTGCCCACGCACAACGATTTTCGTGGTGTGTGCAGACATTTGCCCAGACAGATCGTAGCTTCTGGACCCGGCTTTAATTTAAGCAGTTTGTAAGCCTAGAGACTGGTAACCAGAGTAGTAAAGTTTTATAGATTTTACATACATTTGACCATTTTGTAGCCTAGGGACCATGCTAGGGACAGTGGTTAGTAACATGATAACGAGTTATCTTTGGATAGCAAAAACAAAAACATTGTTTCTTCCATCGCTCTCGAAAATCTTGAAAAATATACGTAAAACATTCACAGTACGACTATATTCTGTGTTGTGTGAAGTTAAAAACTTTCTATCAAGCGGCTGGCGACAGATTAGTTGCTTGTAGATGCGACAGCTGTTCTGAGCAGTCGTTTCTGCTGCGTGCGGCGGCCGACATCGTTTACATCTAGTGTTCTGTGGAACTCTTATTAAGTGTTTTAGTGAATCTGCTGGATATTTCGTCATCAAACCTATAGAAAAAAGTGTTAAAAGCAAGGTCTCTGGGAGGCTACTCCCAGAGGCTATATTTAAAATGGAGAATATTGACGAGATCCCAGCCGACACTGCCCAAGGTTCAGCTAAGGCACTGCAAATACGCCATAACAATGAACCAGCCATGCTGCATTCTACAACAGTGATACCGACAGATCAACATGCCATTAAAATGTGCTCTCAAGATAACTGTTCTCAATGTAGTCTGATGGAGGTGGAACAGCATTCTTCACATTCAGTTGTCTCGCTGTGTGTAACCACCAACAGCCAGCGACAAAAGTCAAGACACAGATCACCATCATCCCAACAGGTAACAGCTCCTGATGCAAATGCACCAAAGAAGGCAAAGGCAAGTGAAAATCATAGTAGTAATATTGAAGAGGATGTAGATATGGTAAACATTGAAAATGTTGCATATAATGTTGATGTTGAAACCACGGACAGTAACTTGAATGTAAATTTAGTAGATAAGAATTGCAATGGGCAGTCTACTTCCCAACAGTGTGATACTCGAAAGGACTTGGGCAATTCAGTGAATATACCAGTAACTGCCACAGGAAGCAACATAATTCCTAGCAATAGGAAACATGCTAGTAAAGATAATACATACCAACCAAC
Organism: Locusta migratoria; assembly: GCA_026315105.1. Classification (NCBI taxonomy): domain Eukaryota; kingdom Metazoa; phylum Arthropoda; class Insecta; order Orthoptera; family Acrididae; genus Locusta; species Locusta migratoria. The sequence continues at coordinate 12,195,354 of CM048750.1, forward strand.
AGACATGGGTCCATATTTTGTATTTGTAGAGGGGGAAAATGGTAATGTTGGAAAGTTACATCCAATGGCCCTTGGAAGAATGTTATTTAAAGAAAGTAATAACTTAAGACATGAAATCGTTAATATCTCAGGAATTGGCAGAAACAGGTATAAAATTGAAACAAAAACTGGGCAATCTGCAAACAGGTTACGGTTGCTAGATACGTTTTGGCAGAAAAATATGGAAGCTTACATCCCTAGTTTTCTAACAACGAGGCGAGGAGTTATCCGTGATGTTGATATTGCTCTATCTAATCAAGAGATCCTTGCAGAAATAAAGTCTGAATTTTTAGTAACTGACGTTCGTAGGTTCACAAAGAAAGTAATAGAGAATGGTGTGATGAAAATACTCCCCACTCCAAAATGTGTTGTAACATTTAAATCCCAACAACTTCCTCAGTATGTGTATTTGTGCGGTATGCGCTGTCCTGTAGCACCATATGTCCAATCAGTTCTGCAGTGTCACAATTGTCTCAGATAGTTTCATTTAAGTTCGCAATGTCGCAGTAATGCCCGCTGTGCCAAATGCATGGGAGCCCATGAGACTTCGCAATGCTCACATACTGGAGAGCCCAAGTGTCTGCACTGCAGAGGAAACCACACTGCCACTGATCGCTGTTGCCCAGTTTATCAGCAGCACATGGAAACGAAGCGCAGAGAAGCCTACAGTGTTTCTTATACAACTGACGCCTGGTCTCTTCGACCATCATTTGCGCAGGTTACTGCAGATGTTCCTACAATGCAAGTGCTCTCTACTGGTGACTGGCCCAAACTATATGAGAAACCAGTGGCAATGAACATGACAGAAAAAAGGCTACAGCAGGGACCTAAACATGCATTTATGTCGGTTCCAGCCCCCAAGTCTTACAAAAATAAACCATTCACTCGTAGTCCGTACAAGCAAGGTTATTCAGATATGCTGTACGAATTTCAGGGTCCACAGAATCCAATACAAAACAACCCGTATCCGCCCACTCCTCTGGCAGCATCTCATACTAATCGAGAAGATGCCATTAATAACTTCTGTGCTTCAATACTGCAGATCTTTCTTTCTCTCAAAAATGATACAGACATGGTAACAACTCAGGCTCTTATTCGTAATGCTGTTGAAGACTTCTTCAAAACTGATAATGGCCTTTAAAATACTACAGTGGAATGCACGGTCAGCAATATCGAACATGGAAAGTCTGTATCGAGAAATTATCAGTAATCACATATCGGTAGCTTGTATTTGCGAAAGTTGGTTTCCACCAACACGGCGAATACACTTCAAAGGATATTCAGTACTTAGAACTGACAGAGACGATGGGAAAGGAGGAGCAGCCATGTTAATTAGAGATACAGTAAGGTTTAAAAAATTGGACATCAATATTAGATAACAGATTACCAGGCAGTGGCTGCTGAAATTTCCTCTCCTAGAGGAGTATTCACTATTGTCACCATTTACAAACCATCTTCGTGTAAAATACGAAACCTTTCTCTGGGTCAGATTATTGACCAGATTCAAACGCCATTTCTCATTTGTGCAGATTTCAACGCACATCATACACTGTGGGGATGTGAAATAGACGACGCGGATGGTAAAGAGTTGCTTACACTTCTTGAAACTCTCAATTTAGTTCTTTTGAATGATGGATCCCCTACTATGGTACCTAAACCAAATACACGACCATCGGCCGTCGATTTGACATTGTGCTCTGTTGACTTTAACTATGTAACGGAATGGATGGTCAAAGGAGACCCCCTTGGATCAGATCACCTTCCTCTGGAAATCACAATAAATTTACCTAATTCATCTATTAATACAACAGAAATTATTTATCCTAACAGTAGGTGGAAAATTCAGGAAGCTGACTGGACGAAATACACTGCTACAGTCCAGGCACATTTTCAATCTTTTAACAACTTGTTAGGTCCAAAAGATGCTTACCAACAGCTAATTTCAATTATTGTAGATGCTGCAACAACTTCCATTCCAAGAAAAAAGGAAGTCATCGTTATGAAGCAACGTCCACCAGTCTGGTGGACACCAGAGTGCTCTAGAGCTATTGCACAGCAGAAACTTGCATACAATAACTTCCGTAAACAACAAAATGTGGAAAATTTCATTGCATATCGCAAAATAGCGGCGAGGGTTCGAAGACGATTAAAAGAATGTAAAAAGAGCTCCTGGAAAAACTTCTGTGAGTCATTAAATAATAACATTAGTATTGCAGATGTATGGAAGAAATTAACGTTTTTCAAAAACAAGAACGCCACTACTTGTCAGTCATTAAATGACGCATGGCTTGAAGACTTTTTGAATTTAATCTCACCAGCTTCTGCAACCGAACAACCATATCGTCCTTCCGAACAGTCAGATTACCGTCATCCACTCTTGGTTCTGTTTACGTATGCAGAATTGAAGAAAGGAATTAAAAATGCGGCAAATTCGGCACCTGGCAAGGATGGTATACACTACCAGATGATAGAAAATCTCCCAGACATTGCCATAAGGAAATTATTACAGATATTTAACCAAATATGGATGAACGACACACTAATAGAAGATTGGACAACTCAAATAGTGGTACCTATATTGAAACCTGATAAAGATAAAGAGAAAGCCACGTCCTATAGACCTATTTCTCTTTCTTCCTGTATTGGAAAAACGTTAGAACGTCTGGTGAAAAATCGCTTGGAATGGTGGTTGGAATCAAATCAGATCCTGTCATCGAGTCAGTATGGATTTAGAAAAGGCAAAGGCACAATAGATAATTTAAATATCTTAACCGCAGATATCTATGACGCAGCAACAAGGAGAGAAAATGTAACAGCTGTCTTTCTGGATGTAGCGGGAGTGTATGACAATGTTGACATACCTTTGTTGCTACAGAAATTGGAAACCATTGGAATCCCAACAAGAATGATTTATGGCATTAGCACTTTCTTCGCTGAAAGAAGCATATGGGTTCGTTTTCAGAATAAATTAATTGGACCACGTCGACTCACAACAGGTATTCCACAAGGATCTATCCTAAGCCCCATACTCTTTGCAGTCTATACCAATGACTTGGAGAGAATGATCCCTTCTCCAGTCAAAATTCTTCAGTATGCAGATGATATTTGTTTGTATGTGTCAGCCAGTGGGTTGGATCAGGCTGTATATGAGCTATCAAAAGCAATGGGCATAGTGGACCAAACACTTCATAGCTATGGCTTACATATTTCACCAGAAAAATCGGTAATAGTTCCTTTCACAAATGAAGCTATCCCAAGTTGCTTGAATAGTGTAAGACTATCTGGTTACAAAATACCACTGAAATCACAGGCTAGATTTCTTGGCGTTCTTTTCGATTCTAGACTGAGTTGGGTGCCACATATTCGAACAGTTGTCAGCACGTGCGAAAAAGCATTGAACCTTATTAGATCGGTGTCAAGGGTGTGGTGGGGGGCTAATCCCAACGTGCTCCTTACCCTATATCGCGCGTTGATACGATCCCGTATAGATTACGGGTGCACAGTCTATCACAATGCTGCTAACAAGAATCTAGCGTTGTTGGATAAATTGCAGTACAAAGGCCTACGCATCTGTCTTGGAGCTATGATTTCTTCTCCCACTAATGCACTCCTCGTGGAAGCATCAGAAACGCCCCTACATATTCGACGAACAATGTTGTGTGATCGTTATATTTTACAAAGAATGTCAAATACTAACCACCCACTGATAAAAAAGTGTGAAACGCTCTGTCGAACAGGGGATAGCAGAAATATGGGGAAAAAGCAGTTTTATATCTACACTCGTTACGAAGTTTGGAAACATATACAAAATAAAATATATCGAACTACAGCCCTTCCAATGTTCTTATATGACTACCACAGTGCTTATCTCAGTATTCCTGTAACATACATTGACTCTTCCAGCAAAGAAAAAGGATATGGGCAGTTTTCACTCTCATCGTACCTAGCAGAAAAGTGGGCAGGATATACCCAAATATATACCGATGGCTGAAAAATGGAGATGAAAAACCACACAGGGTGTGCTTTCTTCTGTCCAAACAATTCAGAAGAAAGATAGTTTCAACTACCAGGTGATGTTTCAGTATTTATAGCTGAAACAATCGCTATTATAGAGGCCATCAAATATGTAAGATCCTTGAAAGTACCCAAGGCGGTGATAATCACTGACGCTCAAAGCGTTCTGAAATCAATTAGTTGCAGGATTTGGGACAAAAGAACTAATAAATACACACTTGACTTAGTGGAGCATTATCATCAAGCAAAGAAGACAGGTCAAATCATCGAATTTGTATGGATAAAGTCTCATTCTGGTGTCCTATACAATGATAAAGCAGATAAACTAGCAAAAGAAGCAATTAGTAGTGGAATACCTTTGGACATTAAAATCCCATATACAGACTACTTCCAAAAAATCAGACAACAGGCGATTCTTTTGTGGCAGGAAGAATGGAACGAAAGCCAAAAAACAAGAGGAAGAAACTATGCTAGTATACAAACATTAATACCTAGACAACCATGGTTTGCAAAATCAAAATACTCAAGGAAAATAATAGTTTCCATTATAAGAATGCGTCTCAATCATGGCTCTTTCCCTGCCCATTTACACAAGATTGGGTTATTGGAGACACCGTACTGTCAATGTGATGGAGCAACGGTTGGTGATGTAAATCACATCTTGTTTCAGTGCAGACGGTACGAGGAAGGAAGAGACAAATTTTTGAAGGATCTCTTGAGACTTGGTCACTGCCAGCCACTTTGCACTACTTCAGTTTTAGGGGACACAACCAGAAGAGCATATGATGTCATAGCCATATTTATTTCACGGGAAGACATCAAAATTTAACAGGAAATGGACATTTAATTTATCAACTGCAGTTAATATATATTACAAACAAGTGTATAGTTCATAAGTCAATACAGACAAATGTATAAATGTATGCTCTAAAATGTATGTGTATCATTATTGTAAATTTTGATGGCTAAAAAGTATTTTTCTATGCTAGAAGCTAATAATAAATAAATAAATAAAAATAACATGATAACATCTTTGAGAAATGAAACTTCAATGCAAGTGTGTGTATTACTTATGCGAGTCAGTCTTCATAAGCGAATCATCGTTAAGAATATCTTTGGTTTTTCGTGAAAGCGCGGGAAATGTTCAACGAATGTTTTTTAAAGGAGTCAGTACGGACTACGGAGTTGTAGAGTGTGTGAAGTATATTTAGTTCATTGTGTGAGTGATGTGCTGAAAGGTGATAATTTTTACAAACTTGTGAAATAGTTTTATTCATTGCATTAAGCATGTAAAGAAGCAGAGTATGTCTGCATGATGTATTATGTGTGTGTGAAGATACGTTTAAATTGTTGACACTTTGTACTGGATCGTCTGCGTTGGTACGTAGCCTACATCCAGGAATTTATATATATGAAATTTTAATGGACGGAGTGCCATCGCTTTCTTGTAGTAATTTTGATTGGTAATTTGGTAGAATCGATCGAATGTTGAACCCATTGCGTTGAATGGTTGTAAGCAAATTGTTAGGCCTATTCATTTTTATGCATAGTATTCTTGAGGGAGATTTTCATTTGTTTATAAAAGTTTGGAAATGATCAAATTTTAGCAAGATCTTGACCGTCGAATGGTTTTTACGATTACTTTCCTGATATGTTTGAACTAGCATCTACGATGTTTTGGAGGCGAGTTCCTATTAGATAATACTGGCACACTCCTCTGTGCTCCCGTTTCGTTCCTAAGACTAAAAAAAAAAAAGGAAATTCCTCTTGATTATTGGTTACTGCACCTTAATTGATTGACGGGCCTAGATATTGATGTGATGGGATAAACAAAGCCTTCAAGTCAGAGCTAAATAAATTAAAATTTCAATATACCAGTCCCTTGGTAAAAGATAAGATGGGTCGTTTCTTGAGGAATGATATTGACATAGTATGCTCTCTCTCTCTCTTTAATAACCAGGAGACATCCATCATTATATGAAAATTTCTTTCCAATAGAGTAAAGGTTCCCACCTTAACGTCTTTTTTTTTTTTATGAAACCTGTTTCTTATTGTCAGCTGTGTGAAAATCTTTTCTTTTGTGTTTTGTGCTGTGCTGAGTCAAAACATCAAGGCTAATTGTGTGGTAGGTTAGGCTACAGATACAAATATTTATTGATAAGGGTATATTGAAATATGATGAACTATTTTGATAACTAATTATAAATGATTGATATTATCTGAAAGGTATTGTATACTGTTTCATTGATTTAAAAGGGGTATCAAAAACTGGAATGCATAAAAGCATGTTGTCAGTGGCTGGTCATATTGATCAGTTACTGGTACTTCATTGAATGTCTTCTCAATAGTTGCTTTTGGCCAAATAGGCATTTTTCTTTTGATCAATGTGAAATTTATATGGCTCCCAGTAGTTGATAGGGGGTATCATCCCCTAGTTTTCATACGATGAACCAACAATTATTGTGACTTATGATGACCTGAAGTAAATTGTGATCCAAGTGTGGTTTTCAAATTTTTGGGGTAATGATTTTTCCATGAGACCAACTTGTTAAATCATAAATAGCTAACCCATATTAAAGAAAATCATTTAAATTAGGGAAACTGGAATAGGCCTATGTGATGTTTGTTAGGTAGGCTATTAAATAAAAACTAATAAATTCATTACCGGTATGGATTAAACATTTGTAATTTTCAGATATTCACACAAAGAATAATAAAGATATAAAAGTCATTTTTCATTTTAGTTGTGTCAGTTCTTCATAAAACTCTGGGTGTTCTATGTGTAGCGAATGGTTTCATGTGTGAAATCAGACTACTTTACTCCAGAAAGTTGAGATCCACACTCCAGTCATCAACGATCAATGGTTTTGATATCTTCAATAGTAACACCTGTTTTACAAACAATTCCTATGGTCCTTGTTTCAAGTCCACTGAATGTTTGTTTCACCTTGATTTTTCCAGGGGATGTGGCAACAACCTTTATACAAACATTTTTTTAGATGTTAATTTTCTTGGTGTTTAAAATTTTTTCACTACACTCTTTGAAGTTGAGAAAGTCATTCTAATCCATCATATTAACAATCAAGGGACTTTTGTCATTGATGGTTTCAATCATTTCCTGCAGATTGTTGGATACAGAACACGTTTTTACACTTTCCCGTAAAATGAAAGCTGCAGGCAAGCAATGCATGTCCTTTTACATGAAATTTATGATTTGCTACCAGTTGTCAGATAGGCTATATCCACAAGAACAGCAGCATATAGTTTTTATTTCACACAGCACAATTATAATTCCAATTAATTAGCAGGGTCACATGGGGTAATTAGGGACACTTTTATACTTTAGACTTTATCATGAAATAATTACTAACTTGCCAAATTTTAAATAACATAAACCCTGTTCTTGGATTTGTTAATCCGTTGATTTTAATCAACTTCACAATAAGTTCACATTAACCCTGCATGTTCATGTTTACCCCCTTAGATCAGGGTTAAATGGAAACTGCAATCTCAGACTGTGCACTTGATATGAATTTTCCAGCAGGGGTAACTCTAGGCCAACAGTTTTGTAACTTAGGAACATATTTCTGAATGATTAGGATTAGGTGGAGTATTTGTAAACTAGGGGTCATTGAAAACAGAAGGCACAAAATTTCTCTGGCGAGACATTTCGTGTAATTGTTCGCAGCACTATATTCAGCAATCCTTTATTATGAAATCACTTCTTTTGGTTTTCCATTGTATTAATTGTTGAGCTTCTTATGTTGCTGTGTGGAAAAATTTTTTACCTCGAAATTTCGAAGGAAGAAAATTGCACATTTGTCCTTGATCTATTAGTAATTTTGTCACATTTATGGTTTATTTCGTTATTTTACTATTCACAAATGAGATTATAAAAATTAAATTACTCAATCCCAAATCAAGTAAGAACCATTGCTAGTTTACAATTTCCCCTTTAAAAAAAATTATAAGAAGGGGTAATAAGGTACAGGTACCCAGTGGAGATTGTAAACATGCTATGATGTTGCTGTTTCATGTCAGGTTTCAGACAATGCCAAGAAATTACATTAAAAAGTGTTCACGTTCTACATACACAACCCAGAACACACATCAGGTCACCAGTGAGGGAAAGGGAACAAAACAGAACATTCGGCATGAAAGACAAAACCGAACCATTCACCGGCTGCAGAAAAACAGTACTAGCACCTCACACTTGAGGAGTGGAATGCACACCAAAACATAAAGCCATCAATGCTACAGGTTGACAGCAAATACTAGCTGGGTCATTCCGTTGTAACGGGTGTTACTCTCGCAAAGATAAAAATGTAAAATTTCCAAAGTAGCTCCAACAAAAATCAAAATTTAGGAAGCAGAAGTATTTCATCTTTAAGTTTCTGATCATTTTCATATATTGCAATCTTCAGTTTATTTTAACAAAATTGAGTAACTAGTACAAAACATGGTGTAATGGGTGTTACAGAATTTGGATATGGACCTCTGCATGGGTAGTAGAAGTTGTAAAATTCTGTGAGTTTAATGGACAGAAATTAACAAGTTTTTGTGTGGGTGTCTATTAAACATTGACAAAATTAAATGTGTTCTCAGTTTCCTTTTTTTGCTTAATTTATTTCACTTTTTTTTAGAGAAAAGGTACTGTAATGGGTGTTACATGATGTGTAACGGGTGTTACACTGTGTGAAAATTTATGTATTATGCAAATGATTGGTGACTCATTTTCTGTTTACATTAACATAAAATTTAATATTACCAAATTTCTATATGATGGCAATACATTTTATCTGAAAAAGTTGTATTTTTTAAATTATCCGTTAATACACTTTTGCCCGGACAATCCATTTAATAAACTGTCTACAACAAAATGGAACAAATGGACGAAATTAGGAACATTTCAATTAATATTCTTTTAGAGATGTTTAGAGTACAGTATGTGCAATTAATTTTAAACATCTTTTTCGAACACATCTACACTTTCACTGAATTCATAGTACAGTCTGTTTCCTTGTGACCTGATATCAGGTGTTGGTAACATGGAGACCAGCTGACTAAATTTCACGAAACAGATGTCATTTTCATCAGCTTTGAAGATTTTTTTGCTATGGCCAGAAACTCTCAGAAACATAATTTTAACGTCCTCTTCATTGTTAACTTGGCTCTGACATATTCCAACATATCGAAACTTTTTTCCGCCTTTTGATGGTGTAAGCCTCTCGTTTGCACTTGAAATCTGTACCAATACAAACATTCAAGACTTAACTTCTGATCTATCAATGCTGTACACTGACATGGGAGTCCCTTGTGTTTCACTTTTCATTATCTCCACTTCAGAATCTGTGGAATCATATACTTCCTCATAGGATAATCGTTGTGTATGGGTGCTCTTGATCACATTTATCTTATTCATTAGAGAAGTGGCAGTTTTGGAAACAAGCAAGTCTTTGTTGTTATAGGGTAGAAAATGGTGGCAAGCTTGAATATTAGGTATACCTTTCACTGTCCCATCTTATGTCTAAAAACTGTACATTCTCTTCCACAGTGTCTATCTACATAAGTACACTTAATTCCCTTCAAGTTACTTTCTACATAACTGTGAAGTTCTTTAGCTGTTGTGATGTTAATCTTTCGTGACTTAATAGTTGTCCAGACGTACCTCTACACATTTCTGCCTAAACAATCCACTGCTCCTTTGCCATGGGAACTGGCAAAAAAGTTCCATTCTGCTGTTAGACAAAAATCATTTTCCATAAAGCAGAGAGTGGACAAAGTGCACTTGCTTTTAAATTGCCCTGCACAATAATCAGTAAATATAAACATATGGTTTATCCCATATGCTTTGATGTGGTCTACTATGGTATTAAAGAAAGTCCAGACTGCATACTTGTTGTGTGATAAATTGTTACTTATTATGACATAGGATTTCACTATACCATTCGGAATCCAAATGCAGCATGTAAAAACTGTGACTTGTGGATGGGCCCTGTGAGCACTTTGAATCTCATCTTGTGATATCAATGTGTAGTCCTCAGCAAAATCCATTTGGACTACAGCTTGCCCAATTTATAATTTTTCTTTACACGCGTGAAAATATTCTGATTGAACTCTCTTTACAAAGCAGTGACTTTTAAACTGTGGCAGCTTCTTCATCAGTTCATTCAAAGCATACTTGCAGGTTCCTGAATATTCCTTAAGACTTTGATGACCATTGACATCTTCCCATTTTTTCCATGTAACCTGTTTCTGTATATAGACATCAGAATGAATTAACTCACACATTTGATAGACATTTGGAGCACCTGCCAAACATGCAATTTTCTTCTGCTACATCACAACACAAATGATTTAACAAATCTTTGTAGTTTTGAGGGAAAATGGGAATCATTTTTGCAACAGATTCAACCAAACTTATATTTTTTTAATGATACTTGCAGACACAAACATTATGTGGTGTCTCTGACACCAAAAGGACTTGCGGAGAATGTAAGGAATAGAAAGTTGATTTTCCCACTTTTATCTCAGGGTGACATTTTTTAAATTCTTTCTATGCTTCATCTATGGTAATAACCATGTGCACTTTCTGTAATTTCTTTTTTGTTTTGCCGTTTTTCCTAACTGTTACAACATCTTTAATGCCTGGGGCTTGACGCCTAACATCATCACTGCAGTAAGATTCTTGAATACATAATCTATGTTCCTTTGATAAACCAGTGGATCGTGTAAAACTGGACCAATTATGTCAACCACTAATCTTTTTAATACGGCGACTTTTTTGTTTGGACTTCGTGGCAGCAACTTTTTCACCCTGTTCATTGCTTTTCCTAATGACTGAGGGCATTTGTAAGTTCCTATTGGGAAGCAAGATGGTCAGTAGGCTCCACTCGGTTTGAAGTCTTCAGTTTTACTTTTTATAACTGGGTTCATATTATTATTGTAACACCCGTTACATAAATAGTTGTAACACCCATTACGCTATTTCTGGACAAATAAACTGAAGTATTAATTAAAATATGTTATAGTCTCAATAAGCAACATTATAACCTCACTTTCACAGCAGGATATTGTAACCAAATATTTCATACAGTGGTAATTAAAACTTTTGCATGTTTTGTGTAATGGGTGTTACATGCTGCAATAAGTTTTCAAAATAATATTATTTAGTACTGGATTTCGTCTTACCTTGAATTATAATATATGGTTGAACTTGGAAAGGTTCACAAAATTTCCCACCAAAAGTACAAGATCAACAATGGTGTCTCATAACAATGGCAGGGCCTCCAACTCAAATATGAGAAAGAACATTTACCATCTCATGGAAACTACTGACAAACTCTTACTAAAAAGTGCATAAATTTCAGATAAAAAGCAAATTTTCTTTTAGGGCAGTGTAATTCAGACTTTTGACAATAGATATAACAAAACAACATACAATTTTTTAACAACTGAAAAAATCACTCAGAGGCTCAGTTGGCATGGAATGGCCCAGCTGGGTCTTGCGGTGATGAACACTAGTGGAGGGTCATCACAATATACTCTATAGGACAAAATGAAGAAGGCAACCACACTTGGAGTGATACCAGAATAGGCACAATGAGACGCCGCCTGGTTTTGGGGCAAGCTCCCCATGGTAACTCATGTCGGCCCACATAGAATGATAATCAATCCGGTCGCCGGTAACTATACGTGTCCTCACAGGCAGTGACTCAACTTGCCTTCCGGGTCACCGATGCGGCTGCAGACCACCTCACTGTTTACCTCCGGCTATGACCGTCAGCTCGGCCTAGTACAACACCAACTGCCCTCTCGACTCCGCAGGCGTCCTCGATAGAGCTCGCCGGAATGCGGCACTAGTGCCGGCCGCGAGACAACAAACAAACGAAATTAGCAACGCCACCCACTGATAAGAACAGATACTACACTTTGATCTTAGCCAAAAGGCCGCGGTGCAGTAATGCAGCGAAATCTTTACGCGCATAACCAGTACTGGTGCCAGTAGCCAATAAAATACGAGCCAACTCGGCTCAATTATAAACCAATGAAAAAGTTAAGCATTATTATTCAGTAATCTACAAAAGTGTTGTAAACAAGATGATTTTTGTAAGTATGTGAAAATAGATATATTCTACACTTTTATGAATAACGGTTTCTAGCAAAGCTTTAAAACTTCTCATACAAAACATTTTTTAAGGAACAACAGACCCATGGGTTTAATTCCTGGCACAGACAAACAGTGCTAGGTGGTAAATTAATGCTGCAGAAAAAGTTTTACCTATGAGGTTTTCTCTCTCTTTAAAGAAAACCATGATAAATGTGAAATTTTGGACAAACAACTTGGTAACATAAGGCTTTCCAGTGTAAAATATCAATCACTGTCTCCTAATTTCTACAAAAATCTGTTCAAACTTTTGATTTTCATAAAATTTCTAATGTGTATCTCATTCAATTTGCTTTTCGATAATTTGTTTTCTATAATTTCATTGAATCTATTTACAGTTGGAATGAGCATGTTATGAAGCATCCAGAAAATCACGTTTGGTTTTCCAATGCGTGCTAACGAAAACTAAAAATAACGGGCAAAATTGAGGGAGTCAACTGTGGCAACAAGTTGCAAAGCAGCAACCTGTGTCCATGTTAAATTGCATGTTTTTTATTTTGTAATTGATACCGTAAGTAAAATTTCACAACATTGCGTTAATCCGTGGTGACATTTTCACCTTATTGCCGTAGGAGTCATGCCCAATAGGTGTGCAATACCAGCTGTGGGTGCGTTTCTTCATCCAGATTCCCAAGCTTGTAACTTGGTTACTTAATTTAGGTTCCAAAGGCTTGTGGTAGTAATTGTCTGTTTACAAAGCTGTTTTATAAGTTTTTTCTCTCTGATTCTCAAATCTGAAGCAGTATGCCTTATAGGGTGCAACCAGAAAGTCATTTCAATTTTGGCTTATAACTTCTTGATGCAGTTCGCATTTTCGGAAATTTTTGAGCTTCTTTCTGTACTTAAGTTGATATTGTTGGCCATATGATGATATTGAAGGAACAGTATAGAAGTAAGGTGTTGCTCTGGTTCACAACAACCATCCTGTATTTCAAGCCAAAAAAACGGATGCATAAATTTTATCAATGCATTAATTTGTTCAGTTAGCATGTCAATAATGTTGCCGATTCACCATTCACTGTCATACATTCAGGCAACTTACTGGCCAGGTAACAACTCTGCCAATTTCGGACTTGGTATGGCCACATTACAATATTCTGGCAAGAAAATGTATTGTGCCATTAGAAATGTTGAAGACATGAATGAAGCTTAAGTGGTATAAATTGATGATGATCTTTTGTTTTTGTACCAGCAACGCTGCTCCTTTCTCACTATTTTTCTTCTTGGAACTTTTTGCTTTATTGGATTTCTTGTTGTGGGACGTACATAAATTTGATGCCGTGTATCTTTTGGTCACAAAAGTAGAATAGTGTAAATATTTGATTTTTTGATGGTCTTTGTAAACTTGCACATGTAGATTTCTGTGACTGGCGCCAAAATACTTCCATTCTGCATCAATGTTGAAATTGTTTTTGTGGCTACACAGATTTACAAAAATCTTTTAGTTTTTATATTGTTCAGCTTAGCCATCACTGAAATAATGTTTTGGTGATCTATGTTTGACTCAAAACACATGTACAGATACTGTATTATGTTGTCTGAAATAATGAAGCAACTAACAGTTTGTAATATGTTCTTGTTGACGTAAAAGATATTAAATGATGTAATGTAACTTGCAAATGTTCCCAGTGAAATTCCTGAGAAGCAGTGTGAAGTACAAATGAATAATTTTCAGCAAAGTCAGCCAGAACATCAATTCAGATTAACTGTTAAGTCACTCTTGAACAACTTCAAATAATGACTGGCATTTTTGTATAAAATTGTTGCCAGTCAGTGTTCAAATGTTGGTGGCAAGTTTTTCAATAAAGTTATCACCCATTGACAGACTAGTTTCCAATGTGTTACAGTCAGTGTGTAACCGCTGTTTGAATTTGATTGATTCTTTCGGATTCCAGTCATTAAATAAATTTTGTTTGCATTCAGTGCTTCCTCATCAGCACAATTTTAGCTTCTTTGTAACATAGTCTTTTGGGGTCATGTATAGGAGATGATTCCACCTGTCAGCTTTGACCCGTGATGTCATTGTAGCTTGGTAGTTTTGAGGTGTGTGTGTGTGTGTGTGTGTGTGTGTGTGTGTGTGTGTGTGTGTTTGTAGAAGTAATTATGTGGTGGCTGAATTAAAAAGATAGTTTGCTTACAAACAGAACAAATTATAGATCAATATTTTGTGTTTAAAAAGTGATCTGTGGCTTCCCTCTGATGGTAAGGTATAGGTTCCAGAATGAAACATCTCTTAGTCTATGGCTAAGCCATGTCTCCACCATATCCTTTCTTCCAGGAGTGCTAGTCTTGCAAGGTTGGCAGGAGAGCTTCTGTGAAGTTTGGAAAGTAGGAGGCAAGGTACTGGCAGAAGTGTAGTTGTGAGGCTGCATTGTGAGTCGTGTCAAGATAGCTGTCGGTAGAGCGCTTGCCCGCAAAAGGCAGGTTCGAGTCCCGGTTCCGGCACACAATTTTAATCTGCCAGGAAGTTTCAAGGTATAGGTTAGTTAAGGGCCCCCCCCCCCCCCCCCCCTCTCCCGCATGTGAGTGCCGAAGGTGAGAATTTTTGGGCTGAGACCTGTGATTGATGACATACTGTTATCTGTAATTTACAAGGATAACTACAAATTATTTATTATCTACAATATAGAAGTATCAAGATATCCCTTATATGGGTTTTCAGACATGTTCACGACGTCATGGGTCCTTTTGAATTCAAACTGCATATTGTCTTTTCTATCAGTTGTTTGTAGTACTTTTCTGTGTTTGCAGTCTGAAGTGAGAGCTTCATATTCTGGTGTATTGTGCAGATGCAAACAGAATGTGTGCCAGAATCACCAGTGATGTGCCACTTTGATCTGAGGTCACAAAATATTGTAAATCAGATTGCAGGTCCATTATTTATTATATGTGCAAACAGCTACTTCAGATTACACAACAACAATTGCCAATTACTTTTGTATCTTAGGTTTTGAACCACTTAGCTGAACTGACACACTGTTTTTTTTTTTTTTTTTTTTTTTTTTTTTTTTTTTTTTTTTTTTTTTTTTTTTTTTTTTCCTGGACATATCCTACTGTATTCATTGTCTTCAAAAAAGTCTTTTACTGTCAATGACTGATTTTACAGACTTTTGCATCTGGTATAGCACAAATGCCTTTCTACTTCTCTAATTTTCGGACTGTCGTGACAGTGTGTTCTGAAACGCCAAATTTTGCTACTGTTTTCAGTATTGACCAACTTTTTAGTGCCAATCCCTAGTTGTACTTATCCTATTGGATGTATCATTTCCTTTCTTAGTTCCTCAATGAGATCAATATAATCATTACATAAGTGGCAACTTTGTTTTTCAGATTGACTCGATTGTCCTTCTGCTGCAGAAAGTCTGCCTACCGACACTTTTCCTTTTTATGTGGCTAGGTTTATCTCTAGCGGCTAACCTCAGAATTTTCAGTGGTGTGAAGTGCCACCATTTGCTGTCAGTGGGACAATAGTTATATTTCTGTGGGTTCCTGGCCATGTCGGAGCGTTGAGAAATGATATGGCGGATGCTGCTGCAAATGTTGCACTTTCCCTCCCTCGGCTACCCATTCTGTTCTGTCAGATGACCTCCGTGTCGGAGTGTGGTATCACTCTGGAATATGCATAGGTCTTCCCTTCAAGGCAAAGAACTCCATGTGATCATACCCCTCGCTTTTTCACGGTCGATTTCCTCCTGGCCCTCTTGCCTGCACATAGGACACTGTCGCTTTAGCCACCACCACTTACTATGCGGCGATCCTGCCCCACCGTGTGGCTACTGTTCCCAATTGTTGACTTTGTGCCACCTTCTGGTGCAGTGCCCATTTTTTAACAGTTTTTGTCAAAATTTGTGTTTTCTGTCTGAGTTGTCTGAGGTTTTAATGATGATCTGCATTCTTTTGATTGTGTGTTACTTTTTATCTACAACACTAACATGGAAAAGGAATTTTAACTCTGCCGCTGCTTAATCTCTGTTCATTATATTCCATGATTGGCATTTATGACAACAATGGTCGTGCGCCCTTTAAGAGAAAACAGAGAAACCCTCATTGTTCGTTCAGTCTGCTTGGCTACCTAGCAGTGTAATGTTTGTCTCCTTTTATTTGGTCATTCCTTTCAGAGAGTTATTTTAGATACAAGGAGAGGAGTCCCTTGTTTGACAGTTTTACGCAAGAGAATGGTTTCCTGAAAGAGTATTTTAAGTGTATTGGTGTTGGCTGTGGCTATATACAGCATTCCATCAACAGCAATGACGACCTGTAGTGTGTTCCTTGTTTGTGGCTGATTTCTTTATCTTCTGTGTGTCCTGCTCTGCTGCAGCAGCTGCTGGTCAATTGCATTTGAAGATAAGGTGGTTGGAGTAATGGTCTACCACCACAGGTTTTAAGTTTTCTTTGGAGAAAACTGTTTGTATTTATTTTAACCACTCTTTCTTTTTAATCTACCTTTTGTAAAACACAGGGACACTGTTCTCACCTTTAAAGACAAAGTGAAATATCTCTGCTTACTTGGTTACCCCTCAGCGAGCTCATGAAGTTGTCTTGACTGGTCTTACAAGGGAACGGTCCAAAACGACATGTCGAAACCTACCCTGAAATTTTTTACACAGGATGAAGTCAATGAAAGAAATGTGAACTGTTAGCTGTTAACTTTAGCTGTTAAGTGGCACTGTGCAAGTGTGTGTGTGTGTGTGTGTGTGTGTGTGTGTGTGTGTGTGAGCGAGCGAGTGTGCGCGCGCGCGGTAAGCAGAGATGGAGATGCAATCCCGTGTAAAAATGGCATGATCTCCATGTATGTCCCACTTCCATATGTAAAATAATTATGTATTAAATATTGATATTCATTACGTCTAACAAAATTATTTTGATTTAAATGTCTGGTCAGTTTCTGATAAGATGCTCAGAAATTCCTGAAAAGGAACAATTTTATTTATTTCTTACCATCACGGGCTATACTTTGTGGTGTCGATGCAGCTCGTAGTTTCGTGCTTCGTGGTCTGCAATGATGTGTGAACCTGTAAACTTTTTAATTTAATTTCTTGGATAACAGAAGGTCTCTATGAACCGAATGGAAAATTCACTACCCAATCTGGAATTGCAGGAGTATCTGTGTCTAATATAACAGTCAATTTTATAATTAGCTTCAAATAAAGTCCCATGTATAAAATCTGCACGTTCGTAATTCCAGGTGAGGTAGATTCCGTAGACTCTTTCTACTACACCAAAATAAAATTACATGTTGAAGAGATGAAATAATTGTAGATGAAAGCAGAACTTACTTTAAGTTGAAATATATATATTGAGCGTTCGTAATACATAGATTCACTTTCCATAACATCCCATTAATAACACCATACTCCTATAGAATACTTAAACTCTATCAGCAAAGAACAACCACTTTTTCTCTTCCTAGCAATTACATGGAGATTCTATATGTTCTGAAAAATACATTACGGTAAATTTTGATATATATTAAATACAGCAAACATTCTAATTAGCCTTGAAATTAATTTGTAACATAACAAAATCGCTTATCTATAATTACATCGTTAACAAATATGTGACACTTAATACTAACAGCCATCTTACACATAGGGCCTACAAATTGAGTCACTTCAATACTTCCTTTCCTTTGCCATTTACCATAACACACAAATAACATTGTGCTCGCTATGCACAATAATTCTCACTGAACAACAATTTTAAGTGCTTAATTTTTGTGTCTGTGAACTCTGGATTGCACTGTGTCAGTGGTTCTTAGAGTTGCATGCTGGGTGGGGAGGGCTGGACAAACTGCAGTTGTAAGCTGCTCTTCGCGCTGCATAAATGCGTAACTTCAATATTTATTTATAAGTTTAAGTACTTGCAGTACCTCTTAGCAGGTAAATTTTTTTGGCATTACATTTCTTTTGTTGTCTTCTTCCTATGTAAAAAATTTCAGGATTGGTTTCGACATGTCTTATTGGAATGTTTCCTTGTTAGAATAGGTCGTTGCCTGCTGGCATATGCTTTCCTTCTACGCCACAAGAAACCTCCATTGTGTAAGATATGTGGAACACAACTCTCGGTACAGCATATTTTAACTAAGTGTGTTTCTATAAGACTGTAAGAGGAAAGAGATTTGGGTCTCCTACAGGACCTGCCTTCTATTTTAACTGACGACAGAGCAATTGAGGATCAAGTTTGAAGATTTATTTATTTTTAAGTCTGGCCTCCAAGAAAATTAGTATGCAATTTTGTATGGCAGAGTGCCACTTTCACCCATTATTTTTATGTAGTCAGTCACAGCCAACTGTCAACATTTTAACTGTCTCTGTAGTCATGTTTTATGTTGGTATGTTGTGTCTATTTTATTCTTTTTATTTTATTAATTTTTTGTCTATCATTACAAATTTTTGTTGCATTGTTTAATTTCTGTGGGTCCTAAAATCATGGACTTTACCTTAGTTTGTTTTGGGCAAGGGCATTGATGACCTAGCTGTTTAATGTTCTAAAACACTAATAATAATATCATCATCACCACATAAACACTGAGATTGTTATTGTTTAAAGTGATACTCAATACACTGAGAAATTAAACATATCTATTCTTTGAGTAGGCTAAGTTTATTTTGTTCTTATTTTTGTTTTTCCTGTTACAGGTTTTACAACTTTTCTGAAGTACTACACTTAAAGAATGGATGCCACTGAAATAACTCCGCCCAGGTCTCTCCGGCGGCGGATTCTTTTTAATTCACAAACACCATCTAGTAAAAGGCAATTGGAAACACCAAAACATACTGGCAGTAGTAGTCCCTCTGCACTCACTCCCGGCAAGAAATCGGATGTCTCAGCATACTCCTCTCCTGATCGATACAGTTCTCCTCCTCACTCGCCACGCTGGATATTAGAGACACCTCCAAAAGTTAGCGGTTCCCTGCTTAGCTCGCCAAGTAAATTTCTGAACGATAATATGCCTTCCCGAATGTCCAGATTTGACTCTTTCCTCAATTCACTCTCCCTAAGGCATTCACCAAAATCTGTTAAACGTTCACCAAAAGTAAAAGTTTTAGATTGTGAAAAGGCTGATGTCTCAGCAGTGCAGTCAGCGGTTCTTGGCGAAAATAATTCTCACAGGATTGATGAAGGTTGTAGTACTAGAGAGGAAACACCAGCTAAGCAAATAAAACCAGTGAAGAATCGGAGTGGTGACAATAAAGAAAACGAGGTATCCACTAGCAAAACTAGAAATATTGATATATTCATTCAACCCACAGCATTCTATAAATCAACAAGAACAGAAATCAATAACAAAGTATTGATGAAGAATGAAAACAATATTCCTAGCAATAAGTTTACTTTCTTTGGTGGTGTTAAAAGAAACCGTTCATCAAGTGTAGAATCTACAAAAAGACAGCGCAGCACAAGTTCTAATAGGCCAGCAGCAAAGAAAGCAAAACTGTCAAAAAGAATGAGGCTTGGAGAAATAAATGTAGGTGTAAGGCATGGTATAAAAAAGCCTAAACCAAAGAAGAAAAGTGTAGCAATAAAACCTTTTCCGAAGATACCAAAAATTATGCCAAGTGACAGAATTAAAGCTCTCTCTGATGCACCCAAGCAGAGTTCACAACAATTAAATAACAGAGTTCCCAACACAACTTCCCATAATTCTCAAATGACTCCCACAAAAAAGGCACCATCTCCAAAAAAAATTCCAACTCCTCCTCCAGACCCTACGAAAAAATTTTTTAAGACCAATCGAACACTCCATATTAGCAAGAAGGCCACAGTGACTATGGAGAACAATGTGAAGTAAGTACAATAGCATTTTTATTTTACTTTAAAAAATGGTTTTTTACAAATTTTAAGAATACAATTTACTTATTTGCTTTGTACTGTCTTGATTCAACATCCTGTTAAGGACATGATTTCCTCTAACATATTGCTGATACAGTTAGTAACATTTTCAAATGAAATTAAAATATAAATAACTGGTTGACTGCACAACATAGTAAAGCTTTGCAGAAGTCACACAACGAGTGTCCATTAAAATGGTAGCTAAATGTAGGATGAGTTGTCAGTTGGTTTGTAAATTTTCACCTGCATGATAATTGTTAAATAATTACATGCATTTTTGGGCATTTGCTTTTGCAAACTGCCTGAATTTTGAAGGAGTAGTATATATATTAAAAATCTTGTTGTATTGCTCTTGAGAAGAGCTCAGGTTCAGCTAAATAAGAAAACTTTAATATTATTTTTTTTAATTAGTTGAAATTTGTCGTCTGGGCTGTTAATTACTATAAATTTCTTAGTTGATATTTTTTAATTTACTTATTTTGACGGGCCACATTAAAATTTCACAAGCAGAAATATATTTTTATATGATGTGAATAGATTGAAGATAGGTAGCAACTCGCCGTAAAGATGATCACTGAACCACAGGCATATATAGATAATCACATTCACACAACTTAATTTTTTTGGCCACAGCCGTCACTAGAAAGAAAAGATACATATACATTCACACAGTCACTTAGACATAATTTGTGCAAACACGACTGTCATCTCTGGCCACTCAAGCACAACTAGCATCTTTACAGGGAGTGAATCTGTGTAGTAAAGAGGACGTGGTGGTGGAGTGGGAGGATCCAGGTGGCCTGGGTTGTTAAGCTACGCCAAGGGCCGTCCATCTTACTTTTCGCCAAGTTCGGCAGTGGCCATTCATCATGGTGGACAGCTGTGGAATGATTGCAGTAAAGTGGTACACAACATGTCTGCTTTCACAGATAGCCTGGCCACTAATGGGGAATGGCAAGCCTATGATTGGACTGTAATAGGAAGTGCTGGGTGGGCAGATTGGGCAGGTCTTGCATTGGAGGCTTCATCAAGGATATGATTTCTGTGGCGGGGGCTAGGATGTTGTGGAGGTTGTAAGTGAGACAGAACACCATTTTAGGTACTGTTGGTAGTTGGCAGGTTGAATGTGCCCAGAGGTTTGGATGCAGCCATCAGTGAGTTGGAGGTTAACATCCAGGAAGTTTTGTTGGCATGGGAAGGAGCTGTGTGGGTTGTCGTGGATTTGCTGGCATACTTTTCCTTCAAAGGAAATGTAGATTGTTAGGGTATAGTTAGTAAGGGTTATAAGGCATCGGGCTTGGAGTCTACCTTAGGTAAGTCCTTCCAATCCTGGGATTGGAATGGCTCCTTTTCCACTTCCTTAAAACCCGTATCCTTCCCTTTCTCCTCTCCTTCCTTCCTCTTTTTCCCCCGAAGGAGCTGCCCGTGGTGGCGAAAGCTCGAATGTTTGTGTGTGCGTTTTATGTTTCTGTCGACAAACCTGTACTTTAGGTAAGTCAAAAATCTTTATTTTATACATATTTTTCCCACCAGGAAAGTCTCCTTCTATAATGTAAGTAAATAGTGAAATACAAAAGGACTTAGACTTGTAATCGTGATGGTGACACTGATGTGGAATCGCTAGCGTGTATGTTTTGTATAAGTTTTTGGCTTTGCTTTGTATTTATTTATTTAGAAATACCCGGGTACGCCACTGAGCATACCCCAAGATTTTCAATAGTCGGGATCTATGTTTGTTCATAATAATTAGAGACGAGTGCTGTGACTTACGTAACATTGGTAATTAGAGCTCCTAAATACCCAGGCTGAATTGCCCGCAATGTTAGTTCCAACATGGTTGGAACTGCGCCGCACTAACAGCATAAAGACGCATGTCCTGCCATCTTTCACAAACGTTTTCGCGAAAACTAATTGGTAGAAAAATTTAATTTTTTCGCTACTTAAATCTTTATATGTCAGCATTTTGACGAAATCTGCATAATTTCGTGAATAGCCATAGTTGGCTTTGGAGTAAGAGACAGTGCTATGTTAGGAAAAGTTTGCAATAAAAAATAAGGGCTGCTATGTCATTTCGTTCGGTGCATGTTACACCATATGTTGCTGCGGATGAAATTTTCCTGACGTATTGAAATTTATTTTAAACTTAGCAGGAGATCTTTACCTTACACTCAAATTGCTAAAATTCATTTTATGTAGCGAACTAATTTCCGATGGTGATATGGCCAGCATGAAATATCTGTGTGTCTCATACACGGTTAGAGGTATCAAAATATTTTGGCAAATGATAACATGCAAAAAGGGGCGTATTTTTCCATATGGTTACTACGGAAATCCTTATTAATTGTCGCTTTATTCAAGGAAACATAAATTTTTTAAACGAAAAAAAGGGATTTATTAATCAGTGGTCAGATATTCCTTAATCAGTCGCAAACGTTTATTTCTTTGCTTGTTGTCCAATGAGTTTCAGAGCTGCTACTCAGTTTGCAAAAACTGATAGGAATTACATTCCCTAACAGCAATAGAACGAAAATTACAAAATCTAAAGTGGATTTTATGTGAGAATACTAGAAAATGACAGATACCAAGAAACTCTAAAGTACCTAATGAACTGACTTGTTCTCATTTCCTCACATAATAAAGCACTCTGTATTTGAGATATTTACAATGTCCTTTTGATATAATTGAAAAATTGAAATTGAATATTACATAGAAACACAACACTTTCGTAGTTTGCAGGTATTGAATGTAATGGGTTAAGAAGTTAGTAACACTATCTTCATGTATGGACGTTATGCAGTAACAACCTGTGTATAGCTCTAATACTGAATGCTGAAGTGCTAGCCCCTTACTTAACAGCCATATACAACCGCTCTCTCATAGAAGGATCTGTACCAAAAGATTGGAAAGTTGCACAGGTCACACCTATATTCAAGAAAGGCAGTAGGAGTAACTCACTAAACTACAGGTCTATTTCATTGACATATATTATGAATTATCTCCAACAGAATGATCCTTTGACCCAAGGTCAACAAGGATTTAGAAAATATTGTTCATGCGAAACACAAGTGGCTCTTTTTTCACACGAAGTGATGGGTGCTATCGACAAGGGTTCGCAAATTGATTCCGCATTTCTAGATTTCCAGAAGGCCTTTGACACCATACCTCACAAACAGCTTTTAATTAAATTACGTGGTTATGGTATATCGCCCCAAATTCACGATTGGATAAGGGATTTCCTGTCAGAGAGGACACAGTTCGTAGTAATCAATGGTAAGGCATCGACTGAAACAATGTGATATCGGGCGTTCCACAGGGTAGTGTTATTGGTCCTCTGCTGTTCCTTATTTACATAAACAATTTGGGGGAAAATCTAAGTAGCTCTCTTAGGTTGTTTGCAGATGACACCGTCATTTACCCTCTAGTAAAATCATCTTTTAGATGAAAACCAACTGCAGAATGGTATGAATAAAATATCAGTATGGTGTAAAAATTGGCAATTGACTCTAAATAATGAGAAGTGTGAAGTTGTCCACATGAGTACGAAAAGAAATCCATTAAACTTTGTTTACAAGATAAATCAATCAAAAGTGGAGACCGTGAACTCCATTAAATTCCTAGGAATTACTATTACTTCAGAGTTAAACTGGAAAGAACACGTAGATAATGTCGTGGGAAACGCAAACCAGAGACTGCGTTTTATTGGCAGAACCCTTAAAACATGCAACAGAACTACTAAAGAAACTGTATACACTACACTTGTCCGTCCATTTCTGGAATATTGCAGCCCAGTGTGGGATCCTTATCAGATGGATTCGACGTAGGACATCGAAAGAGTCCAAAGAAGGGCAGCTCGTTTTGTATTGTCACGATACAGGGCGGAGAGCGTTACGAAAATGATACAGGGTATGGGATGGAAATCATTACAACAACGGCGCTTATCGTTACGGCGGGGACTACTTGCGAAACTGCAATTGCCAACATTCTCCTCCAAATGCGAAAATATATTGTTGACTCCCACTTACATAGGTAGAAATGATCATCAGAATAAAATACGAAAAATCAGAGCTCGAACAGAGAGATTCAGGTGTTCTTTCTTCCCGTGTGCTATTAGAAAATGGAATGGGAGATAAATAGTATGATGGTGGTTCGATTAACCCTCTGCCAGGTATTTAAATGTGATTTACAGAGAATGCCATGTAGATGTAGAATACTGAAGACGAAGTATTACTAGACAGGCGAGCGAATCCCAATGCTGCGTGTTTAACTTACATTATCTCAAGATATACATTTCTCACATGGTTCCTGTTTGGAGACGATGACAATTCGATGTATTTTGAACATTTCATTTGCTTAATGTGTTCATCTAACTTCAACAGAAAAAAAAAGTACCTCGCATGTCGAAAATTCCGTAACGTCGTCAGTAAGGTGTATGTTCGTAAACGATCAGTATATCCTGTTAATAAACTATCACCGCAAACGAAACTAAAATGAAAATGTAGTGTAGTCCTTCATGAACACATTCATGAAAATTGCAGGTTCATACGGCGAGTAGTTTGCGAGTATGAGCGAGTTGAATGAAACGCGACGTAACGCGTGAGCTTCGTCTGGAACGTGGCAACTACTACAGCTTCGGGAAAAATGGCGGACAGTTCTGCTTGGGTTTATAGGAGTCTGAATGGTAATATATAAATAGTAAACACAGTCATCATGTACGTATTGTTGATGGCTGAACTGTTTTCATGCGGGCCCGGCTAGCACCAGTGAGAAGTAACGGTAACAGTTAAGAGGATAATTAATTTACTTAACGGGGGGGAGTGTAAGGGTAAAAATTTAAATGGGAACCCCAATTATTTACTGCAGATTCGGATTCTAAGGCCCACATCATGTATGGTCTGGTTGATTTTTTTTTTTTTTTTTTTAACAATTGATGGCGCTGTAATAGTAAGAAATACTTGCCATACTGGTGAAGAAAAGTACTAAACAGGAAATAAAATAAATGAAAACCACATTCATGATGCTTCAGAACGCTACCAAATGATACCAAAAGTGATCCCTCCCTCTCCCTGCAGCGGACACGACAGTCTTCCAAAGTGATACCTTAGTCCAGATTGCCCTTGTCTGAATAACAGTTATGAATTGCCGAAAAAACACTTAATTGAACTAGCCTACATCTAGTATCATTTGGTTGGATTCTGAAGCATCATCAATATGGGTGGTACATTTCTTCAGCTGTATGGCAAATAATTCTTACCATTACAGCGCAATATGTTGCCAATTGGAGGGGGGAAAAAATTCAATCAAACTATACACGATTTGGCAAAATTCAATAATGGAAAGTCCAGGTTGGAATTAATAATATAGTGAGGACAGTTTACAACTCACCGCAAAGACGTGGCGACGAGCTGCGACAGGCACATACAAAAGACACACACATACAAAACATTCAGCTATCGGCCATGGCCTTCTTCAGAAAATAGAGCACTCATGCAATCACACAGGCACACAACACAGTCATACAACCATCACCTCCGACTGCTGCACTTCGAATCACCATCAAATTAATCACCTGGAAATTAATTATTTTTAACCTGGAAAAAACCTTGAATTTGAAAATGAAGATTTGGTGGCCACCCTGGTTCCTTTGCATAATCGTGTAAAATCGACTTGGTGTCCCATCAGGTATAGTGATTTTCCCTGTGTTGAGCAATTTCAATTGCTTTTCTGTCCATCTGACGCCTATTTCAATATCTGCTGTTTTGTCATTTATGTGATGGCTTTAGAGAAGGAACTATAGTGCAAGCTTCCCTGTGAAACTGCTTTGGAATAAAAACCTCTAGTATTTCAATGTTTTGTGTCATCCACAGTTCCAACAACATTGTGGTCAGTGTCCAAATATCTGGTTCGACCTGTTTACTGATTTGATGTAGAACCAAAATTTTTTACGGTTTTATGCCAAGTCGGTATACAAAACACTGTTCTCAAAGATTTTGAATGCTCTCACATAGCAGCCCTTGCACTAATTTTGGCATTGGTTAATTCTTGCTTACAAGACTTTACATAGATGCCAAGTTTTGAAAGAATATAATTGTAATGGAGATAAGAAAATTTAGGAGGAGGAATTGTGGGAACTAAGACTGTATCTGTAATTTTTTATTGACAATAAAATGTCCATTTGAGGTGTACTTGTGACTCTTCGGGAAAGGGGGGGGGGGGGAGTGTGAAATATATTCGCTGGTAGAGTATTCGCGACAAACTTTTGATTCGAACTTTACATTCGTTTTGCTTTTGCCAGAAAGTGAAAACAAGTGCTATAATTGATTTAATAGTGTTCAATAATTCATTTACACTTAATAGTAACGTAACAGAATGAACATCAGTACATCATAGTGTAGTGTAACTATAAGTTTACCCTCAGTAGTGAAGTTAGCAAAGCCCCATCTGCGGTAGGCAGATGACAACAAGGTATGACACTATTTCTGAAACAATACCGGTTCAGAAAATAGGAACGAAAAATAGTATGCAGCCAAACCATTAAAAATAAATCAAATAACGAAATCCCTAATTTCAGCTGAGGCTTCTGTAAGACCGTAATTTTAGCTTAGAAATCGTAATAATTACTGAAAAATTGTAATACTTGGCATGTCTGCTTTATCTATGTTTACATTTGTGGTGAAGTTCTCTTTGCTTTTATTACAGTTTCCTACCTCTATTATTGAACTATGGTGGATCTTTCCCATCTCTACTTTATTCGGTTTCGTAACATTGTCAGTGTTAGAGACGAAACTGTCGTGTTGAGCAGTCAAGTGCTCTGAAATCTGATCCTTTTTGCTTTTGCTGAATAACATACTCCTACTTTTCTTTACATTTATATTTACAGCTTATTCATTAATGCTTTAGTGGTCTTCTGACCATTTCCTGATGTAACTGAATCAAAAAGTTTGGATCTATTTGTCACTACCAGGTCTAACACATTATCTCCACGAGTTCTCTCTCAATTTAAATGTTCAAGGTAAATTTGGATACACCACTTTGGACAATATTGCTGTCCCTGCCATCTGTCTTAAACACGTTTGACTTGTAGTATATATCCATCAAGTTAAAATCTCCACCTAAAACTATAACATGACTAGGGAACCTATAGGAAATATTTTCAAAGTTTTCCATCAGACATTCCACCACAAGTGCTGCTGAGCCAGGTGGTCTAGAAAAACTTCCAATGGCCCTATTTGAGACACTTTTCACACTGACTCACCCAAAATTGTTTCACATTCAGAGTCTTTACTAATGTCATTTGATACAATTGCATCTTTATCACTATAAACACGCTTCCCCCTAAAGTGTTCAGCCTATCTCTGTGGTGTACGTTTCATTAAGAGTTTCGGATTTCACTACAGATGTCATCTGGTTTTTAGCTAGCTTTCCGTCCGTAGTACTCCATGGGCATTTTGACTAACTTATAGTGAGAGCAGTTCTGGGATCTTTCCATAGACACCTGTAGTTAACTACCAGATTTATAATTTCTCTATGTTATATTGCACCAAGTGTTGCCATATTCACAACCAGCGTTTTAACGGGCGTGTTGATGGATTTATCTACCCTAAAAATCCCACATGTGCACTCTACACAAACGGTAGAAGTATTGTTTGAGAATGGCAATATCATGACAGGGTGTGGCATTAAGAGTAACGAGTAAGGACACAGTGAGTAAAGGGGCGAGATGGCAGTGTTGATGAAGAAAGTGCCATATTTTGATGTAGGAGGCTAGACTTTGAACTATTAGTTGGAAGTGTTGGTCAGCAAGGGCCAACATTCTTTCAGTTGTAGCACAGTAACCAGCCACAATTGGGTGTCCAGGATTATTTGGTTTGTAGATGTTGAGGTGTATTTAGAATTTAGGTGTGATGTTTTTGTTAGGAGAGATTATGGTAAGTGCCGCAGGATTTTAGCAGGGTTTGTAAGTGACATTAGACTTTTCAGATGGACTCATCCTGCCACAACATGTTGGTGGAGGGATCGGACAATTGGAGCCTTCTGGTATGCAGGTACTGTGATTCTTTGCGACAGTGGTGAAACCTTTGTCTTAATGGAGGATGATTAGATTAAGATCTGTTTTGGTGTTGTGTAGAAAGACTGGTATTCATAGGAAGGGACTCGAAGGATTGTGATGCAAAGTTGAATGTAAGGAATTCCTGAACGGGGACCGATGGGATGTAATTAGTAGTGAGGAAGAAGGATGACAGTTGGATGGTGGTATGATCTGCGGGAGGCAGGGATCGATATGGGAATTAGGTTAGTTTTGCTTGGAGGGATTGTTGGCAAAGCAGTGATCAGCAGAAGTTATTTGACAAGTTCAGATGGTTAAAATTGGATGATGGGCTGAAGTTGAGACCTTTGGGTAGCATTGAAACTTGTGTGGCATTGAGGTTTCTGGTAGAAAGGTTGTCAACGGTTTTCTGGTGTTGTTTTAGGTTCGACTATTATGGAGTTTTGAGGGATATGGCAGATTTCGAATACTATGAGGGGTTCACGAGAAGAAACACTGTGAGCAGGATAGTAGATTGGATGGGGCAGTAGGGTTAACTTCTAATGGAGAATTAAGGATACCATCTCCACCTGCTGGAGTGCAAGGGGTTCAATTCGAGAGACGGGATGTATGCAGTGGGGGCTGTACATAAATTGTATTTTGCCGA
The DNA here is from genome assembly GCA_026315105.1 of Locusta migratoria. Taxonomy (NCBI): domain Eukaryota; kingdom Metazoa; phylum Arthropoda; class Insecta; order Orthoptera; family Acrididae; genus Locusta; species Locusta migratoria. The sequence continues at coordinate 12,224,097 of CM048750.1, forward strand.
GGCAGCAGAGGTATTTTTTGGATGCCTGTGCTGTGAGTGCAAAAACATAAAGTAGGGATCTCTTGGAGTGGGGATGGTGTTAAAAAAATTGAACATGATGGAGAAATCAGCGGATAAAAGTATTAAAAGGTTGTGAGGAGAGTTAAATAGCTTGAAAAGGACAAGTGAAAATATGCACTAATATAACAGGTAATCAAAAAGCACAGAGAAATACACACCAGTATACAAAACTACGTACATTTGCGTAACACCTACTCAAAATTGCACATCAATAAGTAAAAATATGACCCAATATGTTACAATGTGTTCCAACATGCACACACACACATTCAATCCTGCAAAATCACACAGAGGCAAGCAAGAATATGCAAAAATATTTGCAAACAGGCAAAGGTATGAAAACATGAAGTCAAGGGAAATTATAGCAGGAAGATGATGAAAGAGGGTGGGATGAAAAAGGTGGTTAGTGATGTGATGTGAGGGGGTTAGTAATGTAATCATTTGTTTCACACAATAAGGAAAAACTAGTAAATAAAAAAAATTACACTGGTTAAATATGTGAGGATGAAAGAGGAACTTTGTAAAAGGGGAATAATAGGGATGGAAATAGAGTAGAACCCTGTTTTTACACCTTTCAAATGGACTTCAGTGAAATGGTGTAAAATGCAGGAAAATGAAAAATGTGGAAAATGTTTTAAATGGTAAAATATACTTATTGGATCACCCTTGCATTTTCATAGTTTGTGATATATGTGCATAATAGGCATCAAAATACTCACAAGGAAGTTCATTATATAATAATTATCCAAATTGGTTACCCTTTAAAGCACCTGGTGGAACTGGAAATGGTAATTTTATGGGAAGTAGAAATTTTTGACATAATTTCATTCATCATAATCGATAGTCAACAAGCTTTTAACTGGCATGAATTATTTATGTAGTAAAGCTGCACAAGTTTAGTTCTTTTTAAATTTTTTGATGTTTTACATCACGATATCCGAGAATTTACTCGCGTTCTTGAGTGCAAGTATATGCATAAGTATTTTTGTGACGTTTCCATAAGGTCGGCATCTCGCACTATTATTGCTTTTTTGAAGTTATAATGTGCCATGCCCCCTTCAACGTGCAGAAAACATACATAAGCAAACCATCCATTTAAGAAAGTCACAAAAAATACTTAGATAAACATTTTGCATTTCACTATAAGAATAAATTCTTGAAACGTGTCATGCAAAGCATGAAAAACTCCAGTTGCGTAAACAAAGCCTAGCTAACAGTCGGCACGGTGGTTGATGGTGTACTATACTCCCATCAACTAGGCACGTACTGCAAACAACGAAACTCAATCATTTCAATAAATGCAAAGTATCAGGAACTATGACTGCATAACTTTTATAATCACTATACTTTAAGGTGAATCCCAAGCCTATGTCAATTACGTCATTTTTTCTCCACAAACATGATTTCAATAATCATAGAAGGGGGAAAAGTATAAATATTTTAATGCAAAAAAGGGGGTGAATTAACATTGTGAACATAGGAAATTTGACGCGACCAACAAAAATTGTGTAAATGGCAAGAAAACGAAAAACCTGGAAATGTAAAGATGGGGTTTTACTGCAATTTAATGCTAATTAACTATCCATACCATAACAATCTAGTAATGGAAGTACACAGAACTGTTAATTGTGATTCAAATATGAGAAAAATTGCAGTTGAAACCTTAGGCAATAAGTATGGTGAAAACCACAGTTTTGGTTGGGAAGAAATGCTGTTTAGCAAAATCTAACAATTGAAAGTCCAGGTTGGAATGTCAATAATATGAGGATAGGAAGCAACTCACTGTCAAGTCGACCACAGACGGGCACATAGAATACAAGATAGCTGAGATGCAGACAGGCACTCAGAATAGACAATAAATATCTGTGCCACAGATAGTCATGTAGAATTGTTAATCCCATCCACACAACTTTTAACTTTTGGCCACAGTTTTCGCCAAAAAAGATACATTCAGTCACTCAGGAACCGACCCCCTTCCCCGAGCACAGGGCCCCAAGCTAATGCTAATTACCAAATATTAACCATTTTGATTGGTGTCAGCTCTGCTTTCCATGAAGCTTTGGGAATACAGCTGTATAACATCAACTTCTTGCAGCAATATTTTGGCTGAAACGTTCAGCCATCTTAAGGTGAGTGTGTACCCTGGGGATTGCTGGTTCACATCGCTAACTTCATAACGAAATTAGCATGTGCAGATACATGTGTAAAGGTGCGTTGTTTAACAGTGTTTTAACTAGATCGATAGGCTAATTGTTATACATAACACACTGTAGCTCAACATTATCATTTATCACTTATCATTTAAAATTGTATTCATCTGGATCTTGCATCTGTTAGAACAATTTGCTTTCGTTTGTTTTCTAATTTGTTTCTGTTTGTGCATTTTTGAAATAATGTACAACAGGTTTTTTGCGGTTCTTGCATTGGTATTCTGTACTGTACTTGTTAAGTTCATTCATCAATGACATCATTATTACGTTTGTTTCAATTTAAGCTGGGAATTTGTATCTGACGGGAGGTGTGCTTAGGTAGTCCTTGCAGGTGCAGTGATCAATGGGTCCCCAGTGGTGTAGGGGTCAGCGCAACTGCCTAGAAAGCAGGAGACCCGGGTTTGAATCCCGGCTGGGTATACATTTTCAGCTTTGCCCAATCACAGTTGATGTCATATATTCTGTGAATATTAAATAATAGCTACTGCAAGATCAGAAGTGACGTCTGTTCTTTCGGAACAGACGCCACATGTATATATTTGTTTCAGTTACTGTTATCTACTTGTGGTATTGTCATATTGCTCTTTTTGCCTGTACTAACAGTTAATGTACTGGTGTGTAAAGGTTAATTATGCATGTTTTCTTCTTGCAGAGTGGAGGTGAGGCATGGGAAATTTCTCCTTCCTAGAAAGGAAGTAAAAAAACACAGCACAGTTTTGAAATCTGACTCTCCTGCAAAGAAAAGACTGAATATTGTTTTTGAACCTATGGATGTTGATGACACTCCTCAAGATATGCTCCAAGATAAAGTCAGTGACACAGTTAATGCTATCCTAGACTGCCTTGAAACAGATGGCCCCAAAGAGGATGCATTTTCTCATGCAAAAGATGTTCAAAATATCGCAGATGTGGACGTGCTGCTGTCGGCACCATCTACTACTGCCTGTACCTCAGAACAGCAGCCGTCTGCTGGTGAGCAAGGTGGTTTACATGCTGATGTCGTTATGAATCCACAGGTTACAGAAGACGTAGAACTGGAGGCTCATTGCAGTAATTTTGCACCTAGCAATATTAAAAGTTTAAAAGGGTGTGGTAATGAGGACAACAATGGAAAGGAAACAGCTTGTAATAGTGCTTCTGCTGCAACTGATAGTGGTGGTAAAGATGTTAAACTTTATCCAATTTTTTATCCGGACCACACACAGAAACTTTCCAGGTATGCATTTTGTTACATTAAGTTATTCAGGTTTTCATATAATTTCACTTTTGCTGGCATTGCTGAATAGTGCTTGCCTGTTTTAATTATAGATGTAGTTATTCAGCTCTAGGGACACATTATTTGTACTTTGAATGGCAATATTAAACATATTTTTTGTATTGTAGAAAATATCTTAAACTTTTGACTTTGTGATGAGATTTGACACCATTCCATGATGAGTGTCATATGTTTTTTCAGCATGACACCAGTTCTGAAAAAGGATCATGGCAATAGGAAAAGAAAATGGCAGATGGCTGGAGATGATCAGTACCAAATTGATGCTGGGCAGAAGAAATTTGGAGCAACCCAGTGCAAAGAATGTGGTATTGTTTACCAGCTTGGAGATTGGGAAGATGAGATGGCCCATGATAATTATCATAATAATGCGTCTGCTCTGAAGTTTTGTGTAAGTCGATATTTTCCTGCTCTTTAGATTCCAAGAGGTTGGTGTTCAGTTCTTAATAATATTTGTTGTATTTTTTTTTTTTCCTAATAGGGCTGGAAAGATGAAAGAGTGTTGTGTGTTTATAACACTGGTAGAGTAATTGTTGTGTACCCTGATGACAATAAAATATGGTTAAAGAAAGTGAAAGCTGTTATGGAAGTTGCTAATCGTGAGACTGGGTACCTGGATGTCAGCTGTGCACACAAGTATTTGGAAAACAGTAAGGTAAAATTGTTTCATCTGCGATAAATTTCTATTTGCAAACACTTTTTTTTTTTTTTTTTTTTTTTTTTTTTTTTTTTTTTTTTTTTTTAGAAGAGAACAAAAGTATTTTGATCAACAATAAGCAGTCAGCTACTGTTAGACATTGCTGTGTAATCTGAGTCTGGATCTTGTTAAATGAGAGTAGCACAGCTTTTATGTTCCCTAGAACACTTACTTGTTATAAAACTTCTTACTGCAATCTTCTTATGACGGAGGGGACATGCTAGTCAGTTTCCTTAGTCCGTGCACATTCAGAAAGGCTAAAACTTTGTTCTTGATTACTTTGGAGTTATAGCTACTTATCTCCTAAACTACTCTTGTTCTATGAATTAAGAATTGCTGCTCATCATTTAAGAGGTATCTTTTAGAGCTACTTGTCCTATATCTATGGTACAATTATCCATTTCTAGATTATTTACTGATTTCAACATTGTAGTTGTTAATGAATCAAAGTCCGACCATATAATAAGATCTCTGAACAACAAACCTCTAGAAAACTTTCTCTCTTTTTACGAATCTACAAAGTTCTAAGTATATTCTCCTCTTTTTGACCTTCAAACGTTGCACCTCACTGAACAGGTATTTCCAATTGTGCATCCAGCCAGTCACCTGGACATACTGAAATAATTCGCAGCATAAAAGTTTGCTCCCCTTCAACCTAACACAGTTGTAATGGTGTGAAACCCGGTATTGCCTGGATGTATATTTTTCCAGTCTTACATTAGAAACCTCACGCGCTATGGGGCGGATTTTCATGCACTTGATTCTTTTTTATGTCATATCTCCTAAATTATGAGTCTATAATGTTATTTCATTTCATTTGGGCTTGCAGCATTGTGTGTGTCATTTAAGGTGGTTTTGTATTAGCCTCATTGCTTGTGTCATCATATCTCATGTTGGTGTGATCTTCAGTCTGCAGACTGGTTTGATGTTGCTCTCCATGATACCCTGCCTGTGCAAGCCTCTTCATCTGAGAATACGTTTGGCAACCTACATCCTTTTGAATCGGCTTACTGTACTCGTCCCTCGGTCTCCCGCTACGATTTTTACCCAACACATTTCCTTCTAATGCTAAGTTAAATGTTGACAAGTTTCGCTTCTTTAGAAATGCTTTTCTTCCAATAGCCATTCTGCATTTTATATCTTCTCAACTTCAGTCACCAGAAGTTATCTTCCTAACCAAATAACAAAACCCGTCCACTGCTTTTATTGTCTCATTTCCTAATATAAATTGCTTCAGCATCACCTGATTTTCTGACATTCCATTCCATTACAGTCATTTCACTCTTGTTAATGTTCATCTTATATCTTCCTTTCAAGACACTGTCCATTCCATTCAATTGCTCTTCCAGATCTTTTGCAGTCTCTGACAAAATTGCTATGTCATCGGCAAACCGCAAAGTTATTCCCTCTCCCTGAACTGTAATTCCCTCTCCAAATTTCTCCTTGAATTCCTTCACTGCTTGCTCAATATACAGATTAAACAACACTGGGGAAAGGCTACAACCCTGTCTTACTCCCTTCCCAACCTCTGCGGCCCTTTCTTGCCCTTCGACTCTTAACAACTGCCGTCTGGTTTTTGTGTAGGTTGAATATAACTCTTGGCTTGCTATATTTTACCCCTCTTACCTTCAGAATTTAAAGAGTCGACTTTGTGAAAAGCTTTCTTCAAATCTACAAATGCTAAAAATGTAGGTTTGCCTTTCCTTAGCTTATTTTCTAAGATAAGTTGGAATGTATTGCCTCCCATGTTTCTACATTTCTCCTAAATCCAAACTGATCTTCCCCAAGGTCGGATTCCACAAGTTTTTCCATTCGTCTGTAAATAATTCGTGTTAGTATTTTGCAACTATGACTTATTAAACTGATAGTTCTGTAATTTTCACATTTGTCTGCACTCTTGAACTACATGTATTTAGTCCTTTCTTATCGTAGTCCATCTCTTCCCTTTCTGTCCATCGGCTTCTACGTTAGATCTACTATCTGTCCATTTAAGTTTAAGTTTTGTGCAGCTCAATACTTATGACGACATTTATCCTTGACTGTGTGTCGAACGATAATGCAATTTTTCAGATTTGTAGAGTGGAATATTAGGAAACTGTCCATAGTGAATAAATAGTGGATGAATGAAGTCTCGTCAATCACGTGTTGCATGATGTGAAAGTTTTGATACTCATTGTTTGCAATCTTATATATCCCAAAATGTGTTGTAGGTAGTTTTTAATCCCACCACAATTTTTGTCAGATATTAAGCAATATGTGTACTAAGTTTAGTTGAAATCGGTCCATTATTTTGATTTTAGGAGGAGATGAGGGGAAAAATATTGCATGATGTAGCAGTTATTTGGAAATTTCATTGTTTATGATGTCATATCTCCCGAAATATGTGTCAAATTATGATGAAAATTTGAATGTACATTCAGTAATATTTTTGAGGAGGATAGGTTGCTTGCTTACCACAGAGATGTCTGACGGGCCGCAGATACATACAAATAATAGACGACAACATTGAAGCTTTCTGCCTTTTAGGCCTTCGTCAGTTAGACACAACCATACGCGCACAGTCCCACAGACAAGACCGCCATCTCCGGCCACCTGTGGCTGATCTGCGTTACCCAGCATCCTAAGTGGAAGCAATCAGTGGTGGGGGTGAGGAGGTGGCAAGGAGAGGGGAGGAGGGGGGGATGTGCAGCACAGGTGGGGGAATACACCAGTGCCATCTGACGGACAGTGAGGAAGGAAGGGAAGGGAATGAAATGTGTGGCGAGATGGGAGACAAATGTAAGGATAGAGAGTGGCAGAGAGAGGGAGGGAAGGGTGATAGGGGTAGGAATTAGCGAAGGTTTTGGCCTGGGGGATTGCGGGAGCGTAGGATATATTGTAGGGCGAGTTCCCCTCTGCGCTTCTACTGAGATGGCGGTCGTGTCTGTGTGAGTGTCTCTGTGTGTTTGTCTCTTCGAAGACCTAAAAGGCCGAAAGCTTTAATGTTGTCTATTATTTGTATCTATCTGCGGCTCATCACATGTCTCTGTGGTGAGTAGGCAACCTATCCTTCTCAAAAATATTTTAAAAAAAATCCTTCCTGGAATTTCCGATGTACATTCAGTGGTATATGTGCCAAATGTCTGCAAAGTATGTCATGAAGAGTGTTAGTAGTAATAGATAATAAATCAAAATGTCAAGTGTGATAATGTGTTTTTTCATGACCAAAATTGACTTCATTTCTCATGAACTATATGTCAAACTGTGATTAAGTCGCTAAGTGCTCTTATTTTTGAATAGTTGACAAATAAAATCATACTCTCACCTGCTGCAAGTTGGGCCAGTTTTCATTGTTTGACATGATACCGTATGAACTATATATCATAGGGGTTTTTGCCAACATAGCATTTGGTTGAAATCGGTCCAGTAGTTTAGGAGGAGATGTGGAACAACACAATTACAGCCAATTTTATAATATGTATAGTTTGTAGGTGGAGAGTGAAGGTGAATGTTAGACTATTGAGAGAATTTTGAGGTGGTGTGGTTTGTCTATAAAGCAGATGAAATGTTTTATGGTTTGCATGTTAAGACTGGAACATTTCATTGATCTGTCATCCAAATGACAGATTGAGGAAGATGTGATCTTCAGTTCTTCCCTTTCTCTGTATCTTGTCGAACAAGGCTTATGGGGAAAGATGAAAAATATGGGGAAAGCAGCTACTTTCTTATGACAGACAGATAAGTTGTGCACAGAAACACGTAACAGAATAGTTTCCACATTAGCTTTTGAAGTGTTGCTATTTTATTTTTTATTATTCCCCCCCTCCCCCTGCAGAAGCATATACATTCACACATATTGCGTAATTTCCAAACATGCTCTTCCGCGGTCATGACGAGATTTGATGGTTATCTTTGCCCTAGTTATTCATTTTTAAATAATTATCGTATTTGTTGATATTGAATGTTAGTGCATTATTTTTTAATCACTGTCCTGAAGCCGGCATAGTATTTCTTCTATGTTTGTTCTAATCATTTCAAACATTTTGTTTTTGCATGTACATGGCACATTTCTTTTGTTATGCATGGAATATTTAATGCCTTATCTGTTTTCACTGGTTTTGTGGGAAAGATAGACTGACAAAACTCCCAAAAAATACAAGTTTCAAATTTAATGTATGTCACCCACATACACATTTTTCTAATGACATATGCAACAGATTTTCTAATGGCATATGCAACAGAGAAAAATGAGTAAGTGCCAGAAAATAATGCGACATGTTGTTTGTTTTAGGTGTACATGTATGTAAACCAGAAATCTGTACTTGGTATTCTTGTTGCTGAACCAAAGAAAGAAGCATATAAAATGATCTCCATAGAAGGTGTTGACTGTTGCTCTGCAGAAACATATCCAGTTTGGTGTGGAGTGAGTCACATTTGGACAGCTCCCAACCAGCGTCGCAAAAAAGTTGCTACACGTCTAGTGGACTGTATGAGGTAATTATAGTGATCTGTTGTACCATGTAAAACTTGAATTTTAAGATCATTATTATTGATTTGAGAATACTTCAGAGACTAGTCATAACTACCTAGCTTCCCATTTATACAGGACATGTATGTAGTCCCAAGTTTTGTGATATTTCATTTTGTGAAACATTGTTTTGCTAATTCAGTGATATGTAGTTTTAATAAATGTATGTTACTGAATTCCTTATTATTTTAGAGAATTTATAAATCGTACAATTCGACTGACAGCTGTTCACGAGACCCGTACGTGGTTGTGACATGGCAGTTGAGAAGCAATGCTCTAGAATGTCACTTCATAGAACACGAAATAAACTTCATTTCTGAACGAGGCAATGTTTTGGCTGCTTAGTGCCATATCAGTCATTGCGCTGTAATGAAACGAGATTACTTTGTAATGAAGTAAAATGTGCAGTTGCTGAGAGCAGAGAGATCTGGGCAGTCTAGCACCGCGCCATCAGTTCCAACTAGAGTGCCTGCACTGGCCTCCTCATTCCAGTCCAAATCCTCTTAGCTCTGGTACACCAACCAGTACTAGTTTCAAAGTTAGTTTCTCTCTCTCTGAAACTGTCACCTCTGAATGCTGAATGGAAACTGCCACTGTGCTTACCAATTTAGTCACACTGATATGAAGCTATTCCCTGTTTTGCTTTTCATTTCTCAAGGAGTTGATTACTCTCATTCTTTGGCCTACAGTTACCTCTGTCTTCTTTTGGCCCACTTTAGGTTACAGTGGTAACACTAAAAGTGGGCTTTTGCGATCGTTTTTTGGCAGCCCGAAATTTAAATGAAAATAATGGCTTAACCATTCATCTGACACACAAACTGAATATCCGAATTTGTAGAGGAGACAATTCTCTAAAACTTTGCTCTATTATGTTTTTTTTTTCTTCATAATGGTGACTTTGGGATGTCTGTCTGTCCGTCTGTCAGTAACGTGTTCCATGTTTATAAGATGAATCGTTCAACCGATCAGCACAAAATTTTACAGACATAATTGTACGCCGTCAGAGACCAGAACCTCCCTTTTCAAATTTATTGGACCAAAAATATGGTAGTAATAAAAAAAAGCCGTTTGTAATATAATTGTTATTGCAAATGAACCGTTCATCTGACAGGAAAATTGAATAGCCTAATTGGTAGAGGGGAAAATTCTCTACAACTTCGCTCTATTATGTTTTTTCTTCTCCAGATGTTCCATTGTTGCAGAGATATTTTAAAAAAGAACAGCGATTTGACGATGTCTGTCTGGCTGTAACGTGTTCCCACTTTTTAGGTCAAACCGTTCTACCAATCGGCACCAAATTTTACAGACATAATTGTTGGCTACCAGAGACCAGAACCTCGCTTTTTCAAATATTTCGGACAAGAAATACATTAGTAATACCAAAAAAGCCTTTTGTAATGTAATTTTAATTGCAAATAAACTGTTAATCTAACATGAAAATTGAATAACCGAATTTGTAGAGGAGAAAATTCTCTAAAACTTCGTTCCCATAAGCTTTTTTGATATCTCGTATCGTTTGAGAGATATTTGCAAAAGTAACGGTGTTTTGACACCTTCCATTGAATTACCGAAAACCAGCTGTTCGCAGATGTCACGTGACATTCCTCGCCCAGAACTCTCTCTGGCATACGCCATCTTGCGTTGCGTATTTGATGATTTTCTTATTTTAACCTACACGTTGTCATTTCAAAGCAATAGTGCACTGAAAAATTAACGAAACCATTTCGTTCTTCGTACAATACATGATAATCTAGTGACTACAAATGCCAAATTGGCATCAGTTAACAACTACATCAATAGTATGTTAATTAAAGAAGAGAACTCAACTGTCAGCTGTAGCGTAGTGGGTAATGCGTTTGACTGTGACGCTGAAGGTCAGTGGTTCGAATCCCACCACTGCCTAATTTTTTTTCCTAAAATGGTTTCAGACACTCTAAATTAAATTTTTTACTATTTTGGTCCAAAATGTTTGCAAAAACTTATAAAACTACAAATCTAAAGTGGGCCGTAAAACACGTCAGTGTGATTTTTTTTTTACTTCCAACAATCATTCTTTTCCCTTGTTGAAGGAATATACCAGATATGCAGTCTTGGATCAATAATTTCCATTTTTAAGTGTTAGCACTACTGTGTATGCATTATTCAAAATGTTTTTTTGACAAATTACTTCTTTAGTGTTGTTTGCTAGCTGTCAGGTTTTTTTATCATTTAGATATGGTGACTTTTTAATTTCATCACATTGTCTATGAACTTCATAAAGCCAGAGACCAATTCACATTAATTAAACTGACTATTTTTAATTACAGGATGTCATTCATGTTTGATCATTTCTTGGAGAAAGACGAGTTTGCATTTTCAGTGCCAACTCTTTCTGGAAAGTCATTTGCAGAGAAATATACTGGAACACCTAACTTCCTCGTTTACTCATAAAACATCAGTTATGTGTAAGGAATAGTGTTGAAATTCTTATTTATTTATTACTTTATAAGATTGATTCATTTTTTTGTGACTATGCATTTATCATATTGCAGTTTTGACCTCTGATTTTAATAACACGTTGTTTTTAACAAATCAAAATTAAGAGCATGTAGAACTTCATTGTTACAAGGTAGTCCATCCTCCTTTCACCTCCCAATGAAATTATTAAGTTATTTAAATTCATTGTAGAATTGTTTTAGTGGTTAATGCAATGTGTGTACATACAGTACTTCACTTTTGCATGTGTATTGATGTGGCTCTACAGAGAACACTTAATTTCAGATTCTTGCACTCCTTTGATTATATTGCCAGTTAGTGTAACTTTTGGTCCGTCACCCATCATTGAAACTTTGTGAGCCTTCATATTTTAAAAAGTGGATCAAATTACAAAAATGTACATGAAATTATCTTATGTTGATTATTTAATTGGCTTGTACAAAATGTATTTGTTGCTGAATAAAATCTTTTATGTAAGAAATGATATACTGTATTAATGTAGAAATCAGCTGAGTATAATGCAGCTTTTGTTTTTATATCTAATGATTTTGTTTTGTTAAGTGTAATGCTGAGTAAATTTGGATTTCGACATACATGAATTACTAAAATCTTTGTGCTTCCACTATAAAGTCAGCTTACAGGTGGAGACACTCTGCTGCTGCACAAACCTGCTAACGTGTGTGTAAGATATGAAAGTTCAGTTTAGTTGCTTCCTCCAATTTTGCCCAAATGTTTCAGCTGCTAGTATTAGGATATATTCTTATTTTGTGCCACTTTATGAAGTCCCAGCATATACTGTGTTAAGATAATTTACAGAAATGCAGTCAAAGGGAACCATTATTTCAACAGGTGCACAGAGTCATTTCCAAGGCATAAATCCAACAGAAAAGTGCTATACAAGTCGGGGGGGGGGGGGGGGGGGGGAGAAACAAGAACGCAAGACAAATATATATATTTTAGGATATTTATCACTGAATTTCTATAAGAAATATTAATATAAAATCTGTAATTTCACAATGACCCATTGCATAACAATAGCAACCTTATCCACCCCCATGAACCACAGACATTGCCGAGGTGGGGTGGCTTGCGTGCCTCAACGATGCAGATAGCCGTACCGTAGGTGCAACCACAGCGGAGGGGTATCTGTGGAGAGGCCAGACAAACGTGTGGTTCCTGAAGAGGGGCAGCAGCCTTTTCAGTAGTTACAGGGGCAACAGTCTGGATGATTGACTGAGCTGGCCTTGTAACATCAGCTAATGTGGCTTTGCCACACGGTTACTGCGAACGGCTGAAAGCAAGGGGAAACTACAGCCGTTACTTCTCCCGAGGACATGCAGCTCTACTGTATGAAAATATGATGATGGCATCCTCTAGGGTAAAATATTCCGGAGGTAAAATAGTCCCCCATTCGGATCTCCGGGCGGGGACTACTCAGGAGGATGTTATCATCAGGAAAGACAATACTGGCATTCTACGGATCGGAGCGTGGAATGTTAGATCCCTTAATCGGGTAGGAAAATTAGAAAATTTAAAAAGGGAAATGGATAGGTTGAAGTTAGATATAGTGGGGATTAGTGAAGTTCGGTGGCAGGATGAACGGGATTTCTGGTCAGGTGAGTACAGGATTATAAATACAAAATCAGTTGGGGGTATCACAGGAGTAGGACTGATATTGAATAAGAAAATAGGAATGCGGGTAAACTACTATGAGCAGCGCAGTGATCGCGTTATCATTGTCAAGATAGATACGAAGCCAACACCGACAACAGTAGTACAGGTTTATATGCCAACTAGCTCTGCCGATGATGAGGATATAGAAGAAATATATGAGGAGCTAAAGGAAATTATTCAGACAGTTAAGGGAGAGGAAAACTTAATTGTGATGGGAGACTGGAATTCGGTAGTAGGAAAAGGAAGAGAAGGAAAAATAGTAGGTGAATATGGACTGGGCAGAAGGAATGAAAGAGGAAGTCGCCTGGTAGAATTTTGCACGGAACATAATTTAATCATAACAAACACGTGGTTTAAGAATCACAAAAGAAGGTTGTATACGTGGAAGAGACCAGGAGACACTGGAAGATATCAGATAGATTTTATAATGGTAAAACATAGATTCCGGAATCAGGTTATTAACTGCAAGACATACCCAGGGGCAGATATAGACTCTGACCATAACTTGTTAGTCATGAACTGTAGGCTGAAACTGAAAAAACTGCAGAAAGGTAGGAAAATTAGGAGATGGGACCTAGATAAATTGAAGGAAAGTGAAGTTCTGGAGAATTTCAGAGGGAGATTTAGGCAACAATTGACAGAAACAGGGGGAAATAAAACAGTAGAAGAGGAATGGGTAGCATTGAGAGATGAAATAGTGAAGGCAGCAGAGGACAAAATAGGTAGAAAGGCAAGACCCGCAAAAAATCCTTGGATAACACAGGAAATACTAAATTTAATTGATGAAAGGAGAAAATATAAAAATGCAGTAAATGAAACAGGCAAAATGGAGTACAGACGACTAAGAAATGAGATTGATAGGAAGTGCAAAATGGCTAAGCAGGAGTGGCTAGAAGCCAAATGCAAATCTGTAGAAGAATGTATAAGAAGGGGAAAAGTAGATACCGCCTACAGGAAAATCAGAGAGACATTTGGGGACAAGAAAAGCAATTCTACAAATATCAAGAACTCAGATGGGAAACCAGTTCTCAGCAAAGAAGGGAAGGCTGAAAGATGGAAAGAGTACATAGAGCAGCTCTACAAAGGAAATGAACTGCGAGACGATGTTGTAGGAAGGGAAGAGGAAGTAGATCAAGATGAAATAGGAGATATTATACTGAGAGATGAATTTGACAGAGCCCTGAAAGACCTAGGTCGGAACAAGGCCCCAGGAGTAGATGACATACCCTCAGAGCTACTAAAGTCTCTGGGAGAGCCAGCCATGACAAGACTATTTGAACTTGTGTGTAGGATGTATGAGACAGGCGAAATACCCTCAGACTTTAAGAAAAATGTAATAATCCCCATTCCAAAGAAATCAGGTGCAGACAGGTGTGAAAATTACAGAACCATCAGTTTGATAAGTCATGGTTGCAAAATTTTAACACGAATTATCTACAGGAGAATGGAAAAGCTGGTAGAAGCTGACCTAGGGGAAGATCAGTTTGGATTCAGGAGGAACGTAGGAACACGGGAGGCAATACTCACTTTACGGCTTATCTTAGAAGATAGATTAAGGAAAGGCAAATCTACATTTTTAGCCTTTGTAGATTTGGAGAAAGCGTTTGACAATGTTGACTGGACTACACTCTTTCAAATTCTGAAGTCAGCAGGGGTAAAATACAGGGAAAGGAGAGTTATCTGCAACTTGTACAAAAGCCAGACCGTAGTTATTAGACTCGAAGGGCATGAAAGGGAAGCATCAGTTGAGAAGGGAGTAAGACAGGGTTGTAGCCTTTCTCCGATGTTATTCAATTTGTACATTGAGCAGGCGATGAAGGAAAGCAAGGAAAAATTTGGAATAGGGATTAAAGTTCAGGGGGAAGAAATAAAAACATTGCGTTTTGCTGATGACATTGTAATTCTGTCAGAGACAGCGAACGACCTGGAAGAGCAGTTGAATGGAATGGGCAGTGTGTTGAAGAGAGCGTACAAAATGAACATTAACAAGAGCAAAACAAAAATAATGGAATGCGGTCTTAGAAAATCAGGTGATGGTGAAGGAATTAGATTAGGTAACGAAACAATGAAGGTGGTAGATGAGTTTTGTTACTTGGGTAGTAAAATAACATGCGATGGTCGCAGTACAGAGGATATAAAATGCAGAATGGCAATGGGAAGAAAAGCATTTTTGAAAAAGAGAAATTTGCTAACATCGAATATCAATTTAAGTGTAAGGAAGTCTTTTCTGAAGGCATTTGTGTGGAGTGTTGCCTTGTACGGGAGTGAAACATGGACGATAAGCAGTGCGGACAGGAAGAGAATAGAGGCTTTTGAAATGTGGTGCTACAGAAGAATGCTGAAGATTAGGTGGGTAGATCACATAACTAATGAAGAGGTACTGAACAGAATTGGCGAGAAAAGGAGTTTTTGGCATACCCTGACTAAAAGAAGGGATCGCTTGGTAGGACACATTCTTAGACATCGAGGAATCGTAAATTTAGCATTGGAGGGAAGTGTGTGGGGTAAAAATCGCAGAGGGAGGCCAAGAGACGCGTATAGTAAGCAGATTCAAATAGATGTGGGGTGTCGTTCTTATGAGGAGATGAAAAGGCTTGCTCAGGATAGAGTAGGGTGGAGAGCTGCATCAAACCAGTCTCCGGACTGAAGACCATAACAACAACAAGCAACCTTATGTTAGATTGGACTAAATAAGATTGTACTAGATATCTTTAATGTATTGGTGCATAGATTTGTACACATTTTTCCACAATTTTAATAAATACAACAGATACAGCAAACACCTTTTTAATGAATCTCGGGGGGGGGGGGGGGGGGACTGAAATATTTATTTCTTAAATAGGGGGTTTTCTTTAAAAGGGGAGTTTGCCTAGATACACAGGGGGAGTGACTAAAAGTTTTTTGATTCAAGCATTTTAGCTGTTATAGGAGCTATTTAACTACTAATCACATTTTCTGCAGAAACATTATTTTTTCTTAAAACGAAAAGTGTTGACTTTTGTTTCTCCAGCACACTGTAGTGAGAGAAATTACTACTCTATGTGGTTGATGTTGTTGTTGACTCATATATTTCAAAAGAAGGAAAGTAGCTGACTAGAGCTGCAAAAGTTGGTAATCATACTGATCCGCATCCTCCTAATCACCACCACCACCACCTCTGACCTTACAGCAGTCCTTCATTACACTTACGTACATGTAACTTACATTCACCTTGGGCGTGGCAGTCAGAATATTATCAGAAAAAGCCAAATCCTGGTATATTTTCAGGAATATCCATTATTGTACTCAGTTCTTCATGTGGGATGATGTCCTGTAATAGATGCTTAACAACCAACCTTTGCAAAACAATTTAATGCAGTTTTTTTGTGATAAATAATGCCAAGCAGCAACAAATCTGCTCACCTGAAGAATGTTATATCTGATCACTTACCTCAGATCAAGGATAGAAAGTGATCTTCCATCAACTGATACCCTACATTTGACTGTAACAACATTTATTATGCGCAGGTCCAGAGACGGTACATGACTTACATAATTAGGAGGAAAAAAACAGTGTTGACATTCTTCAGGAAAGATGTTTGAGATGTATAGGTCACTGGTCAAACATTAGCGCTATTTTTCTACCTGCTCTATCCATAAGTTAAAATGCGGTTTACATATCAGCAGCTGTTACTTGATGTGTAGATATTGCTAGGTATACCATGAATGACAAGGTGAAGGCAACCAATCACGAATGGCGTTCTGAAGTCGTCGTCTCCCCCTGGTTTGATGTATAAATACCTTCAATACAATATACTTCAAAATTAGGTTTCATTGTAATTCACCAAAAACATTTTCTACAAAAATTGATGGATAAGAGGTTTAGGTACTCGACAACAAGGGCTATAGCACTTTTACAAATGTTAAGATTGTTGATCATGTTGTTGCACCGGGTAACTACAATAGTACCACAGCTTTAATTTCTGCAAGTTCAAGGAGCAGCAGTAACATTTATAATGTAAATTCATCAAAACTTTTACCCATCTTCTACAACTGTGTTGCAATTTTGCGATATATTACTCGTCTACACTTCAATCAGCGGCTTAGTCTGCATTTTAACTAGAGATGGGACGAACCCCAATTTTACCTAATCGAATCCGAATACCGAATCTTAAATAAAAGTGCCGAATTCCAAACACAAATCGAATCTTCTGAATCTCAAACCCAAGTAATCTGTCGACTCCTGTACATCTATTTAAAAAGAATTACTACTCTGTCACAACCAGTGGTGAAGATAAAGCCTTCTGCGATAGATATCAAATGACAGTATTACAGTAAGATTTAAGAAATTGAATTTTCATTTAGATTTTTATTTTAAAACTGGATTTTTTAATACTCCACCCTCCGCTTAAAAGAAATTTGTAGGCTATGAAACATTTAGAGATATATGTTGCTTAGATGCTCTGAAAGATGATACTTTTTTCACTCTATTACAAACTGTTTCACTTTGATGAAATAAATAATTGCATTATGAAGTACTAGAAAGGAAAGGATTACGTATCCCCCCTCCTCTCCCCTTTTTTCAAAGGGGAAGAATGAAAAATTAAACCTGAAAAGATGAGTAGATATTTTGGAAGTTGGAAAAATAGATTCTTAAAATATAGGACGTGTAAATGTTAAATAATTTTATAGTGACATACCGGGCATTCCATAAGTCACAGAGAAGACACAGAGAAATTCACGTTTATTCGATGTGTGTGTACTTGTTATTGCCACGGCTCCGGAGGTGAAGCATGGGTGATTTTGTAGCTTTATTTATTCTTTCAAAATTTTGAGATCACATAACTTGTATGCACAGAATTTATATTCATAGAAGATTTAAAAATCAGTACTAGAAGTCAGATGTTGAGCTTCATTTCTGTTTCCGTTCAGCATAAGAATAATACAAATGTAAACATTAACGTGATACACACATACTCCCATGTTCCCCCCCAGGGGACCCACAGCTCTTTTGTGGGTACGTGTGTGGCGCGCATGGGGCCTCGAGCCGAAGCAGCCTTTCTTCTACCCCAGGCTGCTTCACTTTCCCTCCCAGTTTATGCCCTCGCCCGGAGACGGGCGTCTTTTGCGTGTTACGGTGGTTTCTTGTGTTAGTTTCTCTCATTCCTTGGTTTCTTCCTTTCCAAACCTTTGCTTCTGTCTCTCTCTCCTTATACTCTCCTAGCCTTCCTCTCCTCCTCATTAGTCTCCGCTTCGGCGTATGAGACACTTCTTTCTCTTCATTTCCTAACCTCTTCTTCTTTCCTTCCTGTGCGTGTCTGAAGGCCAACCCACGCATTATCATTCATAGCAGGTGATGGGGTAACGCGTAATTCCCCGCCTCGGGTAGACAAGTAGGGCACGTACGTACCACCTGGTAAAGGCCAGGTCCGGGGAGTGGTGATTACCCGAGCTGGTACCTTCCGAACATGCCGATTGGTCCCTTCGTCAGTTCTCGGGAGGTGTGAACAATCACCTAAGACGGGAAAGCCCTCGGAGAGGGCCCCCACTAGGAAGGAGCGCGCCATCGGAGACGCCGGTAATCAGGGGGACACTTCCGCAATGACTTCCTTCTCTTCTTTAGTGACGTTGACCCAGAAAAGAAAGATAGATTCACCTCAGCAAAAAAAGACTCTGCCTAATCTACCAAAATTTCTTGTTGTGTCTCGCACAGACGGTAAAGATTTCACGTCTGTAAATCCTTTCGTCATCCAGAAAGGTGTTGATGCAATTGCTGGCTCTGTTAAAACCTGTTCACGTCAGCGCAATGGCACATTGTTGCTGGAAGCGGACAGTGCATTCAAAGCCCAAAGGCTAATCCGGACTACATTGTTACACACGTTTCCAGTCAAGGTAGAAGCGCACCGCACACTCAACTCTTCACGGGGATAGTTTTTATGAGATCCCTTGACGGGTTGTCTGATGAGGACATCCAATCGTACATGTCCGATCAGGGTGTGACAGCCGTCCACAGGGTGATGAAAAAGGTCGATAACCAGCTGACACCGACTCGTACTGTGTTTTTGACGTTCGACAAAGTTGACCTCCCGTCGAAGGTCAAAGCAGGGTATGAAGTCATCTCCGTCCGACCTTATGTACCTAACCCAACGCGCTGTTTTCAGTGCCACAGGTACAACCATACGCGTGAACATTGCCCAAATGCAGCAAAGTGTGTCACTTGTGGTAGGGACGCCCATGAGGGGGATTGCCCACCTCCGTCCCCTCACTGCCTAAACTGCAACGGTGACCATGCGGCTTCCTCTCGCGACTGCCCTGTATACAAGGATGAGAAGGTAATCCAGCAAATTCGGGTTACGGAGAAGGTATCGACATCTGCCGCTCGAAAGTTGTTGGCGAGTCGAAAGCCCACTGTCCTCCCAGCGGGCACATACAGTAAGGTCCTCACCTCAACTCGACCTACTAAGGATTCCAGTACCCAGACTTGTGATTTCACTTTCGCTGACACAGTTGTGCGATCCGCCAGCCCGAAGATTGCCCGTTCCACGTCCCTGCTTCCTCCTGCTGCTCCTAAAGTACAGTCTTAGTCAACCTCTAGTAAACCGCGGGCACCTAAACAAGATACCCGGACTTTGAAAAAGGAACCCGTCCATGAGGATTTTCTTCGTTCTCAGGTTTCCCAACCGCCGACTGCCTCTTCTCACCGTCACTCTTCAAGAAGAGCCAACAAGAAAGAGTTCCTGTCCTTCCCCGCCGAGGCGTAACCCATCCGTCACGCCGTCCAACAGTTGCCGGCCTCGGCCGTTTTCTGTTTCATCGGGACGCTCCGTCTGCCGGCCACATGGCCCTTTACCGGCGGTGGAAACTGCCCCTCCTGATCAACTCAGGGAGGTGACAGGCGCGTCGGTCGAACCTATAGACCACGACCCTTTGCCCCTAGACAGAGACAGCAGTGCTCCCTCGAAATCCGGTCCTCAGCGGCCATTGAGGTGACCCCGCTTGCTAGTTGGTTTTTATCCTTATTTCTTATCTCATTTTTTATCGTGGCGCTCCTTCAATGGAATGTTCGTGGCATTCGTTCCAATCAGGAGGAGTTAAAACTACTACTTAGGTTGCACTGCCCGCTTCTAGTCTGTCTCCAAGAAACTAAGTTGCGTCCAAGTGATCGTGCAGACTTTCCACACTACACCTATGTGCGGTTCGACCTGCCATTTTGTGGAAGGTATCCCAGCCCATAGAGGGGTTCTGATGCTCCTTCGAGGCGACGTCTATTTCAATCCCATTTCATTGCATACTCACCTACAGGCAGTTGCCGTCCGCATCACTTTATCCACATTTACCTTTTCCCTCTGTAATATCTATTCGCCATCGTCATCTGCCCTTACTAGGGCAGATGTGCTACACCTTGTTGACCAGCTCCCTTCACTTTTCGTGTTGGTAGGCGACTTTAATGCCCACCACCCCCTATAGGGCTCTCTTGCACCTTGTCCGAGAGGCTCCCTTTTGGTGGACCTTCTCCAACACCTCGATCTTGTCTGCCTCAACACCGGTGCACCGACCTTCCTTTCAGACACAACACACACTTATTTCCATATAGACCTCGCAATATGCACTCCTCAGCTTGCCGGTTGGTTTGAGTGGTATGCACTTTCCGACACGTACTCAAGTGACAGTTTCCCTTGTATCATCCACTTCCTGCATCATTCCCCATCTCCTCGTCCCACCAGTTGGAACCTTTCTAAACATATGAGAGCGCAATGTCGTTGTATCATAAAAGACAGCAAGAAAGCTTGCTGGACTGCTTTTACTAGTTCTTTTAACCATTTTACTCCCTCCACGGTTGTTTGGGGTGGCCTACGCCGTTTATCCTTCATCAAGGTCCACTCTCCGATTCCTGGCCTGACCGTGGAGAACGCAGTCCTCGTGGACCCCGCTGATTTTTCCAACGCATTGGGCCGTTTCTTTGCGGAGGTTTCGAGCTCTGCCCATTACCACCCTGCCTTTCTCCCTCGCAAACATGTAGAGGCGGCACAGCCGCCTTCTTTCCACTCTTTTAATCGTGAAAATTATAATGTCGCCTTCACCCTGCAGGAGCTAGACTGTGCTCTCGCCCTGTCCCAATCTTCTGTTCCCGAACCCGATTCAATCCATATTGAGATGCTGAAGAACCCCCCTCCTGCGGGCAAGTGTTTTCTTCTTAGTACCTACAATCGCATATGGACTGAAGGTCATGTTCCCACAAGTTGGCGTGAAGCCATTGTTGTCCCCATCCCCAAACCAGGGAAGGACAAACATCTTTCTTCCAGTTATCGTCCCATTTCTCAGACGAGCTGTGTCTGTAAGATGATGGAACGCATGGTTAACGCTCGGTTGGTCTGGCTCCTCGAATCTCGCCGCCTCCTAACAAATGTCCAATGCGGTTTTCGTCGACACCGCTCTGCTGCTGATCACCTCTTTACGTTGTCGATCTTCATTATGAATAACTTTCTAAAGAAGCGTCAAACAGTACCAGTGTTCTTCGACTTGGAGAAGGCATACGATACCTGTTGGAGAGCGGGCATTCTCCGCACATTGCACACATGGGGCCTTCGGGGCCGCCTCCCTCTTTTCATTCAATCGTTTTTGGTGGATCGCAAGTTCTGGGTACGGATGGGCTCTGTTTTGTCAGATACCTTTTGCCAGGAAAATGGGGTACCACAGGGCTCCGTCTTGAGTGTGGCTCTCTTTGCCATTGCAATCAATCCGATCGTAGATTGCCTTTCACCCGACGTTTCCGGATCCCTTTTTGTAGACAACTTCGCAATTTATTGCAGCGCCCAGCGGACATGTCTCTTGGAGCGATGTCTTCAACGCTGTCTTGACCGTCTATATTCCTGGAGCATCGCAAATGGCTTCAGATTCTCCACTGAGAAAACTGTGTGTGTATAAACTTCTGGAGATACAAGGAATTTCTTCCACCTCCTCTACATCTCGGCCCTGTTGCTCTCCCTTTCGTGGAGACTACGAAATTCTTGGGGCTAATGTTGGATCGGAAACTTTGCTGGTCCACACACTTGTCCTACCTGGCTGCCCGTTGAGCCCGATCCCTTAATGTCCTTCGTGTCCACAGTGGCACGTCATCGGGAGTGGATCGTACCGTCCTGCTTCACCTTTACCAGGCCATTGTTCAGTCGAAGCTCGACTCCGGAAGCCTTGTATACTCTTCTGCACGGCCGTCGATTCTCTGCCGTCTCAACTCTATTCACCATCGGGGATTACGTCTGGTGACCGGTGCATTTTATACCAGCCCTGTTGAAAGTCTGTATGCCGAGGCTGCTGTATTACCCTTGACCACTCGACGTGACATACTCTTGTGTCGGTACACATGCCGCCTGCGGTCGATGCCCAACCATCCATCTTAACGATTATTTTTTGACGACTCACTCGATCGCCAATATGAGTTGTCTGCGATTGCCTTGCTTCCACCTGGATTTCGGTTTCG
Source organism: Locusta migratoria (assembly GCA_026315105.1). NCBI lineage: Eukaryota > Metazoa > Arthropoda > Insecta > Orthoptera > Acrididae > Locusta > Locusta migratoria. The sequence continues at coordinate 12,246,450 of CM048750.1, forward strand.
CCGCCTGCTACAGCGGCTTGATTTTACCCTTCCTTCCACCTTTAGGTTGAGCGACAGCCCATTGCCACCGTGGCATCAGGCCCAGGTTCACACTCGGCTTGAACTTAGTTAGCTCCCCAAGGAGAGCACTCCGGATTTGGTATACCGTTCGAGGCTTGTCGAACTCTGTTCGTGGTTCAATAATGCCATATTTATTTACACTGATGGTTCCAAGAGCACTGCCGGTGTCGGATCTGCCTTCGTCGTTAGGGACAACCGTTTCCAATACAAACTCCCTGACCGGTGCTCGAATTTCACGGCTGAGCTTTTTGCTCTCCACCAGGCAGTTTTGTATACCTGCCGCCACCGCCAACCCTTCTATGCCATATGTTTGAACTCTGTTAGTGCCCTGCAGAGTCTTAAGGACCCTTTCTCGAACCATCCTTTCGTCGGTGTGCACAGGAATGAGGCTGCCGACATAGCAGCCAAGGCCACAGCTCTTTTGTCTCGCATGGCTACCTTTTACATCCCATCAGACGATGTTCAATGGGCTCTTCGCTGGAGTATCGTGTCGTCATGGCACAGTGCGTGGCTTTCACTGTACGACAATAAATTGCGAACTGTAAAACCGATCCAGACCGCTTGGAGTACCTCCTCACGCCCCTCTCTGCGGGAGGAGGTCATCCTGGCCCGGTTGCGGATCAGTCACTGCCGTTTCAGCCACCGTCATTTGCTAACCGCCGATCCTGCACTGCTGTGCTCCTGTGGTGAATTGCTGACAGTGCGACACGTTTTATTGTCTTGTGTAAATTTTAATCATCTCCGTGTAGCCCTTCACTTTCCGTCTACTCTGGAGGAAATTTTAGCTGATGACACACGAGCAGCTGCTCGAGTTTTGCGTTTTATCAACTTGGCCCACTTATCGAAGGATATTTAACCCTTTTAATTGTCTTTTATCTTTTGTTTTTAGCCTCTTCTTGATGTTCTGACAGTCACCAACCTTTTTTTGAGATCTAGCGAATCTATGCTCGTGTCTGGGTGCTAATGACCGTAGAAGTTCTGCACCCTAAAACCACAAACAAACACACTCCCATGTTCGTTGTGGTCTTTTGGCTTTGTTAGGCGGACGGAATTTAGCTGTGGTAACAGCTAACATGGGAGATTACATGGCGTAATATTTACATTTGTATTATCCTAGAGTTTTAAATCTCATTATTTCATTATTATTCTTATGGCGAAGAAAGTGTGGAATTTCCGAATCACGATTCATAGGAACAATCCCTTGCCCCCCTAAGAAAAACGCATAACTTGTAGCAGTGGTTGTAGCATCAGACATATTGACGCAACACAAGCTTGCCAGTCAGCTTTATGTAGTAGCTTTTAGATCATACTTCAAATATATGGCAAACTAAATGCGAAAATATGAAACAATTTTATTAGGCTTATAATACAAGTTTTACAAAACTTTTATAATAGCGATTAGATACAGGTACGGTAATTCTGAATCACAATCACTTGATTCCTGTTATTTAGTTCCTATGTAGAACAGAGCATCATCTCTCGTACAGTGTAGTCCATTCAATATCAAACATTTTTAAATGCCTACTATGCAATCTGATGGCACACTTGCATGTTTTACACGACCCGTTTGTGTCAGTTGCTTGTCAGTTTTTGAAAGGCAGTCAGTGTACATGTGTTTGAGCTTGACTTTAAATGATTTATTGAAACAGAAGTCAACTGGTTGATGAATTAACGTCATTCTGCATGGATGGCGTACAATTAGAACTTCTTTTCCCCACTTAATAAATAACTTTCTTTTTGAAATTCTAGTGCTTCATTACAGTTCACATACCCCGGGTCTTTACAAAATTCGACTAAACAATAAGTGAAATCAGAATGAGGCAACTCGTGGAAGAATCGTAAAGCCTTAGGTTTTGTAGGTATTTGTTGCTACTAATATTTCACAGGCTGCTACATCTTATATTTGCACTTGCTAAGCAAGTCTGTGTACCACTGCTTATATCAGATGGGAAAAAGTTACTTGAGGCGGCTTCTAGTGCCATTTTTCAGAACTTCTTTCGGCTTGTACTCGATTTAAATCACAGGCAGTTTTTGGACCCAAAAAAATGGAAAAAATGGGGCTCAGATTTGGATAAATACCCTAGATTGTTTTCACAATAGCCACTCAACTGTAAATTTCGTAGGGGTTTCACTTAAATTCAAAGTAAGATTGTTTTGATTTATGACATCACATCCTTCAGTGGATCTATGGAAAATAAACCAAATAACGCAGACGGAAATGCACTGTTATGCAAAGTAAAGTACAACATTCGTAACTGAAGGTTTCCATATACCACTTTGGATTTGGGATTCGGTAGTATTCGGCCATTATGCATCGAATCCGAAGCCAGTGTGCTAGATTCGGCGAATAATGGATTCGGTTGAACCACTTGGACACAACCCTAATTTTAACTGACCTGTCTTCAGGACTAAACACTTCAGAACTCTTGAAGTTATCCAGGCATTTGTGTTGTACAAGGTAATGTTTATTTTTAAAAACCCTTTACCTTCAAATTTCCCTATTATATGTAGGGGTAACTTCAGTCATAACAATAGTTTTTGCAAGAAGTAAATTGTAAAATGTCACTTATACAAGGCCACATTTTTAACACAGATATTAGTCATAATGTTTCCTCCAGTGGTTATCAGTTTCAGTATCCACAGCTCCACTGTCTGCACTTCAACTCTGAAATTAAAGATTATTAATGATTCAAAAGTACTGAATTACAACAGCATGCCACCCCCCCCCCCCACCTCAAAAAATTGTCCAATCTCCTAGTTTCCCACCTCTGGAAAGGCAATACACTCCCTCAACAACCTCTCCTACAAACCTCAACCTCTTATTGCACAGAAACCTAGTCTCCCACTTCCAGCTCTACTCCCCCCCCCCATTTTCAATATGCTAATCCACACAATCCGGAGCCACAACATCCCAATTCAGTAGGCAACCTCTCTTTTAAACCTTTCCCAGTCTGAAGCCTCTGTCCTTTCCAATGGCCTCACATTTAGCCCTACTCCCAAATTCAACCAAACAGCCCTAGTCAAAGATATACTTTCCTATACTCAAAGTCTTTGCTGGAGGTATCACTTTGCGACTAAGAAAAATAATCCTAATCCTACACCTAATGATCCAACTTCCCAAGACACCATCAAAATTGAACCTTGCCTGGAACAGTTACATCAGAATGAGACCCACCTCCACTTCCTCAAAATCACCCTCTTCAAACCTTCCAGGAATTTCTCACTTCCAGCCTTGCCTCTCAATCTTTCCTGAAAAACCTTCAGCTCGGGCTGCCTTACTTTCAATCACAGAGCGCGCTCCCAACTCCATCACTAAGCTGCATCTCGTTCCTCCCATCTAATACATACACACATACTCTGGAAGGCTGTGTTGTATCCATCCCCACCGCTATGATGTTACCTTCCTATTCCCCTCTCCTACCTCCACACCACAGAGCACGATTCAAAGTGCAACAGCCCCAGCTGACAGTTGTGCCTGTGTGAATGTTCCTAAATCTAAAGAAGGCCATGGCTGATAGCTGAAAGTGTTGTATGTTTGTCTTCTTTTTGTGCCGGTTGCAGTGACATGAAAACTTTTTAATGTAACATGTTTTTCAAACTGACAAAAAGTGAAAGCACCTGACACATTGAAATGTCCCTAAGTCCGTGCTTAATTTGGAGAATACCTACAACATTTGTAGGTAGGGGTCAAAGCATTTAATTCTGTGATATTCAAATGTATAATATTTTGGAAGGGAAATTGTATTTTAAAGATGAGGTGTTAAGATGAGCGGAAGGGTACAATTTTGGGAGCAGGTAGAGCACGCTATCGAACCCTTGGGAAGGGACTCGTAACTTGGATGTGGTGGTGAGAGGTTGTGACTGGGCGGTCTGAAGCCACGTTACAAACTTGGGATTTGAAGTGATAGGCATGTGTGGACTTAAAATTTACAGGACTGTGACTGCAGGTCAGGTGCAAAAGATTACATAAGTTTCCTAAGCTATTGGCTGTTATGGCCTCCTTCAAAAAGAGAATTTTTTTTTTAAGATCGTAACGGCCGAAAGCTATGCAAACTTATATGTGTGCCTTTTTGCAGTTCAAGATGTCTGTGGTGAGTAGCAACCTATCCTCTCCAAAATATTTTTGAAACCTTCCTGAAATTCCTGCAGGAAGGTACATTATTTATGTCTATATAAATCAACAAACTCAGCCCTTTGAGTTTCTCAGTTTAAGCAGTCACAACATTATTCTTGGAAGGGACTTCCTAAAGCTTCTTCTAGATTGTGGTTGCTCAGATATAATATTAGGCATTCTATTGTGTGGAGGCTGTGTGTGAAGGATAAAGTGGTTATTCCTGTGGCCAGTGCTTCAAAGGAAACTCGTTTGTCATGCAACACATCACCCCAAGGAACTCACAGTAGAATGTAATGCAGGCTTACCTCTGGAGATAGATTTATTAATTCCAGCCTCTTTCTCATTCAAGAATGAGCAGAGAGCCACACTGTCCATTGCAAGCACTCAGCCTTAACTGACAGGCAGTTGAGTCACAGCTGTCTCTCGTGACACACTTGTAGGCAAGATTAGTGCTGCAACTATGAGCCAAGATCTTCATGCCGACTGGCACAAGACTTAACAGTGGACCAACAGGGGAAGCTACTCAGTTTTTCCAAGTGTTTCAGTGAACAGGTCAAAAGCAAGTAAGGCCAGATGAAGGTTCAACGCTTAGCCACAGAACATATCGTGTCAGCAACTGCTCTTCAAATTATTCATGAAGAGGAAATTATGGAAGGAAACTTTCCTGGTGGGATAAACAAATATTAAAAAAATAGAAAATGGATGACTTACCCAAAGGACAGGCTCGAAGACAGACAGACAAAATCACATACAAGCTTTCGCAACCGTTGGTCGCTTCTTCAGGAAAAGAGGAAGAAAGGGAAGGATATGGGTTTTAAGGAAGTGGAAAAGGAGTCATTCCAATCCCAGGAGTGGAAGGACTTACCTTAGGGGGAAAAAAAGGAAGGTAAACAAATACACACATACATATCCAAACGCAAACACACCTAGACAGACATTTGTAAAAAGCTAAATGTGTCTAGATTGGAACGACTCCTTTTCCACTTCCTTAAAACCCATATCCTTCCCTTTCTCCTCTCTTCCTGAAGAAGCGACCAACAGTTGAGAAAGCTTGTTTGTGGGTGATTTTATTTGTGTCTATCGACGAGCCTGTCCTTGGGTAAGTCACCAGTTTTCTATTTTTTATATTTGTTTATTCATGAAGAGGTATAAAAATGAAGGATTACATAATTCATTCATCCATCTCGTAGCCCTTGGTTGTCACCAGTAGTTCTAGTGATTAAGGATGGTAGTTGGCAGTTCTGTGTCAACTACGGGAAGCTTAATAAGATAACCCTCTTCTATGATATACTTTGCATATCTTTAGGGCACAATCTGCTTTGATGCCTATATATGAGGAAGATGTAACAACTGTACAATTTTTTTTTTTTTTACAATAAATCTTATTTGCCTAATGTTATATACATACCTTAACACGAATTATCTACAAGAGAATGGAAAAGCTGGTAGAAGCTGACCTCGGGGAAGATCAGTTTGGATTCAGGAGGAACATAGGAACCCGGGAGGCAATACTCACTTTACGACTTATCTTGGAAGATTAAGGAAAGGCAAACCTACATTTTTAGCTTTTGTAGATTTGGAGAAAGCATTTGACAATGTTGACTGGGATAGGAGAGTTATTTACAACTTGTACAAAAGCCAGACCGCTGTTATTAGACTCGAAGGGCATGAAAGGGAAGCATCAGTTGGGAAGGGAGTAAAACAGGGTTGTAGCCTTTCTCCAATGTTATTCAATTTGTACATCGAGCAGACGATGAAGGAAAGCAAGGAAAAATTTGGAACAGGGATTAAAGTTCAGGGGGAAGAAATAAAAACATTGCACTTTGCTGATGACATTGTAATTCTGTCAGAGACAGCAAAGGACCTGGAAGAGCAGTTGAATGGACAGCGTGTTGAAGAGAGCGTATAAGATGAACATTAACAAGAGCAAAACAAAAATAATGGAATGCGGTCTTAGAAAATCAGGCGATGCTGAAGAAATTAGATTAGGTAACGAAACAATGAAGGTGGTAGACGAGTTTTGTTACTTGGGTAGTAGAATAACGTATGACGGTCGCAGTACAGAGGATATAAAATTCAGAATGGCAATGGGAAGAAAAGCATTTTTGAAAAAGAGAAATTTGCTAACATCGAATATTAATTTAAGGGTAAGGAAGTCTTTTCTGAAGGCATTTGTGTGGAGTGTTGCCTTGTACGGAAGTGAAACATGGATGATAAACAGTACGGACAGGAAGAGAATAGAGGCTTGTGAAATGTGGTGCTACAGAAGAATGCTGAAGATTAGGTGGGTAGATCACATAACTAATGAAGAGGTACTGAACAGAATTGGTGAGAAACGGAATTTTTGGCATACCCAGACTAAAAGAAGGGATCGCTTGGTAGGACACATTCTTAGACATCGGGAAATCGTAAATTTAGCATTGGAGGGAAGTGTGTGGGGTAAAAATCGCAGAGGGAGACCAAGAGACGCGTATAGTAAGCAGATTCAAGTGGATGTGGGTTGCCGTTCTTATGAGGAGATGAAAAGGCTTGCTAAGGATAGAGTAGGGTGGAGAGCTGCATCAAACCAGTCTCTGGACTGAAGACCATAACCATAACAACAACAACAACATATACATCAAATAACAAGCTTGTTGATGTTTATGGAGAGTGCTTAGTTTAAAATACTTGCTTGTTTCATCTTAAATTTTAAAAATACATGCCACTAATGCGCCAGTATGCTAGGAGACATTTTCAAATTTACAAACATACTTCAGAGACGCTGTTTAAGAGGCACTGTGAGAAGTAACTAGATGGCAGTGCAGAGTTAATACAGCAGCTTCTAATTATATGGCGTTCCCAAGTTCTGTACTTATTGGTACGACGACGATCCATCCTCAACTTAGATTGATAGTTTCCATTTTTATATAATTGTTGGTACGTATTACATATATAAATGTCACTTATTTTTCCATACTGTTCAAATTTGGCTGTAAATATTTACACTAAATCTGTAAGGGATGTATTTAAAAACCTTATTTCAGCTTTACCTGGAGTGGTATGTTGTATAGATTAGCCTACAAAGAAATCCAGTGAAACAGCAGCAAGAAAATTATGAAGATAATGGACTTTCTTGATTGTTGTCATTCAGCGCCAATAGATTGCAGCACATGTTTAAGTTGATCGAGAAGTGTGCATTAAGTCGGCACTAGGTTAATAGCTGATACGTTTAATTGAATTGTTTTGGCGATTTGCTGGGTCTGGTTATTTGTAATAGTGTGTACAATGGTTTGATATTAATAATTATTAGTCATGTCATATCTCTGCACAGTAATTGTGCGTTAAATTTGTACTTGCATGACTGTGGGGGTTAGGTGTAGCCTATGTAGCTTCATCTTCGACTGGGTGTTGTATAGTGCGTCATTGGCCTCCCTCTATTACTGCTTTTCATACAGTTTTGAATGGGAAAGTTTTTATTCACATTAATTGTATGCAGGTTTATCAGAAAATCAAATTCATTCTATAGTACAAGATTCAGATTTGAGTGGTATTTTGTCAGATGAAGACGACAAGTTTGTTTCTTCCCTTCAAATAGTCAGCAGGCAGACAACACATCTAATGATCTGCATGCCGAAGAAGTTCCCAAAGAGCATAAGCGTTCACACAGTGTCACAAAAGGTGAGAGACCACTGCTTTTTCAGGTATGAAATTTCGTTCAGAAGTTTCATGCACCAAAAATTACAGTGCTGTTAAGGTCAGTGACAAAGAAGTACAATCTGGGTTACTTATTTCATGAATAATTTCTATTTTCCTACTAAAATATCTTTTTAATTCTAGAGTTCTTCACCAACCGAAAGTCCTGCTAAATATTTCTGTGAATACTTAGGAGAAAAGTTTTTTGAGGAGGCAGTGAAATATACAAATATGTATAGTGTTGCAAAGACAGGGAAATCTTTTGGGACATTAGCTCATGAACTTTGTGTTACAAAAGAAATAAAATTTGTTTGATTAAGTTTTGCAATCTATGTAGGAATGTTTGTAACTGTGCGTTGCACTGTTGATAGTGCCAGAGCAAGAAGGCGATTCCTTAGAAACCACTATGACTAATACCAATTCTGAGTGGAGGCACGTTCCAGTGTGTCGAGATTTATCTACGCGGACAATTTCCAACTTCTAATAGTGGAAATAAGTGGATTGTTTGTACTAATTAACCTAATATGCCATTACAAAAAGTTGAGGCACATGAAGTAACCAAATTCAATTTGGAAGACATTGTATACAAACAGGGAGCTTCCATGTCTATAATTACCGATTTAGAGAAAGTATTTCAATTGATACTTGTGGCAAAGATAAGTCAGTTAAAAATTACACATGTATGATGACTGCCTACAATCCTTACACAACAAGTTCGCTGAATGTCTTAACAGGTCTTGACGACATACTCTCCATGTATGTGGACATAGAGCAGAGCAACAGGAATGAGGCATTACCTTTCATAACATTCTCCCACAACACCGCCAAACAAGAAGCCACCAGATTTACACCATTCTTCTTGGTGAATGGTCGTAAAGCAACAATGGATACACACCAGTTCAAGCTGACGATGTGGACAATCAATTATTAAACTGTGCTGAGGAGGCTCAGCAGATATTTTGTCTCTGTACACTACAGGCTCTGGATAATAACTATCATAGGTATGGCGTGAACCATTGCTCTGTTTTGTCCAGCTTGGTGACCTCATCTGGATCTTCACTCTCATTTGGAAGATTAGATTGAGAAGTTACTCTGACATTACATTGGGCCATATAAGGTCCAAAGACAGATAACAGACGTTACTTATGAAGTTGCAGATTGAAATCCTACGATGAGACGATAGAAGGTTAAGGACACAGTAAACGTCCAGTGAATGAATCCCTACAAACATCTCACAGCTCTAGATAAATTCGATGTTACAAGATGACTCAACTAGTGATAATGTCGACAAGTTTAATAGGATCCAGTGGAAACAAGCACCAGCCACTGGGAGCTGCAGTATACAGGGCCAACAACTGTAAAAATACGCTAACATCAAGACACTGTTCCCATTAGGACGTAGCAGTGTTGCAAAGGAAGTGCTACAAGATAGCGACAGTGTGGTGCAATGTATAAATTGGACTCTGAAACAAAGGGTCCCGTGTTTGAGATCCACCCCATTTTTATATTTTAATTTGGATATACAGTGCTAGTACCTTCCAGATGTATTGAGAAATAATGTTCCAGAAGTCAGTCAGTATACCTATGACTGGAATCAGTCCCTTCTGTGCTCTTATACGTTTGTGACAAGTGTAACCATCGCTGAGTTTAAATCGGTGTTTGTTAATCAACCAGCTATATCCTACAACATCATTATGTGATATCAGTTTAATAAAGTCTATTTAACTCAGGTACATTGTAACATATGTGATTTCAGCAAATTAAAGTATAATGCTGCAATAAAATGCAGCAACAAAGTGGGAGGTAGATTTAACAATGTGACAAGAACTTTGTAAAAGTTTAACTTGAGACACTTTCCATGTGATGAAAAGGAAGTCTTGATGTGTTTTCAAGAGAGAAATTTATTCAACTTTAGTGCAGCTTTTAATCATATGTTGCACCTAGGGTGGATTTAAAGGAGGTCCAATGTACTTGATTAAGTTACGTATTTTGGTTGTGGGATGCATCCCTGCGTAATTTTCTGTCTTGTGAGGAGCAGCCAAGACCGTTGTGTAAACCTCCAAGAGAGATCTTCACAGAACAAAAAGCTGGACACTGGTTCTGCTGTTATGCCTGGCCACACTCGCTGATGAAAAGGCAATTCTGTGTAGCACCTATTAATCACACTGAAGACAACTGGAATGCAAAATTCTATGCAGTGTATGAGTGCAAAAATAAGCTAATAAAAACTCATCAGCAAAAAAGTGGAAAATTATGTCTTTAGTACTTTCAAATTTTTGAGGGACTACACATGGCACTCAGTAAACACCAATAAAGCATTTTATATACCTGGGGACAAAGGTGAACTTACAGGCAATTTAAGAATATACCCAAAAATAAGCACTCTTAAATGTTTGTATGTCCTGTGTGTGTTCATAAACCACTCATTGGATTGCAATGAAACTTTGGTGAACGGTTCACTGTACACCCACGAAGGTTTCTAACCCAAAAACAAAAAGGCACAACACATAGCTCAGGATATATGACGTCATAAATAATGAGAGGCTACCGCGTTAGACCAAACGAGGTGGTGCAGTGGTTATGCACTGGACTCGCATTCAGGACGACGGTGGTTCATATCCACATCCAGATTTTGTTTTTCTGTGATTTCCCTAAATCACTACAGGTAAATGCCGGGATGGTTCCTTTCAAAGGGCACAGCCGATTTCCTTACCCAAAACTCTGAGCGTCAGCTCTGTCTCTAATGACCAAGCTGTCGACGGGACATTATAACCCTAATATTCCTCCTCCACAGTGTTATAATACCCAGATTTATGCTTCAATTATTGGAAAATGGAAGTAGTTAGGGTTGTGCAACAAAGCTTGCACGAAATTTCGGACGTTTATGAAGTGTTTTTAAACTGAGCACCCCCCGCCCCAAAATGGAAAGGAGTCTACCGCTCACAACAGTTTCGCCATAGATGCTGTAAAACTGTCACATCAAGCATGACCTATCAAATAAAGTTAGTGTTACAGATTTGCATGATACTATTGATTTTTGTCTGCGCATCTCTCTTAATTCTCTTGCATCCAAAATTAAGTAATCCATTTTCTGAATCTTATCTTACATCTTATAAAATAGGCTGAATGTGTGTTCCACATCATCTAAACTACTGGACCGATTTCAATCAAACTTTGTACACATGTTCCTTAATTTCAGGTAACAATCGCTGTCATGGTAAGAATCACATACGTAAGGAGATATGACATCATGAACAATGAGATGTGCGAAAAACTGCTGTGTCAAATGACGATGCTGCACATTTTCCCTAAACCACTGGACTGATTTCAACCAAATTTGGTACAGATATTCCTTATGTGAGGTAACAATTGCTGTAGGAGTACGAACCACATACGGTTCAGGAGATAAGACATCATAAACAATAAGAGTTTCAAGAAACTGCCACATAATGCGACGAGACTTTACGAATACACTATATGAGAAAGTACTTAGCGACTTTTAACAAACTTTAAACATAATTTCAAACCTATATTAAACTTTTTCTCACTGACAAAGATAGCAAAATGATGAAAGAAAATAAGTTTCTTGCTTACTGCTTTTCTGCTGTTTATGGAGTAAAACTACGGCATTCAGTATGACGTTACAATTTATAATTTGTACACTACAAATTGTAGCTGCAGGAAATTTTAGTCAGTATACAAATATAAGGATGAATGAACCTTTGAAATTGTATCACAGTATGAACATATAAAGAGTAATGTTCATGGAAGACCTCCCAACAAGCAACATGTTTTAATCTATTACTTCTTTACTACTGACCGCATTCGACACAGATTTTCCCGACATACAGCACTTATACAAATCAATATATTCCTGGAAAATTTTACAATTGTACAACATCTATAGTAATAATAAATCTGTAAATGTACACCTGTCGCTGTTCGCCACAATTTTCAAAACTACTGAACGAATTTTCATGTGATTTTCAAAGGAAACATAAGCTAAGATTGGTTCAGGATCTAGGCATGATTTCATCAAAATAGAATCACTAAGTATTTTCACAGACCGTCGTGACTGTTTGTTCATCTATTAGCAACCACTTCTCCAAAACTACTTCACGAATTCACATGGGGTTTTCAAAGGTCACTTCAGCGTACAACATATAGACTTCGTTTAATAAAAATCGCATCACGAAAAGATCATCATCACAATTTAACTCTTATCTCCAAAAAAAATAGACGAATTTTCAGGGGGTTTTTCCACAGGAAACGTGAGGGGTATCTTCCGATTACAGAAACACTTCATTTCATGAAATTGGGTGAGAAAAAGTAAGATATCAGAATTTAAACATTTCTCTGAAAGCAATTGCATGTGTATTTGCAGAGAGTAATCTTCAAAAGTACTAAATGAACAGTCATGGGGGTATCATAGATAAATAGAAAATATCCTGGGGCAACATATAGGCATGATTTCATCAAAATCAGATCACGGAAAAAAAGATACTAAGCAATCTCAAGTGTTTTCAGTAACTGTCTGTTCATCTATCAAAAACCTGATCTAAACTACTTCACGGATTTGCTAGAAGCAACTTCGTTTCATAAAAGTGGTATCAGGGAAATTGTTTTAAATGTAGGTATGCTTGAAGTATGGATTGTGTAGTGCACCAAAGAACTAATAAACACCGCTACTGCATAATGAGTTATGGGGTAGTACAACAAGGAAGTGAACTTCTGTGACAGAAATAAGCAATTTCATGTCTATGAATGCCAACAAACATTGAATGTAGTTTTACTGATTTCACTTTGTGTATTAAATACTTAACAAAATTTCTTTGCTTATTTTGGCACGTTTCACCTTTTGTATCAAAAACTTTATGAAGATACATTATTTCAGAAGACGACTTTTACTTACATTTGACATCTTGGCTAGGACAACTGAGTTTATTGACAGAGCGATCCGACAAGGATTCTATTTTTACTGACTGAGGTCCGGAACCCTAAAAATCAATGATTCACAGAGGCCCTCCTCCAACAACCATTGTGAAGCACGGGCATATAAGCTAGTCTCTACCTATATAAAAGTGAAAGGACACTCGCTCACTGACTAAACACGAAAACTCTAAAAATACTACACTTATGAAGCTGAAATTTCGCAGGAATGTCTTTTATAGGTAGAAAACATCAGCTAAGAAAATATTTTGTGATAGGTGCATGGCAGAGAATACTTCTACAGACTCACGAAATCTACAATTTCATTCTGATCTTCACAAAATTTTCTATGCTTGACCTTCAAAACAAGAGGGTGGTCAGCGTCTATTTTAAGTTTCATATGGTGCATGGAGGAGGGTACTTTGCAACATAAAAATTGATCCCTAACTACCTTGTTCGCACCATAACTTGAGAACAGCTCTACAGATTTCATTCTCAGAACAAAAGTTGTATGAAATAAACTGGAAAATTTCAGAACAAAAAAAATGTTTTTTTCAATGTGACCCTGCGTTTCTATTGCATAGAAATTTAAGTTTTGTTTCAATATTGATGAAATTTTGCACACTACCTTAAGAACAAGAGGAATGTCAGTCTGTATAAAATTTTGTCCGGTGCATGGTGGAGGGTACGTAGTAATTTTACAAGATGCATAGTTTGCTCCAATCTTCATGAATTTTTGCACACATGACCTATAAACCAAGAGGAAGATCATTGAGTACATCCATGTTTTTATGGCACATGAAAGAGGGTATCTTGCAGAAAACTTTTCCGAGCGAGGGAAAGGTGGAAACGAAAAGAGAGATGGGAGAGAGAGAGAGAGGTGTATGCAGAGAGAAGGGGGGGGGGAGGGGATGTGGACTACAAGAGTGTAGGATAAATAAGCACCCGGACAATGCCAGGTTTACAGTTAGTCACCAATAAATATGAGACCATTTTATATTTCCCATGAATGCGAGGGGGGGGGGGGGGGCTGCAAATATATCATCTACATGGGATACTCAGGAAATCACATTTAAGAGCCTGGCAGAGGGTTCATCGAACCACCGTTATACTATTTTACCCCCTATTCCATTCTCTAATAGCGCGCGGGAAGAATACCTGAATCTCTCTGTTCCGGCACTGATTTCTCGTATTTTATTCTGATGATCATTTCTACCTATGTAAGTGGGAGTCAACAATATATTTTCGCATTCGGAGGAAAATGTTGGCGATTGTAGTTTCGTAAGTAGCCCATTTGTTGTATCACGTAAGCGTAGCCAGGATATGCCCAGGCGTTTTCAATGACTGTACTTTATAATAATGTTTACTCTCAATATAGCTAAAAATGGCACTAATACTGTATAATATATTTATCATTCCAAAGGACTGTATACTATAAAGCAAATCAAAACACGAATGGTAAACAGAAAGGCAATGCATGAATATTTTAATAACTTCTGAACCATTATCAGAGAAGCACATGTTAAATTTTTGCAGTATGTGAAAGCTGTCAGTGACAAATACAACTGTATAGATACACTGACTAGACAGGAACCTTGATCCATTTAATAGGAACATCAATAAATATTGCTGATTGATGTAATATATGACATTGTAATTTAGTAGTGGCACTGGTGTATGTACTGACCAGACCGCTGTCACAGTTGTGTGTTTGAAAATAAAAGTGAAAATGTGTTGAATAATAATTCTACCAAGCATCCACTAATTATGAATATTGCAATCAGCTCATTAAGCTAACATGAGGCAGCCTTCACAACTACATTAAAAGGGGCAAAAAGGTGGAGCACAAAAGTAAAAATCAATCATTTGGGGGGGGGGGGGGGAGAACGTGAACTCCAAGCAGAGGGATAGTCTGTGTTTGTGGGTCAAGCATTTAAAGAATAGTTCAATTGATACTTTATTAACATATTTCTTTCTTTACCATGTAAATAACAGTGTTTTAATGCAAGCACAGCAAAAGGCAAATACATAATGGTTGAAAGTCAAAGGTGTTAAATAGAACTGGGTTCTCTACTTACCTGGCAGCAAAAACATTTACATAAAAAAGGACTTCACACTTTTATACTTCTCATTATTTGTACATGTCAAATATTACCATACATCACATGGTGATGTGTCCTACATACCACAACATACATGTATCATATGTTGATGCCACATATGAAGCACCATGAAAGTCTTGTCACATAGCATATCACATCAGCAAATATACTGCATCGAGTATCAGTTTCTGCTCCATGAGAAAATGCAAAGTCTTAGCACATAACACCCTGTTGTGGCAAGTGAAACTACACCATGTGGTACATGCCATGTCCTGATGCAACACAAAGTATCAATATGTTTAACCCGGCAATTTTAAAGATATGTTGGCAGCCATATTGTAATGCCAGCCTAACTCCAAGAGTATTTTACTTTTCTGTCACCTGTATCTGATGATGTGTCTGTCAGTAGGATTGCTCCTAAAGGTAATGTAACAGTACTGCTGTGTTTCCAAAATCTGGGACTTCTTGAGTTTTTCAGGAGGCCTTGTATATAATTGATCTACAAGTTCTTACTCTTAATAAGCATCTTCATGTCACAAAATACATGCACCATATCACGTGACACCCCCCTCTTTTTTTATGTTATGCATGTAACATATGTTGTATAGGATGACATGTGCCTTAAGGTCAACCAACATATTTCTCCTGTCATGCAAGATGAAAATTTCATTAAAGTTTTGACAGTATTTTTGTGAAGGATAGGTCACTACTTGCCACAGAGTATATATGATGGGCCATGGAAAAGCACAAACAGAAAATAACTGCAAAGCTTTCGGCCTATACAACCTTCCTCTGTCTGCTCGAGAGAGAGAGAGAGAGAGAGAGAGAGAGAGAGAGAGAGAAGCTTTGCAGTTGTTTTCTGTTTTTTGTGCCTTCTGTGGCTCACTTCATGTGTCTCTGGTGAGTAGCGACCTGTCCTTCACAAAAAATATTGTTGAATCCTTCATGGAATTTTCACTATAGTTTCGGATGCATAGTCTGCTATAACACCTTATTTAACATGTATACTGACTTGTGTACCCCGAAAAAAAAAACTTTACATACATAAAACTGTATGTATCTCCTTTCCTGACTAGCAGTCAAGAGTTTTTAATGGTTAATGTTGCATAGCAATTGTCTTTAACCTTGCCCTGAATACAATGCACTGTTTTGCCCAAAGGTCAGGCACTACATGGAGCTGTCTTCATATGGAGTGTGTCCCAGTGGGCAGAAAACATAATTGGTGCAGCTGTCTTTGGTCTTTAGATTTCTTATGGAATACTTAAATTTCTGTCCACCAAGAACCAATGGAAGAATTTGTGAAAATATCCTCATTCACTTTCACGTTGAATATGTTTGGATTATATACCAACAGCTGTATCTCTGTCGGGCCCGGTGATCTTGGGTAAAGCCTCGATTGGAAACCGAAGGGTCTCGGGTTCAAAACCTGGCCAGACCTCTGATTTTTTCAGTCTGCATTTTAACCCATCCTTCACCTCTCTACGATGCAAGGAGTTGCCAGAAATGACACATGGTTTGGATTCCACGTTAAGCTATAGGTCCCCTTTCCCCGGTTGGATAACGGAAGTAGGCTAGGGACAAGCAAGTAGCCGAAGTGGCGTCAAATTGAAAGACTTGCTCCAGGACAATGAGCCACACAAAATAATAATAATAATAATAATAATAATAATAATAATAATAATAATATATTATTATTATTATTATTATTATTATTATTATTATTATTATTATTATTATTATTACTACTACCTGTATCTCTGTACTATAAAATTAGATATATGTTACATTGCATTTTTGACTGCATATTGTCTATACTGTCCTAAAATATTTACTATTCCTTCTGAAACAACCAGTAGATATCTGATGGAACACAGTTGTGGATAGCTAGGTGTCATTTCACATTCAGTGGGACAGAAATATTCTGCTGCTTTTGAATACTTTGGCCAGTACTGAACTTGTCTCTGGTAAAGCAGTGGGGTTTTTCTTATTTTCACTTCTGTTATTAATAGCTCTGAACATAGTCATGTTTTCAAGGTAATCTGATTAATATAGTGTGTTATATGCACTATATTGGGGGCTTGAGCTATTATACACAGGACTCAAGATGATCACCAGTGTGTTTACCGATTACCACCAAAAGGAATTAATAATTTATCTGAATCATAAATCAATTGCTGCAAAGGCAAACTGACATTTGTGTGTCCGTGCTACTGCCAGCAGAGCTAAATGCTCAAAAACAAGCATAAATTTGCTTTCCTGAGATGTGTTACTGTACTATTCTCAACAATCTGCTTTAGGTGAATGGCTGACTTTCCCTTATTTCACAAATTGCTCCACCCAGAACTTTACTGATATTCAATACTAAAAGTAGTCATTGTAAATAGCCTCTCATTCAACCTTTGTTTATTCATTCTTTCTGTCTCCAATGGAGTCCCAGCATGATCTCTCACCCCAGAAGCTTGAGGGTTTTAATTTGCAATCCCTTTCAACTGGGAAAAAGGGAACACGTGGTTTGAAATTTTCAACATAAAAGTGTTTTAAGAAGGCTGAAAACTGCTTTACTGTATAGTTTCAGTCAATTTCTTTAACATCTTGGCACCTCCTGTTATATTAATGCTGTAAAAGAAAAACTGATTACTGCAGCAATAAAAGAATGTGCAGAATAAATGTGTTTCATTAGATCTTCATACTAGCTGTTTGCTTTAACTCTCACAGTGAAATCCCAAAGCATTCCAAATGTCACCTTTCTTATGATGATCCACTTCTATCTTTTGTTTCTAATGAATAGAACCTTGTACACACTTTTTGCTCTTGACAAGCACAATTTCTTTTCAATGAAAACAAAAAACAGTTTTCATTGAACTGTTGCTGTACCAGGCCATGGAGTAGAGGAACTCACACAATTTCTTTTCTTTTAACCGGCATTTTTAATACATCCTGTCAAGTGCAATCCCACAGCTTTACTACAATAAAGTGAATGTTGAGTGTGGTTGTATTATTATTGCTCTTTAAATCAAAATGTTTAAATCAATACTGGAGAATATACATATTTTGTGCTTTTGATTTATAAATATGAAATTGTCCTACCAAGCAGCAAAGGATCAGTAATAGCAAAATGGCAATGGAAGCTCTTTGTGTGAAGTACCTGATGACCTATTTTGTTACATAGTGTTGACTGTAAATGCTATTTGTGTTCATCCTAAAACTGGCAAGAATGTCGCAACACTAGTTCAACTGGAGGATGCTCATACACTGGCATACAAAAGTATGTCTGATAAGATACACAACTGGACTGATATATATAGTTGGTTCAGAGAAACATCCATTTTAAAAACTATAGTATGCACAAATATACTCACTCTCCATTCTAGACAATGTTTAATTGTATTTGTCTTTATAGTGTTGTCTTTCCTGGACAGACCAGAAGTTTAACACCATTTTACAGATAACTGAATCTAAGGAATAAATACATGTTTCTTGTGTAGTAGTTCATAAAGTTACTTGACAACCAAAACACACATGCTACTTGACTTAAGACTTACATCTTTTCCTTATCACACATAACAGTCGTTCAGATTCTTTATCCATAAAATATTTATTTTTTACAATGTATATTAAAGAAAATTTATTTTCTATCACAGAACATTTAGATTAACATTACAAAATAATTTACATCGGTTTTCACCATCTTCCTCGGCCTCCCCCACCCCGTCCACCACCGCCCCCACCACCACGTCCTCTTCTGCCTCCAAACCCAAAGGAATCTCCACCTCTGTTGTCACGGCTACCCCCACCATCATAGCGAGCACGCTCTCTCTCTGTATTTCTTTTTTCCTTCCACGCCTGAAATCTTTCTGCCATTTTATAAAGTTCTTCTGGTACTTCCTGGAAAATAAAAGTATACGTGTTGTAACTACAAAAATATTTTTAACTCTGCAAAATGCCCCACATGCTGGAAACATACCTGATTTGCTTCCTCAAGTATTGCAATCAGTTCTTTTGCTTGTGCCCAGTCACTTCGAGTCACTAATGTAATACTCTCTCCAGTCTTCCCAGCACGGCCTGTTCGACCTACTCTGTGGACGTATTCTTCGATGTTACGTGGGAAATCATAATTAAAAATATGCCTGCAAATAATAAAACAAAATTCAGATAGTGCGGAATACTAATCATACATAATTACTGCCAACTATAATCAGTGAATTTCACATTTTCCAACATTTTTCTCTGTTTATAATTGATTTTCATTTTTACCCTGAGAATGAATGTGCTAGTACAGTATCACTTGAATGTACTGAAAGCTATGTAAACTGATTAACTTTTTATTTATATGTTTATGTTGATTTATTTTTTACATGTGATTTTTAGATTAGATTTTATGATTTTGCACTGCTCATATATTTCAGTGACATAGCATACCAAATACCTAAGAAGCTAGAGTGCATTTTAAAAAAAATGATGTGCCCTCAAGAAAGTAGAAGTTGCAGTTTTCCCTCGCTTTCAGTCTGTGTGGCAACACTACTTCAATTGGCGATACAAGGCCAGATCAGTTTTAATCATCCAGACTGTTGCCCTTACAAAACTGAAAAATATATTTCTTTGAGTAAAAAAGTCAGACACAGACCCTGATGAAGGCCACCTGCAATAGTGGCCGAAACGTCGGCAAAGTTTACAAAATGACGACGCGGTATAATACCCAGAAGAATTTTATTGATAGTGACAACTGCCGCGGAAGCCTACGTTTGCATAAAAATATAAAGTTCACACACTATAAAAAAGATTAGAACCATTCTAGAAAAACAAGACACCATATTTGTGATCAGTGCATTAAATAGCCCTAAAACCACGATAAAATTTTTGGTAAGTAAACGTGTGTTAGGAAGTGCTATGGTTGTAGGACTATGGCCCATTATTATACATGAAAAATATCAGATTTCAATAACTTTCAAACATGGGTTTGCTTTGCCACTATTTTGAAAAAGATACACACACCCCCCCCAAGCTGCATCTCTTTCCACACATCTCACACCTACATGCTCCGAAAAGGCAGTGCCATGTCCATCCTGTTCTCCCTCCCTTCATATCCCAACACTGCAGTGAGTTACTCCGAATGCAGCAAATGAAGGGTTTTGTGTCTTAAGTGTACCTGTATGATTCTATGAATGAGGGTGTGCTTTCTTGGCAGCTTTGGGCACTGTTAATAAAAAAGTTAACTTTATTAATCCTTTACTAAAAAAGTTACCTTCGTTATAAGCTAAAGCATTACTCTACAGACAATTTAATGGAAGTTAACGGTAATCGTTAACTCTTAACAGTATTGTGCAGCCATGATAATATATTTATATATGTAAAAAAATTGATGAAGTCTACTTACCAGGCGAAGGAGCACAGGCAGTGATAGTAACAAACGCGCGCGCACGCACACACACAAACAAACACACACACACACACACACACACACACACACACACACACACACACACACAAACGCTAGCTTTCGCAGCCTAGCTGCTTTGTCAGGCAGAAGGGAAGGAGAGGGAAAAGAAAATGATGAGGGTTTTAAGGGAGTGGGTAAGGAGTCATTCCAATCCTGGGACAGGAAAGACTTACCTCGGGGGGGAAAAAAAGGAGGGTAAACAAATACACCCCCCCCCCCTACACACACACACACACACACACACACACACACACACACACACACACACACATTTACACAGACGCAAGTACACCTAGGCAGACCTGCTGTAGAAAGCAAAGATATATGTATGTTGTTTTATTATTGAAATCAGCAATTAAAAAAGTATTACCCTACCTGATATTTAAGAAAAACGTTTCGGATACACAAGTTTAAATAGGGCTTGGAGTATAAATAAAAACTAGTATTACTCAGCCACACTATCGAGGCAGTTGGCTGTGAGCGTAAACAAATGATGTCTAATCACATACTATAGTGTAAAATAGCCTCCACCAGTGTCATTTGGTTTGGGGGAAATGTCTTTTGTTCTTTGAAATGATCTCTCTTCCTGTATAAAAAGAAGAATGTTTGTCATTTGTTTACGCTCACAGCTGGATGCCACAATACAGTGTCCCAGTAATGTATAAATCTTAATTTTTAGTAATAATTGTTTAGCAATAAAACAATTTACAGCAAACTCAGAAGATATAATTTCACTGAACGTTATTTGAAATAAGGTGCATATTTCTTTACTTCTTAAAGAACTGTGGCCCGCAGACTTCTGCTTAGACTGAGTGACAGAAATAATAAACATTTCTCTTCGTCCTCACTGTTACTGCTTCCATCTTGACCACTTTAAATTGTCTTTGTTCTTCGAAGTTTCGGCGCGTTCTTGCGTTAGCGCAACTTCTACGTTTTCCTGCACGTGTTGCCTTACAGGAGTGCTGTCTTACATTTCCAGCCGTACCAGCCGAAACTTTGGATGAAAAGCCGCAATGTCCAGAAGAAGTCCAAACCTTTTTTCTATGCCACTTAATAAGGCATTGGCTAAAGCTGCACAATAAACAACACATCAAGCCTGCCCGGATTTGGTTCTTGATATGCGTTCTTTTACTGATGAAGGCTGTCACCACAAGCAAGTACGTGTATACTTTGTACCTGTCATGGTTCGCCAGATGTCTGGGTGGCAAGTTGCAAATTAAGGTAGTTGTGGGCTTTTCTCAGGTTCACATAATTTAAGTTTGCTTGGAATACAACTTTTAAATGACCTCCTGGTGTGATTTTATTGAATTTTTTAAAAAATAAAACACATGAAAAATCTCACTTAGCAACCATATAAATCGCAGAACCAACTCACATCCACAACATTTAAACAGTCAACGTCACTGGGGTAACGGCTTAGTTAACATGTCGGCCAATTGTTCATTTGTAATTATATAACCAATAATAACGCCTTTGCTCACATAATCTGACAAAATTGTATTTAATGTCAATGTGTTTCATTTGCTAATGATCCCATCTGTCACCGTTTCACTGCCAAAGTCCAATATTTTTGTCAAAATTATCAAATGTAATATTCCATGAATGAGGAATTTGTCTCAGTCCATACAATGCCTTGCTGAAGTTTAAGATACAATTCTTTTCACTTGTGATATCTTTGAGGATCTTCATGTAGTTCCCCGTGCGTGTGTGTGTGTGTGTGTGTGGGGGGGGGGGGTGTCTTGTGTACTTTCAATGTGCATGCATTTACTATATATATATATATATATATATATATATATATATATATATGCAGTAATAGTAACAAATAAACACACAGACACACACACACTCAAAAATGCTAGCTTTCGCAGCCTAGCTGCTTCATCAGGCAGAAGGGAAGGAGAGGGAAAAGGAAATGATGAGGGATTTAAGGAAGGGGGTAAGGAGCCATTCCAATCCCGGGACAGGAAAGACTTACCTTGGGGGAAAAAATGGAAGGTAAATAAATGCACATACACCCACACATTGTGTAAATGTGTGGGTGTATGTGCATTTATTTACCTTCCATTTTTTCCCCCAAGGTAAGTCTTTCCTGTCCCGGGATTGGAATGGCTCCTTACCCCCTTCCTTAAATCCCTCATCATTTCCTTTTCCCTCTCCTTCCCTTCTGCCTGATGAAGCAGCTAGGCTGCGAAAGCTAGCATTTTTGAGTGTGTGTGTGTCTGTGTGTTTATTTGTTACTATTACTGCCTGTGCCCCTTCGCCTGGTAAGTGTTCATCTGTTTTTTACGTATATTTTTTTCCTGTTAGGAATTTTTCCTCTATAATATATATATATATATGTTATTTTATTTTCTCCCCTCACCCGCCTCCCCACTCCATTCCTAAGCTGCATCTTGTTATTCCCATCTAACCCATCCCCACCACCGTGACATAACTTTCCTATCCCCTTGGCACTTTTACAGTGGAGACCAACAAATGACAATGGTGTATAAAATAGAGAGGGCGCGGTGGTGTATAAAATACACCAGCACGTCCACTTTAGGGTTAATATGATCAGAGATTTAAGGGAAAGTAATCAAGGACATGTTGAACATACACAAGGGAGTGTAAAAAATGTGGACATAACTAATATACACTATATACTTAATTGGCCCTGGTAACCTCTTTACAGTTCCAACTGTGTATTACTATTTATTAATTGCTCTGTGGCTCCAGAATCCAAATACCACTTAATTTCAGTTTACGTTGTTATATTTCCACAATTATTGGCAGGAAAACAATTTTTTTTTCACTTGTCTTTATCATGTGTTTCAGTTTCAGTGTTTTGTTTTTATCCAGTTTTTCGGAATCTGACATTTTACCTACTTTCAATGCACACTTATAACACCAAAAACTAAAACACTTAGCACCAATGTTATCTGATCTAAGATTATCAGACTCACTGGACTTACGATTTCTGTCCAGATAGCATCCTTCCTTCGTCTCTTCAACCTTCGTCTCTTCTGCACAAAATCTAGAGTTAAAGTACATGGCGACTGCGTTTCTAGCACCATGACTGGTTTGTCATAATCCAGTGGCATTGCCAGTAATAGATGGCAAATTACATCGGTGTCTTCTATAATTTGTGTCATGTAGGAAGACGCTTCCGCACATAGAGGTGGAGCGATTGGGAAAGTGCGGTGGGATCGAGTTAAGACAGAGCGCCAACAGGGGAGTCTGCAGGAGAAACATTGAGGAACCAGCCACACACCTAGAGAATGAATACTATTGGCTGGTAATGGAGGGTGATGCGCAGAACAGATGAAAACTGGGGTGTGCCATGGACTTATAATCTTGCTCCAGATGACTGGAACACACTAATTAGTGGAATTGTAGAAAATGATTAGCAAGGAAGTTATTTGTTGAATCAAATTTCATTAGCAAAGCTCACAAATCCTCTTCCCTCAAAAACAACACACAGCGACAACTATAGATCAAACAATGTAGCTTTGTATTTGGCATATTCTAAGTAATTATTCACAATTCTCTGTAGGATCTGAGAATTTCATTTTTTGACACGTTTCTTCAAATCACTAATTGTGCATCTTTGTGCATGGTACTTCTGTATCATTTTCAAACATGGCTATTCCCCGAATATTTCATCTGAATAAACTCTAGGAGGACCATCTCACTTAGCAACACCTCAATTCAAAATTTCCAATTACTAAAACTGTTCCCATCAATTCAATTCTTCATTAACCATGATTTACAGTGAGATTAGGTGTGTTATATTAAACAAGAAAATTATGAATCCAGCAAATCAGCAAAGTCATGGGCCCATAACTTGATGAATTTAGAGAGTTGTGGGTATTTCTCAGGCACACAAAATTAAGTTTGCTTGCAATAACAACTATTAAATGACCTGTATGATTTTATTAACCTTTTTTTAAATAAAATACATGAGAAGTCTCACATGGCAGCTACGCCAATCACAAAACAAAAAGGTAACAGCACTGAGTTATCTATAAAAGCGAAATAGAACATACACAAAAAGAAATTCAATTGTCAGATTTAAATTGCCACTCTCAAAATATCCTCCTCATATTTTTCAAGTGCTGCTGTCACCAGTTTTACATTAATAATGATAAAGGATTTAAAAAATAAAATTATTGTACATGGAAACCTATTTACAGTCTAAGCCAGCTTTTTGGTTTGTACTTCCTGCACAGATTTCTTATCACATTCTGCAGCACCTTAATTTTTGTTTATTTAATATGTACATATTACATTACACTTTAAGAAGTTCTTAATTAAAATGTGATGAGAAGTTCAGGTTCAACTTACGTAACATCAGTGATGTCTATTCCTCTTGATGCCACATCTGTGGCAATTAAAATCCTTACACAACCACTTTTCAGGTCATCCAAAGCTTGTTCTCTATCTGCCTGTTCACGATCACCATGGATACATTGGCAATCAATCCCTTTTAAGCAGAGATCACTTGCTAAATCATCTGCTCTCATTTTCTTTCCAACAAATACTATCGCTTTGTCATCAGGTCCCATGTTTTCAATAAATTCCATTACCTAAAATAATATTGTGTTTTGGATTAATTTACCACAAAGCTGTGGTTTGCAATATCAATTTTTCCCTCTGTATACTTTCTCCAAGATAAATGACAGTATTGACTGAAAACAGTATGATAGCAAAGTACACTTTCTATAGTATCTCATGATACACAGAGAGAAATATTAATGACAAATTGCTAGTCAATACCAAAAATTTAGGTTTCTTACACTATAGTTGTGTAGTGTAGTATGCTGCAAGGCCAGTAATTTTTGCTTACAGTAATTAAAATGATATATTATTATTATTATTATTATTATTATTATTATAACTGTTCCACATACATTTAAAGATAAACTATTTCTAACTATGCGAGTTAGGTTTTCAGTAATTAATATGGAGGCCACAAAGTCTCGTCCCCTCCCCTCCCACTCACTGTTAAGATATCAGTTGCGTAACAGCAGCCAAAAATGGAGGTATGTGTGCATAAGTTGTGCCCGAGTGATTTCTGAAAATTTAGATGCAAGAATGTGATTGTCTTTCTTAGGTAGCAGTCGGCTGCTCAAAGATTGTCTTTATAGTGAGTTGCAACTTATGTTTGACAAAAACAGGTTACAGTAGAACCTCATTTTTACACGTTTCAAAGGACTACAGTGAAATGGTGTAAAATGCAGGAAAATGTAAAATGCAGAAAACAATGTTTTGAATGGTAAAATATACTTAATGCTTTCTGGATCAGCCTTGTATGTTCTTAGTTTATTTGTGATATATGAACATAATAGGCATCAAAATACTCGCCAGAAAATTATGTAATGAAGGTTAACCAAATTTTTACTATTTAAGTGCCAGGCAGAACTAGTAATTTTATGGGAAGTAGTAATTTGATGGAACTTAATTCATTATAATTGAGGACACCGCTGCCGGGTTATGTAACCCATCTTCAAAAATACCACTTTTTACTGGCACTAACTATTTACATAGTAAAACTTCTGTTATTTTTGTATTTTTCAATGTTTCACGCGACAATATTAGAGAATTTATTTGCGTTCTCAAGTGCAAATATATGCATAAATATTTTAGTGATGTTTGCATAGGATCGGAATCTCACACTATTATTGCTTTTTTGAGGTTGTGGGTATTATGGTGGTGCTGAACCTAATAATACCAAATGGTAACAGATAACATTCTTTATTATTCAGAAATATGTATCACAAAAAACAATGCAACTCTTTATTCTCACATCAACAAAACAACTGGTTCCGATTGAGTACATGCCTGCTGCTCTGGCAAATCGGCACATCATAAGTAAACTAGATGTGTACTTCCAACAACGAAACACAAAATATATGTTTGAATAAATGCAGTGTCAAGAAAATTGACTGCAAAAACTTTATATACGCTATACTTTTAAGGCGAAAGCCATACCAGTGTAAATGTATATATATCACGTCATTTTTTACTTCATGAACATGCTTTCGAAAAGCATAAAACACGGGAAAAGTGTAAAAAAATTAACACAAAAACGAGGGCGAATAACATTGTGAACATAAGAAATTTGAGGGGACCAGCAAAAAATTGTGTAAATGGCGGGAAAACTTAATAACGGGGTTTTACTGTATTTACAAAAAATTCAGATTTTTTGTCAGTGTGATACTGCAAGAACATTTCTACTATTTTAAGTAAGCTGTTTTTAACATTTTTCATTTGTGTGTCTAAATGTATGTTTGGTTAGAGAGAGAGAGAGAGAGAGAGAGAGAGAGAGAGAGAGAGAGAGAGAGAGAGAGAGAGAGAGTGGGGGGAGGGGGGTACAGATTCTACTAACTTTTGAAATAGTAATTATTGTGGAGATTAACGTGTGTGCTTGTAATGTTTTAAACAATTTAGTGTAAGTAGGCCATGCAAAAGCAGTGTTTTTATTCTACATGGAAATATTCAGTACTTTGAGTTCTGTAACATGTAATTCATAAATAAGACTTTCCATAGCCAGATTAAAATCATCCCCACTCTCAGTAATTTGACTATCATCCCCTGAAAATCATTAATTGTAAATGCATTTGCAATGCCATGTCTGACCTCAACTTTTGTATTGCCAGCCTTCCTTCTGTATTTAATAAACATATATTATAGTAATAAAACAGCAAATCATAAATTAGTATGTTTCAACACAAATTTGTATGTGAAAAAACTTGACTATCTTAGAGTACATTTATCAATTTGCAACCAAAACAAAGGTAGGAAAGAGAGAGTATCTGGAGCACATACAAACACAGTTTGCATTGCAACATCAAAGTTGACATTATGGTGCAAAGAAATTTGGCATTTGCTGCATCTAACCTCCACAGAGAAGATGATCCCCTCCCCCTCTTTCTATAGGTGGTATTATGATCCCTTACAGAAAGTTACTACAAGAGAAAACAGCTGTTAAATCACTTCTTGGGCATAAGAGGCATGGGAATTCAAATTATTTCATCTGAATACACTTCCCAGTTTTTACTTGTCTTCTTGCCCAAGATTTACGCTTGTCCACCGGAGGTCGGAGGCCGCAAAATTGTGACCTGGGAAGTACGTAATCACAGAAGAGGTAACCATCGTTTTAAAATACAAGCTACAAATGAGGAAATGCACTGACACAAATGACTGACAAATGGCAGGCTGTTACAGTCCAGCACCTGGAACAGCTATCTCTGAAATGACTAAGCTGATAGGCTGCTCCCTCCTTACCATCCCAACTATGGAAAGGGGCTACATACAGAGAATCTACAAGTACGTAGTGTATTATATGTAACCTCGTCACAGACTGTGGAGGTTGGAGGATTACCCACTCTATGAAGTGGGTTAGGTGGCCAACTGTGGCAGATGTGATGACAGTACAATGTCAATGCAGGTACACTGTGCAGTGTACAATGGGGGCCCAAGTCCAAGAACAGAGCATTGCGCAAGCCCTATTTCCGAAGTCAAGTGTTGCCAACTCTAGCAGTCTTTCGAGCTTCAGCTTGGTGTTTACATAGTCAAATAGAAGCACTATAACAGTTAGGATACAGCATATGTCTAGATTCATAGCACCTTCTCATGTATCATTTATTTTGGAAAAAGTTATTCAAACATGTATAAGAACTCTACAATAAACCACTTCTTGCATATGTTTCATTGGCCGAGTGGCTAGGCTGTCAGTTTACGAACACACAAGGGGCATGAGTTTGAGTACCACTGGAGGCAATCTCATTTTATACCTGTGCAGGTAATATTTTTTAACATTAATGCCCTATGAATTGTGCAATTATAGGCTTTTCTAGATTCCACATTCTTAAACATATTCCATTTTGTAATAGCCTAACCTTTAGGCAAGGAGACAATTGCTAGCCATAGTCAAAATGTTGAAAATAGATGCATGTATCTGTAATTACTTTGACTGACACATGGTGAATTTATAGTGTATCAGCAGATAGGCATAATTTTCTATGTCCTTACATGCAGTTTACACGAGTGAATGGCTGTGCCTTCTATTATCTATTATTTCCAGTTTAATATTAATTCAACTCCAGTAGGACTATTCAGCTGTTATGCTAATGAGAAAGGATAGGTACCTCATTGACAGTGTGTGGGCCTTTACCTTTCTTTTTATTTTATTTTCTTATTTCTGTTTGTTATTAAATTATATTTTACAGAACAGCTCTGATACTTTGAGGCATAGAATCTACAAGTCTGCAGATAAAGGCCTCATCTGTGGCAATTCTCTTCCATGAAGCATAAACCAAATCCCACAAGACATCCACAGTCTTCTTGAGTATAGCCCATATGTTCTCTATAGGATTGAGATCAGGTGACTTTGGAGGCCATGGTGGGCAGTAAATAATATTCTCTCTCCTTTGCAACCAGCTCTGAATCCTAAGGCTGATGTGTGACGGATGATTATGTTGATAAATGAGACGTTCTTTGAGATACCAAAGACGATCTCCAGGAATGATTATATTTTCAAGGAAATGTTCACAGTATGCTGAAACTGAACTAGTATTGGATTCATTCTAAGGATGTAAGAGATCCAGCCCCAACATTTCACACTTCTAGCGTGTGTATCATTGCCTATCGGTATGGCACAAGAATGGGACCTCTGTTGTGGACTCAATTATGCAGTCATCAGTGGAAGTGACTTTCCAATCAACATTTTCCCAGGAACTCACAATTGACAGTCTGTCCATGGCTTTATCATCAGGTGGTTCTTTGACAAGAGCACAACAGACCTGATTCGATAGTCGTTTAATCATCTCAGAGCAATTTTTGATGAGGCCGAGAAATGTGAAGCTCAGCCTAGTTCCCGGATGTCTGAGAAAGGGCTGCTGTGACTAATTTGTCTCTTCGAGTGGAGACTTGCGGTCTTCCAGGTATTGGAGGTCTGCTAACTCAGCATTATCTCTGAATTGTCTGATCCATCTCCTCGTAGGACTTCCGTCAACACTATAATGACATCCTGCCTCAGATGCACTAGCACCACTTTCAAAGGGAGCAATTATGCACTTAGGAATGTTCACATCAGCCATTTTGAAGTAGACCTATGATGTATGCTAATCAGCTGATATGCTTCTCTGTGATGAAAACTTCAGATACACCACATGGCAGTCGAAGTAATTACAAAGCACACACATTTTCAATATTATTACTATGAACATGTGTTTATCTGATTAAAGATTAGATAATAGGATCTTCTAAAAACCTATAAAAGCCTACAACTGCACAATTTTTTTTAATGAATTAATATTTAAAATATTACCTACAAGAGTTCCAAAAAATAAATTATTTTCAGTGGGAATGGAACATGTGCTCGTTGCCTTCATAAAACGTCAGCCTACCCACTCACCCAAATAAAAATATGAGAGAATGGTTACTTCTTGTAAATGTACTGAAGTGGAATTCTTATAGCTCAACTGTTTCTACGTGCTCAAATAATGTTTTCCAAAATAAATGAATCTCTACATATACTGTATCTTAACTATTGTATTGCTTCTATTTGATGATGTGAACAGCAAGCTGAAACTGCACACACCGCTGGACTAGGCAACACTCACGCTTATGAGGTCGGGCATGTGCAATGCTCTGTTCTTGGACTTCAAATTATTCGGACGGAGTAATCTTTTTGTCCCCCATTGTACATTGCCAGACACACAGGCTCCAAACAGGAAAACCAGTTGCTTCCCAATCCAACGACACTAACAGTAATGACTGCAGAGGGTACAGGATCGAGACTGGGGCACAGATCAACAGAAATATGTCACCTGCTCAGAAGAATTACAACAATTACACTAGCTTGATTATTGCGTCTAAATATTCCATCAACCGTGTGAAAAACTGCCCACAATCTGCATGTGGCAATCCACAAATTTAGGTCTGCAAGAGCTCCATGCTATGGAGACATTCATTTGGGCTTCTTCAAAACCTGTGATAATACTAGAAAGCAATGACTGTTGTGGGTTGTTATTTTGGACCACCCCAAAAGTAATAACATCTTCCAGCGAGGTAACAGTCCTTGTAAAAAGGCCAGAATCTAACAAAAGTGATTTGAGGACTTTGCTGACGAACTCAAGTTAATGTTATGGTTGACAATTTCACCAATTTGAGACACACTTTAGTGCCAACTACAGAACCACAAACCACTGCCCACCTATTTATGGGAATTGCGTGTACTGTGTGCACACATCTGGTGCCACATACCTCCAGGAATCTACCAAATCCTGGACTGCTGCTGTACTACATTTCAATGGTAGACAAACAGACTATTAAGCAACACACAAACTTTGTTACCAAGACAGAATGGACCATCCTCTGCAAACATATAGCTACTTGTAAGGTCAAAGATTAAACACAAATGACTAGTGAATCTCTTTGCATAAACATATCATTCTCAGATCAGTTAAGGATGCATGCTTTAATAATGTTAAGAGTGAACCATTCTACCAAAGGAGATCTAGTTGAAACTGTACAAAGAGATGAGGATGTCTCTTTGGGTAGATGATAGCAGCTGAAATGTTAGCTATAGATAACTGGACTGAAAGAGTAGGTTATGGCAAGGAGAAGAAAGGTTTAAACAAAATGTGGGACAACTATGATTCAATAAAGGTGACAACGATCAAGGGGGGAAAAATAAAAATAATAATAAAAAAAAAAAAATAAAAGGAAAAATAAAAACGGATACTTGAATGTACTCTACAAAAAGAATGAGCTTCTGCAAGAAATTTTTGAGAGATGTGACCTGTAACACAGATTTAATAATGCCAGAAAGCTGATTCTGGAGTTTTAGTAATATTACATATTGTTTCAGCCAACTCATTTTTGTTTATTTGATGAGTTAAATTGCTGCTTTTTTGTAACCAATACACAGTTCAGTAATTGATGTACTAACATCTTTCACATACTCTATCCTTTTTGTCCTCTTCATCAATCAATTCTATATGCTGTGTTACGGAATGAACAGCAGCTAAATCCAAGGTTCCAATTACCACCTGGATAGGATTTTTCATGTAAGACTGTGCAAGTCGTCTAACTCCCTCAGGCCATGTTGCACTGTGAATAGAAATTGTCAAATCAATTTATTGTGATATTATTGGAAGTAATGGGTATATTCTAAACAGATTACATAGGAGAATCCCATGTCTTTCCTATTCCATATTTTCCTGGAAAAGGTTTGACACCAGAAAGAAACACCATTCTCTTTACACAAAACATAGCAAAATGCTAAGCACAGAAAAGGAAATTAAACAAAAAAACATATTTCCATGGTCCTGATCTGACTAAGACAAGTAGGTCTATGTATCAAGCGATCATGTTAAATTATCTAATGTGGGAACTATGTGCAGATTACATTGACTACCACTATTTTATTTACCATATGCCAAGCTATTACAACTATACCATATACCAACTTGTTTCATGTTGTTACCAACAGCTGAAAGCAAGGGGAAACTACAACCTTCACTTTTCCTGAGGACATACAACTCTACTGTATGAATATATGATGGCATCCTCTTGGGTAAAATATTTCGGAGGAAAAATAGTCCCACATTCAGCTCTCCGGGTGGAGACTACTCAGGATATCATCATCATCATCATCATCATCATCATCAAGAAAAACAAAACAGGCATTCTACAGATTGAAGCATGGAATGTTATATCCCTTCATCGAGTAGGGAGGTTAGAAAATTTAAAAATGAA
Organism: Locusta migratoria; assembly: GCA_026315105.1. Taxonomy (NCBI): domain Eukaryota; kingdom Metazoa; phylum Arthropoda; class Insecta; order Orthoptera; family Acrididae; genus Locusta; species Locusta migratoria. Next base: position 12,278,512 of record CM048750.1, read on the forward strand.
GTTAGATATAATAGGGATTAGTGAAGTTTGGTGGAAAGAGGTACAGGATATTTGTTAGGGTGAGTACAGGATTACAAACACAATATCAGTTGGGGGTGTTACAGGATTAGGCCTAATAATGAATAAGAAAATAGGAATGCTGATAAACTACTATGAGCAGTGCAGTGATCACATTATCGTAGTCAAGACAGATACGAAACCAACACCGACCACTGTAGTACAAGTTTATATGACCACTAGTTCTGCCGATGAGGAGATCGGAGAAATTTATTCGTACAATTAAGGGAGGGGAAAAATTGTGATGGGGACTGGCATCTAGTAGTAGGAAAAGAAAGGGAAGGAAAAATAATAGGTCAATATGGACTGGGAAAAAGAAAGAGGGAGCCACTTGGTAGAATTTTGTATGGAACAAAATTTAATCATAACAGACACTTGGTTCAAGAATAATGAAATAAGGTCATATATGTAGAAGAGACCAGGAAATACTGGAAGGTGGTTGTTATTGGGTGTTTAAAGGGGACAAAACTACTTATCAGTCTCCTTTTCCCAGCTAAGAGATAACATCCATAAAACTTAACAAGGAGACGGCACGACCCTGGGGTTGGGAATCTGTCCAAAATTGTGTGTGGTGAAAGAGGACCCGTAACATCTCACGTGGTTAAAATATTAGGACGCACTACTCTGAAAATCCTGAGAAAAATTGATCCAAAGTTTCTTAGGTGCCTTATGAGTATAAAAATGTTAGTCCATTGCCAAGCCGTCGTCTGGCCTAGATGGTTAGGGCTCCGACTCTTACACCACAGGTCTCAAGTTAGATTCCTCCTCCAACAATTTTTTCTTCTTCTTCTATTTCATTTTCTTTTATTATTCCACCAATTATTCAAAAAGTTTCTCAAACCTACATTATTTTAGCTAAAGAATGTAAAGTTTTTCAATCACTGAAAAATATTCGTGCTCATTGTTCTATGGGATTTCAAGGTTTAAAGGGGCTTTGCAAGTGTCCTCTTGGGATTATAACTGTCATTCTATAATTCACCATCAATTATCGTCACCAATATTTGAGACATGATTCAATATGTCTGGTTTGCCTCAAAATTATCAGAAATTCTATAAACATTTTGTATATGTTAATGGGGCATGTTTTTGTACAGATTTATTGCAAATGCCCTGTGATTGTAAAAAATTTGCTTTTATATGTTGCACAAGATGTCGCATAAATTATTTTATTTATTTTTTTTATACAATTACCACTGTGGTTCTTGTTAATAATTATTATATGTATAAAAATTGAATGTTTCCCAATCGACTTTGTTATTCTGATTAAAAGCCCAATGTTTCTCCTCATATACATTACAATGAAAAATGGAAATCCGAATAATTGGTGGAATAACAAAAGAAAATGAAACAGAAGAAGAAGAAAAAATTGTTGGAGGAGGAATCTAACCTGAAACCTCTGGTGTAAGAGTCCGAGCCCTAACAATCTAAGCCATGGCTTGGCAATGAACTAACATTTTATACTCATAAGGCACCTAAGAATCTTTGGAACAATTTTTCTCGGGATTTTCCGAGTAGTGTTCCCTAATATTTTAACCACGTGAGGTGATAGGAGTCCTCTTTCACCACACACAATTTCGGACAAATCCCCGACCGGTCGTGGCGTCTCCTTGTTAGCCATTTATGATGTAGCACTCCATGCCCAATGAATGCTGGGGACAGAGTGTCAGTCAATGGTAAAATGAATTTAAAAAGGAAGACACAGTTGTTGTTGTCCAAATAGGCAACGAAACTAAAATATTACAGCAGAAGAGAGTGGCTGGCTAATCACGGGGATAACACAGGATGAGCCAGCCACTCTGCACACACTGAATCCTCCAGATAAGAACCAGACAGAAACTACATAAAAGAAAACAGATTAAAAGTTCTGTAAGGGTAGGGAGCCCGAGAAATCAGGCAAATAAGCCCACCACTAAATAGAAAGGTAAAAGCCATCTGCGAGAATAAAATCAAACACGGTCAGCCTTCGAGGCATCATCAGCTAAAAATGATGGAAGCGCAGTTGGCAGATTAAAGGAGTGGCTCAAGGCTAAAAGTGGACAGTCCATTAGAATGTAGACCACTGTCAGCAAAGTACCACAATGGCTCTTTTGTGGGTCCTCTCGGCAAAGGACGTGGCCACGTGTTAACCATGTATGGCCGATACGTAGTTGCCACAGAGTAACAGATTCCTGATGAGGGGCCCTCAGGGAGGACTTCCATGTGCCTGTAAGGGTTTAACTGCACAGAGCTTATTTGGTGCACTCAAGTCAGCCCATTCTGTGTTCCAAAGCCCCATGACCTTGCAGTTCAACTCCCGTCGGAGATCCCTGTTCTGGAGACCAATCTGCAAAGGCCGAGATGTGGTGGCCTGCTTGACCAACTGATCAGCATGTTTGTTCCCCCTTATGCCAATATGGCCAGGGGTCCAAACGAAATCACAGAACGGCCTAACTGGACCAGGGTGGATACAGAGTCGTGAATGGCCTGCACCGACAAGTGTTTCGGAAAACACTGGTCAAGATCCTGCAAGCCTCTCAAGGAGTCGCTTCAGATTAAGAACGAGTCCCCTGGGCAGGATCGGAGATGTTTCAGAGCTCTAGACATAGTGACCAGCTCTGCAGTGAAAACACTACTCCCACTTGGTAAGGACTGCTGTTCAACAAGGTCATCATGGACATAGGCGTACCCAGCATGGCCTTATATCAGGGCACCATCAGCACTTATGCACCACGAAACAAGGCAAAGAGTTCCTGGAACTGGCGACGGAGAATCGATGGTGAAACTGAGGCTTTCGAATCTTGGGACAGGTCCAACCTTATCTACAGACGAGGTATACACCAAGGAGGGGTATGGAAAGAGTAGTGGGAGGGAAGGGAGGGGAGGGGATTCAAGTGAGGAGAGAAGGGAATGGACACGGACTGTGATCTGGAGGCCCGACCGAGGCAGTCTTTGAGGGGATGGGAGTGCAGCAGTCAGACAAAGGAGCCTGCGATTTGGATGATGGTCTGAGGTGTGGATGCAGGCAACATACGAGGCCAACAACTGTTGCCCGTGGAACCGCAGTGGGGAATCCCAGCCTCAGCAAGTAGGCTCGTCACCAGGCTTGTACGATAAGCCCCCGTTGCTAAGTGTACACCAGCATTTAGGATGGGGTCCAAGACCCAAAGTGCAGGGGGGGGGAGGCTGCAGAATCATACACCTGGCTCCCTTAGTCCACACGTGACTGGATAAGGGCCTTATAAAGTTATAAGAGGGTTGGACGGGCGGCGCTCCAAGCAGTGTGGCTGAGGCAGCTCAGTATGTTTAAGTACCGACAACACTTTTGTCGAAGCTGTTGTAGGTGTGGGACCCAAGTGAGCCGGGTATCTAACAGCATGCCCAGGAAGCAATGCACCTGTTCAACCGGAAGAAGTTCATCACTCAGATACAGTTCAGGGTCTGGGTGCACTTCCCGGCGGCGACAAGTGCATGACAAGTTTTGGAGGCAGAAAACTGGAACTCATGGGCTGAGGCCCAGGACTGCACCTTTTGAATGGCTCCCTGCAGTCACCTTTCAGCGACACCAATACTAGCGGAACTGTAATACATACTAAAGCCATCAGCATACAGTGAAGAGGAGACCTATGACCCTACTGCCTCAGCAAGTCCGTTGATGGCAATTAGAAATAACAGAACACTAAGAACAGAGCCCTATGAGACTCCATTCTCCAGGGAGGGGGGGAGGGGGGGCAGGGGGGAGGAGGGCGTGCATACCTACCTTAACCCAGAAAGTGTGAAGCGAGAGGAAGTTCTGGATGAACAGTGCAAGTGGACCTCTTAAGCCCCAGCCATGCAGCATAGCCAGAATATGGTAGCGCCAGGTAGTATCATAGGACTTTTGAAGAAGACCGCAACCAGGTGCTCACATCTGGTGAAAGCAGTCCGGATAGCAGACTCCAGTGGCACTAAGTTGTCTAAAGCAGAATGGCCTTGGCGGAAACCGCATGTTGTGGGGCGAGGAGTCCACGGTCTTCAAGAAACCACGTGATCCGCCTACTCACCATACGTTCCAGGAGCTTGCAAAGAATGTTGGTGAGGCTAATCGGGTGGTAACTGTGAGCCACCTGCGGATCAGCGCCAGGTTTCATCACTGGGATGACGATGCTGTCCCGCCATAGAGATGGGAAAACCCTATCAACCCAGAAGTTATTGAACAGGGCGAGAAGTCGGTGTTTAAAGTCCATTGACAGATGACGCAGGAACTGGTTATGGATGCAATCCGGGCCTGGGGTGGTATCAGGACATGCAGTGAGGGCACTCTGGAACGTCCACCCACTGAATGGGGCATTAAACAGTTCCCACCAATGTGAGCGAAAAGATAACTGCTTCTGCTCAACCTGTGCGGAAGTCTGCACTGTAAGCTGCAGGTGCAGAGTTACTGGCATAATGGTCTGTCATGTGCTCAGTGATAGCAGCTGGGTCCATGCATATAGTACCCTGAATGATCAAGCTGGTGATTCCTGCCTGTGATCAGTACCCAAAAAGGCATCGAACCTGTGACCACAACCAAGATGGGGCGGTGCGAGAACCGATGGTAGCGACATTATCTCTCCCAACAGTCCTGCTTACTCTGCCGTATTAGTTTCCCAGCTTGTGCACGGAACTGTTTAAAGGCAATCAGTTGCTCTACACAAGGATGGCGCCGGAGTGCCCTACGATGATCCTTATGGCCTCAGCTATCTCCGAGGACCACCACAGTATTGACTTGCGGCAAACTGAGCCAATGGTGGTCGGAACAGTTGCCTCAACAGCGGAGATTAAGGCCCCAGCGATATGTTGAACAGCCTGGTGGTGGTTGTTATTTTCAAAGCGGCTAAACGACTGGGTTTATCAGTCTTCCGGTTCCCAGCTACGAGGTAACAGTATTTCATTTACGGTTAAAAATAAGCATCCCATAACCAGTACACAAGATGTCCAGAAAACGAAGAAAAGAAAAGGAAACATCAATAGAGGTGGACCAAATAATCATCTATGCTAAAAATCACAGCAGAGGATTTTGGCTGGCTGAACACTAGGATAATAATGGATGAGCCAGCCATTCTGCACATACTAAAACTGCTAATCGGAAATAGGACTGACAAAAGTAACAACAGATTAAAACTATAACTGGTGTGTGCCTGCAAGAACAGGCATACGGACCCACCATTAAAACTTATGATAAAAACCAACTGTGCAAATAAAACCTAAAACACAGTCAGCTATAGAGGTGTCGTCAGCTAAAATCGAAGGAAGCACAGAAGGCATGGTAAAATACTGCTGCAATGCAGCTAAAAGTGGACAGTCCAACAAGATGTGGACTACAGTCAACAGAGCGCCACAATGGCAATCTGGCAGTTCCTCTCGACACAAGAGGTGGCCGTGCGTTAGCCACGTATGGCCTGTAATCAGACGACAGAGGACGACTGAGTCCCTTCGAGAAGGCCTGAGGAATGTCTTCCAAGCTGCACGGAGCTTATTGGGCGTGCTCAATGTTGACCATTCCGAATTCCAGGCCACAAAGATCTTTCGGTGCAGACCCAAGCAGATATCCTCTTCTGGGGTACCAATGTCCAGACGCCGGCAGGTGATGGCCTGCTTGGCCAGCTGATTAGCGCGTTCATTCCCTGGAATGCCGATGTGGCCCGGGGTTCAGATGAAAGCCACAGAACGGCTAGACTTGCCGAGATGGAACACTGTGTCTTGGATGGATCGCACCACATGGTGTTTGGGGGAAACACTGGTCTAGAGCTTGCAAGCCACTCAGGGAGTCACTGCAGATGACATGACTTCCTAGGGCATGCTCCGAGATGGTCTAGAGCACGGGTTGTTGCGATCAGCTCCGCTGTAAAGACAGTACAGCCAGTGGGCAGGGAGTGCTGTTCAATGTGGTCGCCATGAACATACGTGTACCCCACTCTGCTATCTACCTGCGAGCCATCAGTGTATATGACTTCTGCATCACGGAATGTACTAAGTATGTCCAGAAACTGGTGTCTAAGTATTTGGCGTGAAACTGACGCCTTTGGGTCGTAGGACAATTCCAAGTGGAGCTGGAGGCGGGGGATGGTCCAAGGAGGGATATGATATAGCCGAGAGTATGCAGGAAGGAGAGGAAAGAACTTGAGTGAGGAAAGGAGAGTACATATGCAGACCACAACTGGAAGGACCTATCTGGGTCGACGTTGTGGAAACTCCAATGACACTAAATTGTCAATAGTGGAGCAAACCTGACAACCCCCCCCCCCCCCTGTTGTAGGGCCAGCAGACTCCGATCTTCAAGGATCCACATAAGATGGCAACTCACCTTATGCTCAAGCAAGTTACACACGATATTGGTTAAGCTGATGGGGCGGTAAGTGTCAACTGCCAGCGGATCTGCTCCTGTTTTCACAACAGGGATAATGATACTATCCCTCCACTGGGATGGGAAAACACCTCCTGTCCAGACATTATATAAGACGTATTTAAATGGAAGGTACTGCAGATTCCACAGAACTGACTGGAGGAGGAGCCTCAATGTCCCTTGCTTCTGAGGTCTCGGCAATCACCAAGTCCTTAGGGGACGCGAGGATCTCCACCTCATTCTCAGAAGCTGAGGTATGTTATGGTGGCACAGTAGCCACCTGCGAGTCTTCTTCTTCGGCTCCTTTTTCTTGTCTCACTGGTCCTTCAGATTCTCATGCTGGGAGGGCTTGACTGACTCAGTCTCAGGGACTGAGGACGCCCTAGATGTCCTTCTACCAGCAATATGTGGCCCTTTCAGCCACTGACTAGCGTCCACTGTACCAGTGGGAGAAACTGTGGGGGGAAAGGTATTTAAGTGATCCCTTCCTTGTGAGAGGAGCCAGAGGAGGCTGTTGTGCCTCTGTCTCACATGAGGGGACTGATGTCCCCATTGGTTGGGGGTTTTTTGCTTCCAAGGCAGGGGATTCTGAAGCAACAGAGCGAGATGTGCCCCCTACCACCAAGGGGGAGATGATGACGGTTGGGCTCGAGGGCCTACTATGACTGACTGAAAACTCAGCAAACTAGTCTGCTGAAATGGTGTTGTGGCTGCTGTATAGGAAGTTTTGATGCTGAAGCCGGGTAGAGTTTTTTGTATTTTCTTTTAGCCTCAGAATAAGACAGCCGATCCATGGTTTTATATTGCATGATCTTCCTTTCTTTGTGCATTACAGAGCAGGTAGGTGAACAAGATGGGTGCTGCTGTCCACAGTTGACACAGATGGGAGGAGGTGTACAGGGAGGTCTGGGTGTCATACACGGCCACAGTCCTGGCGGTACACCTGGAGGACATGTGCCGAAACCTCCAGCATTTAAAACAGCACTTAGGGTGAGGAACATAGGGCTTCACGTCACAACCGTAAATCATCACCTTGACCTTCTCAGGCAATGAATCACCCTCTAAGGCCAAGACGAAGGCACCAGTGTCGACCCTGTTGTCCTTCTTACCCCTATGCCCTATGGACTTGTCGTATAAAGTAGACTCCTCACCACTCTTATGGAGTTCGTCATCTAACTGCAAAAGGAGGTCCCTATGAAAAAATCATACCCTGTACCATGTTCAGGCTTTTGTGTGGGGTGACAGTAACGGAAACATAACCCAGCTTGTCACAGATGAGCAATGCCTGTGACTGTGCTGTGGATGACATTATTAAAACAAATTCCAATTGCATCTCCGACATGCCGTCTACTTCACCGAACTTGTTTCCAAGTTCTCAACAGAAAAGACAGGCTTTGTGTTTGTGAAGGATTCATCATTTTTCCTGGCTTACACTAAATATCTATGAGCATACTGTTGTCCTTGGCTTCGAGCCTCGTTTGCCTGGGTAAGCCTTATACAACTGACGTGTGGCAGGTTCCTCAGAGGTTGCTCGCTAGCAATTGTTCAACCTCAACAGCCATGCATCTCCTCGGCACGTAGCACACCTTGAGATTGAGGGGGTTCTTTAGAGAGATTTGTACCATCCTCACAACCGGGGTGATTAAACCAAGATCCACAGGCTCTGAAACGTACAACGTTCCACTGTCGTGCCAAACGATGGTCGATCAAGCGCACACAGAGCTTACGCTGTAGTGGACTGTTGGTGCGACACAGCCCACAGCTCAGCACCCCGGGTTCGCCAATCCCATACTCAGCAAATTAATGCAGAGTCCTTGAGGGGACACTGGAAGGTACCAGATATATTTTATAATGGTAAGACAGATTTCAGAACCAGGTTTTAAACAATAAGACATATCCACGGGCAGATCTTATTGGTTATGATCTGTGGACTGAAACTGAAAAACTGCAGACAGGTAGAAATATAAGGAGAAGAAACCTGAAGTTCTTGTGAATTTTAGAGAAATTTAGGCAACAATTGACAGAAATGGGGGGAAATAAAACAGTAGAAGAGGAATGGGTAGCGTTAAGAGATGAAATAGCCAAGGCAGCAGAGAACCAAATAGGTAGAAAGGAAAGACCTACAAAAAGAACCTTCAATATCTCAGGAAATAATAAATTTAAACTGAAGAAAGGGGAAGATATAAGAACACAGTAAATGAAACAGGCAAAATTGGAGTACAGACGACTAAGAAATGAGTGACATGAAGAGCGAAATAGCTAAGCAGAAGTGGCTAGAAGGCAAATGCAAGGATGTAGAAGAATGTATAACAAGGGGGAAAATAGATATTGCCTACAGGGAAATAGATATTTGGGGACAAGAAAAATAGCTCTATGAATATCAAAAACTCAGATCATTTCTCAGCAAAGAAGGAAAAGCTGAAAGGTGGAAAGAGTAAACAGAGGGGACTCTACAAACAAAATTAACTTACAGACAATATAGTAGGAAGGAAAGAGGAAGTAGATGAAATCTACAGAGAGATTAATTTGACACAGCCCTGAAAGACCTAAGTCTAAACAAGGTTCCCGGAGTAGATGACATTACCTCAGAGATACAGAAGTGTCTCAGAGAACCAGCCATGAAAATCTATTTCACCTGGTGAGTAAGCTTTTGGATATTTGGAGAAAGCTTTTGATAATGTTGATTGGAATACTCTTTCAAATTCTGAAGTCAGCGGGAGTAAAAAATATGGAACTGTAGGTTAATTACAAGTGTTATTAAGAGTTGAAGGGCATGAAAAAGAAGCAGTGGTAGGAAAGGGAGTAAGACATGGTTGTAGCCTTAACTTATACATTGAGCATGCTGTGAAGGAAAGCAAGGAGAAATTTGGAGAAGGAATTAAAGTTCAGGATGAAGAAATATAACACTGTGTTTTGTTAATGACATTGTAATTTTGTCAAGAGAGAGCAATTGAACGGAATAGCCAGTGGGTTGAAAAAAGCGAATAAAATGAACATTAACACTCCCATGAACCACAGACATTGCCGAGGTGGGGTGGCTTGCGTGCCTCAACGATACAGATAGCCGTACCGTAGGTGCAACCACAGCGGAGGAGTATCTGTGGAGAGGCCAGACAAACGTATGGTTCCTGAAGAGGGGCAGCAGCCTCTTCAGTAGTTACAGGGGCAACAGTCTGGATGATTGACTGAGCTGGTCTTGTAACATCAGCTAATGTGGCTTTGCCACACAGTTACTGCGAACGGCTGAAAGCAAGGGGAAACTGCAGTCGTTATTTCTCCCGAGGACATGCAGCTCTACTGCATGAACATATGATGATGGCATCCTCATGGGTAAAATATTCCGGAGGTAAAATAGTCCCCCCTTCGGATCTCCGGGCGGAGACTACTCAGGAGGATGTGATCATCAGGAAAGACAATACTGGCATTCTACGAGTCGGAGCATGGAATGTTAGATCCATTAATCGAGTAGGAAAATTAGAAAATTTAAAAAGGGAAATGGATAGGTCGAAGTTAGATATAGTGGGGATTAGTGAAGTTCGGTGGCAGGATGAACAGGATTTCTGGTCAAGTGAGTACAGGATTATAAATACAAAATCAATTGGGGGTATCTCAGGAGTAGGATTGATAATGAATAAGAAAATAGGAATGTGGGTATACTACTATGACCAGCACAGTGATCACATAATCATTGTCAAGATAGATACGAAGCCAACACCGACAACAGTAGTACAGGTTTATATGCCAACTAGCTCTGCCGATGATGAAGAAATCGAAGAAATATATGAGGAGCTAAAGGAAATTATTCAGACAATTAAGGGAGAGGAAAACTTAATTGTTATGGGAGACTGGAATTCAGTAGTAGGACAAGGAAGGGAAGGGAAGATAGTAGGTGAATATGGTCTGGACAAAAGGAATGAAAGAGGAAGCCGCCTGGTAGAATTTTGCACAGAACATAATTTAGTTATAACAAACACGTGGTTCAAGAATCACAAAAGAAGGTTGTATACGTGGAAGAGACCAGGAGATACCAGATAGATTTTATAATGGTAAGACAGATTTCGGAATCAGGTATTACAGTGTAAGACATACCCAGGGGCAGATATAGACTCTGACCATAACTTGTTGGTTATGAAATGTAGGCTGAAACTGAAGAAACTACAAAAAGGTAGGCAAATAAGGAGATGGGACCTGGATAAATTGAAGGAACTTGAGGTTCTTAAGAATTTCAGAGGGAGCTTTAGGCAACAATTGACAGAAATGGGGGAAAATAAAACAGTAGAGGAGGAATGGGTAAAATTGAGAGATGAAATAGTTAAGGTAGCAAAGCACAAAGTAGATAGGAAGGCAAGACCTACAAAAAAAAAAATCCTTGGATTTCACAGGAGATACTAAATTTAATCGATGAAAGGAGAAAATATAAAAATGCAGTAAATGAAACAGGCAAAATAGAGTACAGACGACTAAGACATGAGATTGACAGGAAATGCAAAGTGGCTAAGCAGGAGTGGCTACAAGGCAAATGCAAGGATGTAGAAGAATGTATAAATAGGGGGAAAATAGATACAGCCTACAGGAAAATAAAAGAAACATTTGGAGATAAGAAAAACAGATCTATGAATATCAAGGACACTGATGGAAAACCAGTTCTCAGCAAAGAAGGGAAAGCTGAAAGGTGGAAAGAGTATATAGAGGGGCTCTACAAAGGAAATGAACTTCGAGACAATATTGTAGGAAGGGAAGAGGATGTAGATGAAGGTGAAATAGGAGATACTATACTGAGAGAAGAATTTGACAGAGCACTGAAAGACCTAAGTCAAACAAGGCCCCTGGAGTAGATGATATTCCCTCAGAGCTACTGAAGTCTCTGGGAGAACCAGCCATGACAAAATTGTTTCATCTGGTGTGTAAGATGTATGAGACAGGCGAAGTACCCTCAGACTTCAAGAAAAATGTTATAATCCCAATTCCAAAGAAAGCAGGTGCAGACAGGTGTGAAAACTACAGAACCATCAGTTTAATAAGTCATGGTTGCTAAATATTAACACGAATTATATACAGAAGGATGGAAAAACTGGTAGAAGCCTACCTCGGGGAAGATCAGTTTGGGTTTAGGAGAAATGTAGGAACTCGGGAGGCAATACTCACTTTACGGCTTATCCTAGAAGATAGATTAAGAATAGGCAAACCTACATTTCTAGCTTTTGTAGATTTGGAGAAGGCTTTTGACAGTGTTGATTGGAATAAACTCTTTCAAGTTCTGAAGCAAGCGGGAGTAAAATATAGGAAGCGTAAGGTTATTTACAACTTGTACAAAAACCAGACAGCGGTTGTCAGAGGTGAAGGGCATGAAAGGGAGGCAGTGGTTGGAAACGGATTAAGACAGGGTTGTAGTCTTTCTCCATTGTTATTCAATTTGTACATTGAGCAAGCTATAAAGGAAAGCAAGGAGAAATTTGGAGAAGGAATTAAAGTTCAGGGTGAAGAATTAAAAACATTGAGTTTTGCCAACGACATAGTAATTCTGTCAGATACAGCAAAGAACCTGGAAGAGCAATTGAACGGAATGGACAGTGTGCTGAAAGGTGCATGTAAGATGAACATTAAAAAGAGCAAAACTAGGGTAATGGAGTGCAGTGTAAGAAAATCAGGCAATGCTGAAGGAATTAGATTGGGAAACGAAGCAATAAAGGAGGTAGATGAGTTTTGTTACTTGGGCAGTAAAATAACAAATGATGGTCGCAGTACAGAGGATATAAAATGCAGAATGGCAATGGGTAGAAAAGCGTTCTTGAAAAAGAGAAATTTGTTAACATCGAATATTGAATTAAGCCCAAGGAAGTCCTTTCTGAAGACATTTGTATGGAGTGTTGCCTTGTATGGGAGTGAGA